>CM014736.1:18013353-18613353 GCA_004329165.1 Spatholobus suberectus
AATCTTAAGATATTTTCAAAATTAAAAATATTTTTTCAATTTATATCTTCATTCAAAGTTTTCAATTTTTTAAGATTCAAATAAAAAATATTAAGCATGATTTCACATTCTAAAAATTGTTCAAATTAACTTTCAATAAAGAAGCAATTAATCTAATATGTATATGAAATATTCAATAAAAAAGAATCATTATTGAAATTGTGATCTTCTCAATAATATTTTTAATGAAAATATCCATTTATTATTATACTATTCAAGAATTTAATTTAGTTTTACACGGTAACATAATTTTTATACATTAATTAGTAGTCATCCTTCCGCAAGAAAACGCATTATAATATTATTATACTTATCTTTAAATAAATATAGAAGGAATTATGTTACTGTGCCTGTAAAATTATTTATTTGTGAAATTCATATCAACTTATTTTCTAAATCTTCCACGTGTTTCAGAAAACACTGATTTAATATTTTACTTTATAAGTAGAATTTAGAAAAATAATTTTATTGCAGTCAGATCAGCAACTTACAAAACACAATTCCATAAAACTTTGGACTACGTACCTTTTTGTTCTAAAAATTTTGCACTTACACCCCATATGAAGCATTCAAATATAGATATAAATCGGCGCTTTATATACCATTATAGCATAGTAGATGGTAGCAACCATCTGATCTTTAATTGTTCAAACTATACAAGAATTGTAGATATCGCTCATCATTTTCTAAGATTAGTAACAAATTTGCTGGGCAAATATATATATACTTTTCTTTGTTTGGCCATAAATATATATTTTCTAACTTCTAAATAATATATTTGTGATTTTAATGGCAGCATTCCAGAATGGACCAAATAATAACACTCGAGATCAATACTGAAAATTTTAAAGGCGAGTCTCTGGATCCGGCAAACAAACCCAACTCAAATTGCAATTAAAGTCCAACCTGACCACCTTTCAAGTCAGACCCCTTTATGTGTCTTTTATTGAAGCCCATCCTAATCCTGTTACACAGGTGATTTCTAAAATTTCCATCGAACAATATCATTTTACTTCTCACGTGTTTTTTTTTTCCGAACAACAATCATTTCACTCTCCTTGGGTGCGGGATTATTCTCCATTCGTCGACTTGGACCTGATCACTATAATTTCAGTGATATCAAACACCATACATGCAAATGCGACCATTTCGCTAAAATGATCTAACATCGTCAAACTCACAGGAATTATCGATCTTCAGGATCCAATTTGAACAAACTGGCAATCTTGCACATCTTAACAATCTACAATCCAGGCAAAAATGTGGAGGAATTTATTTTAACAAAAAGGAGTTGCTAAAGTGAAGGCGATCAACTGCTTCAAAGCAGATGAATAGATGAAATGGATAATGCTTCTATAAATATTTTGAGAATACTAAGTTTCCAAAGTCCCAAAATTGATAAGGCCTGGCAATAGTTAATTGCTATTGCTAATACTAAAAATCCTAAAACAGCGGACTCTTGTAAACCCTCGTGACATGGTAGATCAGCAGCCTTCCTCTAACGCACCTGAGGGAAGAAGGGTAACAAAACCACTCAATTAAATCAAGTTCTCTATTACCTCTCAGGATATACAGCAAAATCATCTATTTCCATGATAAGTACAATAGCAAAATCAAGACAATAGAATGCACACAATGGCACGAGCACAACAAATACCAAGGTGCATGGCTCTTCTTTAAAGATGAGATGAGACAGATTACTTACCCACTCAGTCTTCAAACTTTATTTTCTTTGGAGCAGGCTGGATGTTACCGCCTGCAACAGGCAATTATATGTAACATGAGAGCAAAACTCAAGATGCAAACTTTTCTATTTTATGAAAACAAATGAGCAACCACAGATTGATAAAGGCAAAACGCTCACAATCTCAGGGCATTCATAATCAATGCCAGCAGCCTCTATCCTTTTACGTCGTTTTTTGTCATGTTTCAGAATCTTCTCCACCAATTTCTTGTGCTCTTTCCAATGTTCTTTCCTGGAAAGACAACATCAAGGAGCAGAACATTATACTGAGAATCAGACTCACAAATATCGAGAAGATATACTTTCTTATCATAACTAGATACCTTGTCGTGACGCTTCCGTTCAATTGGACTGAATCCAATGGCTTGTAACGGTAATTGAATCCTCTCCATCTATAAAGAAAAATACCACACTCATTTGATCCTCCTGACGATATTCAACACAAGAAACTAATTCTTTTACCTTTAGTCAAGACACATAATATGTCATTAGTTGAATCTAATGTGACGAAATATGCCATTTTACAGGATTGGGATTTCTGCTCATTTTTTAGGCATGTAGGGGGAGGGGGGTTATTTGGTTAAAAGACAATGCTAGGCTTTTTAGCCAGCTGTTCTTGCACATTTTGGGACATGATAGTTTTGCTAGCTACTAATTGGGTTTCTGCTCATAGTATCTTTTAAGGTCTAGTGTGGGAGGGGGGGGTTCAGAATAATAATCTTGTCTACAATCACCTTGAACAAAGTGTCACAAAACTAATAGGCCTGTAATGCAAGAATTTGATAGAAGTTCTATGGAACATAAATGATAATAAAACTATTTATCTGATGTACAGAGGAATTGGAAAGCTTTAGTGCACCGATTTTTCTTTTAGGCTAGCCAATCCCCCACCCCCAAATCATTCTAGAGAATTCCTCATCATCCGATAGTGTTTTCATCTAGAATGTCAATATATATCTTTTTACACAAAAGAAAAGGAGATGAAAAGAAAATAGACAGCTAGACACTTAACAGTCTAGGATTAAGAAAACATGTGATGAATCCTTAAAAGAAAATAGATATGGAAAAAAATTAATTAATAACTTACAATCTTGGATGAACATGCTCCGGAGGTATCACATAAACTTGGAGAAGGTGTTCCAGAAGGAGATAATTGTGCATAGTATCAGCTACAATTTTTGCTACCTACAAATGAAGGCATTATTAGAACAAGGAAATTAAATTTTATTACAAATATAATAGCCAAAAGCCACGACACATCAATCAGTCAGCTGAAACAACTACTACCTCAGGAGATTCAAATTCTATGAAACCAAAATGTCTTGATTTTCCAGTCTGTTGAACATCAAGAAACACATATAGTCAGTATCAATCAACTAAAACCAACATCAACCATAACTAAAATGGTAATTCAACAACAAATAAATATTGCTGAAACCGAAGTATTTAATGAAACAAATAACTTGATGGCTCAAAACTCATAATTATTAAAATATTGATTCACACAGGCTTTATCTTACAAGATGTGAGTTCTGAAAATGAGGAACTCATAACTATTAACAACACATTTGGCAGTTTTGCATTTGAACATCTTCTTAAACTAACAACACGCACACACAAACAGAGCATGAGAGACAAGAAAAGTAAATCTTAACCATACAACCATACATGGATAATGTCAAAATTAACTCCACCGTGAGTGCATCCTCTTCCCTGATAGACATTATAAACTCACACGAACATACACACCCCAGAATGAAACATTCTACAAAAATAACCACCGTATTCACAAGTACCATCAACCACATAAGAGTAAATAGATTAGTATAACCAAGGTATGCAACAAATCATCATCAAGTTAACACAATTGCGAAATCGTGTAAACAGTTACAAACACAGATATAAAGGAAACAAGTAAACAAGCATGCCACTAACCTTTTTATTCCTCGCAATTCTCAATCTCTTGATGGTTCCAAATTGCCCAAAATAACCTACAAAAAGCAATCATTAACACAAACTCCAGGAGAATCATATAAAATTTGAAAAACAACAAAACCCAGAAGCACCTTCCATCTCCTTCTCATAGAATCCATGTGGAATCCGACCCACATACAAAACCGTGGCTGTATTCTCCGGCGGCTTCCGTTCGGCGAGCTTGCGAGCAGGACCACCTTCCAAGGGCTTCACCAATTCAGAAACAAAATTATTAAATTAGGCACACTACTATTGAGATTAAAAAAATTGAAGAAAAAAGAAAAGAAAATTGAAAATTGAGAGCACATGATATCAGCATTCACGTACCAAAAAATCAGCACCCTCAGATGGTTTATTAGAGGTAACCCTTTTCATATTCTTCTTCATAGCTTTCTTTGCCTTTGTCCCCATCTCACTGTCCGAACACTAAAACGTTACAGAACAAACTAGATAATTAACCGTACAGTTCAGTTCAACCACCTCTGTGCAGTACCATTCAAAAGAAACAGCTTCGTGAGATGTCAGAGATGAAAGTGCTGCGGAACTGCGATGTTGTGTTGCTTGCTTCGCTCTGCGGTGAGGTAAACGTTAAAACCCTAACCCCTTGGAAGAACGATACGACATATGTAGTTAAACGCTGCGTTTCGTTATTGTCTAATTTTCTTTTTCCCTTATTATTTTTTCACCATATTTCGTGGCTCTTTCATTTTTTTCTAAAAAAGTAAACTAAAATAAAAAAGAGAGGGTGTAGTAAGTAATTTAGAGAATAATTAAATATTAAAATAGTACATAATTTAAAAAGTAATTAAAGGTATAATAATCAAATAAAAAAATGGAGAACAAAAAATAATATCCTCTTTATTATAGTTATAAATAATATGTCTATAACGTTTTCTCAGGTTCAATTAAAGTTTTATAGCTGAAAAATAAATTTTATTTTATTGGTAGACCAAAAAAATATAGTTTGTGGGAACAATAGGTTAAGATTAATCTAAAGCTTAACAAAAACTTAACATCTTGTCAAGATAACAAATTACAAGGTTCAATCTAGTAATAGAGGTTAAGATAATTTACACAAGGTTTGAGGTTCAAACTTTGTTATCACTACTAGAAAAAATCTTGCCAAAATAAGAAACACAATCATTTTTTTGTAATGCATGTCTTATGTGATTAGCTTGATATATGACTCCCTTAGATCCTTGAAAGATTTTCACAATTGAGTTCTTGATTTGATTTAATCTTGTGAAAACTTAGTTAACAATACTCTCTCAAGAATTTCGCAGCTCACTCTCTCTGTTTTTCTTATTTTGCAACGTATTTTGGGGTCACACTGAAAATACGAACAAAGTTCGTTATTTATAGATGATAACTTATACAATTGATTATTTGCTTCACATAATCTATTATTTTGTTCATCAAAACTCTTAGATTTGAACAATGAGCAATATAATCGATTATTTTATCATTTAATCGATTATTATAGAAACCAATTCTTTCAAAAAAGCTTAATAATTGATTATATTCCAATTTAGTCTATTATAACATAGCTAGTTGATTTTTACAATACAAAACAAAACATTTTAATCGATTGTAATAAGTACATAATCTATTATTCTGTTCTATTTCTCATATTTCCCACGTAGAACATTTTAATTGATTATATTTTACTTTAATCGATTATTCCATAAGGAAATTCAGTTAAAACACTTTTATTTGCCTGTTTTACGCTCTTCGTTCATTTTACCTTTTTCAAAAACAGTTTTCTCTTATTAATCTTCTTAAGTTTTAGTTGAGCTCTTATGGAATTTTTTCAAGTATCAATTTAAGAGCCTAAAGCTAATGAATAAGACACACACACACACACACAAAAACAAATTACAACTTATCATCACTTTCATCAAGTGTGGCTTCAAATTATCAAGACTACCACACTAAAAACTCTTCATCCAAGCTTTGTCTTCACAAATTCAACAATACAATTTGTGGCAATTTTATTTCTGTCTGCTAGAAACTACCAAAAATTGCTTGATTGAGGGCATTCAATAAGTATATAACAATTTTTTGACAATTTAAAATAGCCAAGAATGTATATAATGAAAAAATTATCGATTTTCAAAAACCATAATCAATTTTCCTTAACAATCAATTGTTACTTTCAACAATCAATTATCTTTTAATTTTTAATTTTTTTCTATTTCTTCCCTCTTTCTCTCAAACTAAACACTCTTAAAATTTATCTTATTTTTTTCTTCCCTATTTTATTCACCTTCTTTGAATTCTTTTCCTCTTGCCAAACAAACCCTATATTTACAAGAATGCCAAAAGAATCCGTTTACCCAATGGTTTGTATAAGGGTCTTTTCATCCATTAATTTCATAAGAATGTCAAAGAGATTGTCCACCCAATGCTTTGCTAAAAGGTCCATTCACCCACTAATTTATCAAGAATAATACACTATGTGTGCACAGGTCGTTTATTCTCTTTGCTTCAGTATAAGCAGATTAAGCCATTTATTTATGTTCTTTAGCAAGAGCAGATGTTCTGGCATAGAACCCATCAAATATTGCATTTTGGCAAGTTTTAGACAACCACATGTCATGTATTCAACATATCAAATTTCAACTATTTCATATATCATACTTTTCCACTCTATTACTATAATACCAAAACTTCGCAAGTATACTATTCTCAACACAAATCAAACAAAGAACTGAGATTTTTTTTTATATCACAGACTACCGTACATAGGTTTTAAAATACCACTAAAATCATTTCACACAAAGCCTCACATCCTAAGACATGTAAATTTCAAAGTATAGCATCAAAATTGAAAACTTTATTAAACTAATCCTCTTTTATCCACAACTAGGGTTCACTCACAATGAAATAATCTCTAAGGTTTTACCACAAGAATCTAGACTTCCCAAGCTTTCTAACAAGTTAAAGATTATTACAAATCGGAATTTTCTTGCCCAAGTTATAATCCTTCAAAGTGAGTTTATCTATGTCAAGATTCAGCATAGCTATGTTTTGCATGCACTAGGAGCAATCGATATGGTTACAAATTTTGAAACTTAACAATCTTAAACTAGGCTTCATTATCTTTCAAACTCCACTACTTTTACTAAAAAAGGATTTTCCTATCTCAAGTTATGAGCATTTAAAGTGGACTTGTCTATACTTGAATACGGAATAGAACATGTTCAAAAAATTAGTGGAAATTATAGTTGACATTAAGCTCTAAAATTCTCTAGTACCTTATGTAAACTTTCAAACAAAATTGGTTCCACTAGCCAAGCATTAAACAAGAATTAGTGACAAAGACAAGGTGAAAAAATGGAGGTTAGCCTTGCAAGAAGCTGCAAGTCTATCTGGTTAGCATTTCAAACAAGGGGTACATAATTTTCCTGTAAATATTATTATTTTTTGTAGGATATTGGAATTTCAATGAGTGAAATATCATTCAAATTTTTGCGCTTGGGCAGGTAGGAATATGAATTCATTCGATAGATCATTGAAGAGGTCTCTAAAAGGATTAATCGTAGCCCTTTATATGTTGCTAATTACCAAGTTGGCTTAGAGTCTTTGAATGCAGAAGGTAAAGTCACTTCTTGATGTTGAACCAAATGATGGAGTCCACATGGTAGGGATTTATGGAATAGGTGGAATTGGAAAAACAACATTTGCATGTGCAATATACAATTTCATTACTAATCAATTTGAAGGTCTCTCTTTTCTTACTGACATTAGAGAAAATTCAGTGAAGCATGAATTGGTACATCTTCAAGAGACACTTCTTTCTGATATAGTTGGGGAGAAAGACATGAAGTTGTGGAATGTAAAGAAAGGAATTCCAATAATTAAAAGTAGGCTCTGTAAAAAGAAAATTCTTTTGATTTTGGATGATGTTGACAAATTGGAGCAATTGAAAGTACTTGCAGGTGGACTCGATTAGTTTGGTTCTTGCAACAAAATAATTATAACAACTAGAGATATACATATGCTACGTGTTTACTGTGTTGAAAAAAACTATAAAGTAGAAGGATTAAATCATAAAGAAGCCCTTGAATCGTCCAAATGGAATGCTTTCAGAAGAAAAGAAGTTAATCCTAGTTATCTAGACATTTCAAAGAGAGCAATAGTGCATTGTAATGGCCTTACATTATATTTGGAAATAATAGGCTCTAATTTATTTGGTATATCAGTGAAGGAAATGAAGTCAGCATTAGATTCTTATGAAAGAATTCCTCATGAAAATATTCAGGAAATCTTAAAAATAAGAAATGATGGCTTAAAGGATTTGAGAAAGAATTTTTTTAGACATGGCTTGCCTCTTTAAAGGATACGAACTAAGAGATGTCATAGATATGCTACATAGTGGTCGTGGCTGAAATAAGAAAAAGCGCACAAGAAGGGGGGGTTGAATTGTGCGTTTAAAAGCTTTTCCGAAAAAGGTAGATCAGTCTAAACAAAACGTTTTTAAGCGTAGGGATAGAGAGAAGAAAACACAGAAAGCTTTATACTGGTTCACTCAACCTGAGCTACGTCCAGTCCCTTCACCTAGAAGGTATCCACTAACCAACCTTAGGTTACAAGTATTGTTCGTGGCCTCTTCAGGCTTTACAAAGCAATCACCCTAGATTGCTCAACCCAAGTATTCTTTTACATTAAGCCTCTCCACGCTTTCACAACACAACAAGTGTTTTAAAGAAAAGGAATTAACTCACGTAGTGAGGATTTGAAAGATTAAGCTTAAGATCTCTTTGAGGATCTTTACAAGATTTTGCTATCATCCAGTGGACACTTCTATCAGAGTATTATAAAAGTCTACTTTGTTCTTTTCACAGACTTCGCCTTTTTCAATTCACTTCACTTCTATTCACGCATTTTGCTTCTTCATTGGTGCATGTATATATAGTCTTCAAGGGAAAAGATCCGTTGTAGAGGACTTTGACTCGTCTATGCAATGAGAAGCGTGCAAACAATCTTTTCAGAAAGGTCAGGCATGATAGTTTTTAGACTTGCACTAAAAAGGAAGGTGCAAGACTCCGCTGGTGATCTGTTCTTCTGAACATTCCTCATTTGTCTTGACAGCTTGATAAGTTGACTTGCTTTATTTATTCTGCTGCGCTTTGCACTAAAATGGTGTTGATGTTATTTAATGCTTCAAACAAATTTGAACGTTAGTTCACAGAAGTAGTAATATGTCAATTACGAGAAAGATTTAGCATAAATAAAATTAACGTTCAAACTAAAAACTTAGCCGTTTAAACATATGATCTTGGAGGCTTGTGTGAGTTTATTCATCGGACGGTCGCCATCAGTTTGTTCACTGGTAGGTCTTTTTCGGCGAGTCTTCTGGACGGTCTTTTAATATGTCAACTGGACGGTTGTTAACCTGTCTATAGGACGATCTTTAACACGTCTACTAGGACTGGTCTTTAACTCGTCTATTGGACGGTCTTCTTAGCTGTGACGGGGTTAGTTTTTAAGCACATAATTAATCATTAATAAGTTTGTTATCTTCAAAACATTGAGAGATTAGACGTTTCTATGTCTTTGGTTCCAACAATCTCCCCCTTTTTGATGATGACAACCTTATTAATTGTTAATTTACTAGAAAATAAAGAGGCACATAAAGGAGTTTTCGAAAGACTTACTATGCTCCCCCTGAGTTGGATATACCAAGTTTTTGTATACTTGAGACATAGGATATTATCATACCAAGCATCAAGTATATTATATATAAGAGATATAGGCAGAGCAATACTCGAAGTAAAGTAGATCAACTTATGTATTTTATTTAGCTGTTCTGAGCATAAATTACAAGAACATATGCATCAATGGACATAAGGACACATGCAAGCATAAACATAAAAATAAGAGATATGCAGCATAAACATAAAAACTAATGCTTTCTCCCCCTTTGTCATCAGCAAAAAAAAGAAAGAAAGGAGTCATCATCACAGTCACTGTGGCAGGCGGCGGAGGAGGAGAAGGTTGAGAAGGATGGAGGAGGGCTTGTTGGTTTTGGAGAATTTGGTGAAGAAAAGTGAAAATAGGTTGAAGTTGGGTGGCAACATATTGTTGAATGGCGGGGTCAATAGAGGGAATGGATGAGGGGGCGGAAGTAGAGATAGGGAGGCTGGTGGAGGTTTGGGAGCCAGGAGTAGGCGGTGGTGGAGGTGTAGGTAAGGGTGGCTGAGAAGGTGGAAGAGCTTCAAAGGGGGGAGGAGGTGCTTCCAGAAACTTTAGGTTTGGCACGACAAGTTGGTATGGGCGAGGAAGGAGTCCAAGGGTGTGGCGATTGGAAGGTGTTGATGTGAGTAAGGGCAGCAATCAGAGTGTAAAGAATAGAAGTTTCTGTACCAAGGAGTGGACGTTCATCTAGTGGACGGACAAAGGCAGCTGAGGTGTCCGAAAAGTGAAAGACACGAGCTGGACGCTGCGTGAATTCACAGTTCGTGGCAGTTGGGATATCGGCCTTGTCGTCTGTTGAAATGCCACTGCTGGACGCTTCTTGTTCGCATAGGAACATATGTTGATGCCAGAAGCGTTCAGCATCGGTCTCGTCCATGTCTGTATGAAGACGCTGAGCTAAAAACCATTCATGGGAATGGGTTAGATGTTGTTGAAACGCAGCTCTGGACAGTAAAGGCAAGGATGGTGCCTTGGTCAGAATTTTCTTCTTCTTGCGGTTTTCATCAATGATTAACAATCTTGGACAGACGCGGTCTGGTTGAATGCGAATGGATGTGGAAGATCGAATATGTTAGGATGGAGGAATGAACAGCTGATACTTCAGGAATGCTGAGCCTTTAAGAGTGTTGCAGAACATATGCTCAAAGACAGATGGAAAGAATCCATCTTCTTCCGGATCTATAGGCCGAAACTTCAACTTTGCAGGCCGTAGATGAATGATCCATTCGTCTTTTGGTCTTCTTTGTTGTAGAGCTTTCGCGGTGTCTTCGACTGGAAGTACTCTGTGTTGAAGTACTCCAGGAGGATGAGCATTTATGCGCCAAGCTCGTACAACTTGAGGATACCTCCGTTTGATAAATCGCTTCAGCGGCAAGTGTTCAATGGCTCCAGGAGGTAGTGCCAGATATTCTTCCGACGGCTGATGGACATAGTCATCCATGTACTTCTCCATGATGATCAGAGAGTAGTCAAAATCACAGTTTAGTTCGGGAAGCTTTGGACGCAGAATCATGGCATTGTCGTCCAGGAGGTTTTGGGAATTTCCTTCAACAAACAGTAGGGGCCAATTCTGTTTGGTTTGTGCCAAGGTTTCTGAGAAAGGGGTAGGGAAGGGGATGATGGTTGAGGAAGGAGATGATTTAGGAGGTTTAATGGAGAGGTAAGTTTTTGGGATACCGGGAGTAGGAATGGTGTAGGTATAACCTTTATCACCAGGCAGCAACATTTCTGGTTCAGGTGTGGTTTGTGTTTCGGTTTGTGGTTGGGTAAGAGGTTCATATGGATCAATAATGATAGATTCTATAAAATCATTTTCAGGTTCATCAGCAGCAGCAGGAGAGGAAATCTTACGTTTCTTAGACTGTGCTTCCCCTGTCAGTGTGTCTACTGGTCGTTTAGGTGAGGTAGAAGGTTGGGATTGTGGTTGAACAGGAATAACAACCATGGCAGCTTTCTGTTTCTTGACAAGCTTACCAATCGGCTCATTGTCTTCGTCATCAGCGGCGATGATCAACTGTCTCTTAGCAGGAAGTATAGTTGGTGCAACAGAAGGAGTAGATGTAGCAAAAGGAGCAGCTGCAAGTGGAGCTGAAGGTCGTTGGGTCTTGGACCTTGTAGCTCTGGTTACTTGCGCTTTGGACGACCTTCTTCTGGTGGATGGTCTGGCAGCAATTGGATTCTCAAATAGTACCTTGTCGTCCATAGGTGCAGCATGCTGGACGATTGGCGCTACTGTTTGTAGAGGTGTCATCTCAATGGCTTCTCCTTTGACGTCCATGAGTTTGGACATGGTCTCCAAAGGCTTCAACACGAACCCAGCCTTCATCTACGCAACATTGTTGCGTCCAAACGGCAGTTGTGTGAATCTATGGCCACCACCCAGAATCCGAATCTTGTTTTGCTCCCCAAGAGAGAGTGTGAAGAAAGCATAAAATACTTGTTGTTGCCAGAAGATTCTGTTAAGAAGAGCGGCATAGGTAATTTGGTCGCGCTCTCTACGTCCTCTCATGGTCCTGAAGATGTTGCTTAGGATGAGGTGCAGCAAGTTGAACTGTTGACCAGTGATCATGTGGAACAACGCAAACTGGTGCAGGAAGGTAACGCTGTCCTTAGACCCAGCCTTGTGAAGAATTCCCTTGTTCAGAAGCTGCTGGAATATCTTCCCTTCCTTTGTCAGTTTACTGTACTCGACTGGGCCTTGTCCTTCGGGACCCATTAGTGCAACATCAACTGTGTCATGTCCTCCAAAACTGTCTTCCCAGCCGTTTTTGATACAAGACCCAGCCCGCTCACAGCCAATGGCTTAGGCGACTAAGCCTAGGTCTAGTGTGACCTTAACTTCCAAAGTAGGTTCCAGTGATGTCCGTTTTTGAGAAAACAGCAGAGTTCCAGAACTGTCGGATGAGTTCTGGGTATATGATTTCATTCAAGTGGAAGTAGTTGAGGATTCCACATCTGAGCAGGTTATCCTTTATATTCACCCCTATGTCGTCAAGAGCTTGGATGTCGAAGCGGCTTTCGATGAGAACAACAGCCTTGTCTAGGCTTTCCACACAAGCCACGGCCTTTGCAACAGGACCAGCCTTTTCAGTTGCCATATCTGAGAGCTTGAAGGAAGGTTAGGGTTTGAGAAGTTGAGGGAGTTCAGGTGGATTTGAGAAAAGGTGAGTATTTTGTTTGGGTTAAAGTGTATATGAAGAAACCGAAGAGTTTTTCTTTTGGCGGTTCTTACACTTTCGAAGAGAGAGGTAATGTGTAATAAATGCTAGGTCAGGCGCTTACATTTCTCTAGGTTGGTTATACGGCGCATGAGTGACTCAGACCAACAAGAAAGCATTTATTTCAAATCATTTTCAGAGAAAACATGATTAGGTACGGATAAGGATGCAGACACACACAAATGAAGGCAGTTAAAAAAGAATGTAAGTGGACGATGAAATATTGCACGCTTATGAAAACATTTGACGCTATAGAACTTTTGACGATCAAGGCATGTTGAATAAAACTAATCACTTATAAATTCCATTCTTAGAAGATCTCGAATGTGGATGAGTTTATCTTCAGGAAGGGGTTTTGTAAATATATCTGCCAATTGATTTTCAGTGTTAATAAACTGAATATTGACAACTCCCTTCTGAACAAAATCTCTTATAAAGTAATGTTTTATTTCAATGTGCTTTGCCTAGAATGCAAGATAGGATTTTTTGACAGATTTATAGCAGTAGTGTTATCACAGAAGATAGGAATGTTACTCTCATATATACTGTAGTCTTCTAACTGATGCTTGATCAATAAGAGTTGTGAGCAACAGGACGCAGTTGAGACATACTCTGCTTCCGCTGTGGACAGGGCAATCATCCCTTGTCTTTTGCTCGTCTAGGAGACTAGATTCCCACCAATGAGGTGACATCCTCCGTTGGTGCTTTTGCGTTCTACTCTGTCTCCCGCATAGTCAGCATCGCAAAAACCAACCAATCTGTATTCTTTGTTTGACTTAAAACATAAACCAAGATTAGTGGTTCTTTTTAAATACCTAAAGATTCTCTTAACTGCTGTTAGATGAGTTTCTCTAGGATCAGACTGAAATCAAGCACATAGACATACACTGAACATAATGTCAGGTCTGGACGCTGTAAGATATAAAAGGGATCCAATCATACCTTGGTATGTAGATTGATCTACCTTTTTAGAAGTGTTGTCCAGGCTAAGTATGGATGATGGATGCATGGTGTACTCATTTCTTTTGCATCGCCCATCTTATACTTTTTGAGAAGTTCGTTGACATATTTTGTTTGATGTATGAAAATACCATTTCCAGTCTGCTTTATTTGCAATCCCAAGAAGAACTTTAACTCTGCCATCATACTCATCTCAAATTCTGCAGTCATAATCTTAGAAAAGTCCTTGCATAAAGAGTCATTAGTAGCACCAAATATAATGTCGTCTACATATATTTGTGCAATAATAAAATGTGATTTGACGTCTTTGCGAAAGAGAGTGGTATCTACTTTTCCTCTAGAGAAACCATTTTCTGAAAGAAAAGAACTTAGCTTTTCATACCAAGCTCTTGGGGCTTGTTTAAGTCCATACAAAACCTTTTTAAGTTTGAAAACATGTTTGGGAAAAGTATCACACTCAAAACCAAGAGGTTGTTTCACATAGACTTCCTTGTTTATTATGTCATTTAAGAATGCACTTTTTACATCCATTTGATAGAGCTTCATATTACTATGAGCAGCAAATGAAAGTAATATGCGAATAGCTTCTAATCTAGTTACTGGTGCAAAAGTTTCGATAAAGTCTATACCTTCTTGTTGAGAGTAGCCTTGAGCTACAAGTCTTGCTTTATTTTTTATCACGTTGCTAGCTTCATCAAGCTTATTGCGGAATACCCAATTTGTTCCAATGATAGACTTGTCCTTAGGTGCAGGAACTAGCATCCAGACATCATTCCTTTCGAATTGACTAAGTTCGTCCTTCATGGCGCTAATCCAGCCATCGTCCAAGAGAGCTTCGTCCACTGTCTTTGGTTCTAGTTGAGAAATTAGGGCAGTTTGGGCTTGCTCCTTGAAGGTCGATCTTGTCCTAACATGGTCTTGAACGTTTCAAAGAATTTGATTATTTGGATGATAGGTCTTCATTTGCCAAGGGCGTCCAGTTGGTTCTTTTAAAGGTCTGGCATCGTCCAGCTTCATATCTACAAAAGAATCGTCTAGCTCTGATGTTTCATTATCAGGCTTGTTGTCATTGAACTTAACGTGGATGGCTTCTTCAACTGCTAAGGTTCTAGAGTTGTAAACTCTATAAGCCTTGGATGTTTCAGAATAGCCTAACAGTATTCCATCATCACACTTTGAATCAAACTTACCAAGGTTGTCCTTAGTGTTTAGAATGAAACATTGACATCCAAAGGGATGAAGATATGATATGTTGGGTTTTCATCCTTTCCACAGTTCATAGGGAGTCTTTTTTAGAAAAGGTTTTACATAAATTCTATTTTGTAAATAACATGCAGTGTTTACGGCTTCAGCCCATAAGTGCTTGGGGGTTGAGTTATCATTTAGCATAGTTCTAGCCATTTCTTGCAATGACTGGTTCTTTCTCTCTACTACACCATTTTGTTGTGGTGTTCATGGTACAGAGAAGTTGTGAAGAATTCCGTTCTCCTCACAGAACCCTTGAAAACTTTCGTTTTCAAACTCTCCTCCATGATCACTTCTTATTGAAGTTATACAAACACCTTTTTCATTTTGTATCCTTTTGCAGAAAATAGAAAAGATTCTATAAGACTCATCCCTGTGTTTTAAGAACATAACCTATGTCCATCTAGAGTAGTCGTCCACTACGACTATCCATATCGTTTTCCATTTAGGGAGGCTGTTCTAGTTGGACCAAACAAGTCAATATGTAATAGCTCAAGAGGTCTAGATGTGGAAACAGTATTTTTTGATTCAAAAGAGCTTTTTACTTGTTTCCCCTTTTGACATGCATCACAAAGAATATCAGACTTGTAAGCAAGATTTGGAAGTCCTCTTACGAGGTTATGCTTATACAGCTTTGAGATTAGTCTCAAGCTTGCGTGTCCAAGCTTCTTGTGCCAAATCCATTGATTTTCTTTGATGGATACTAGACAAGATACATTTTGATTTGTGAGGTCAACTAGATCAATCTTATAAAGATTGCTTTGCCTCTTGGCAAAGAATAATATGGATCCATCTAGATTCTTGACAGTACATTTGTCTTTGTCAAAGAAGACATTGTGTCCACTGTCACATAATTGACTTATGCTCAGTAGATTGTGTCTGAGACCTTCAACATATAAAACATTTTCAATAGAGGGAAAGGAATGCTTACCGATTGTTCCTATACCTGTGATCTTTCCCTTCTGGTTTCCTCCAAAGGTGACCCACCCACCATTCTTGGGTTGTAGGCTTTGGAACATACACCTTTCTCCCGTTATGTGCCGTGAGCAACCACTGTCCAGGTACCATGACTGGGGTTTTCTTTCTGTTGTCAAGCAAATCTACAACAGGTATTATCATAGACTTAGGTACCCAAATGGACCTGGGTCCTTTTCTGTTAGTTCTGAAGGCATTGGACGCCTTCTTTGTTGGACGATATCTACAATGTGTTGATTCATGCCCATTCTTTCCACATATTTTACAAAAGGTTATATTTTTACCAAGATTGTGGTTTTCTTCTTTAACAAAACCAAGTCCAAATTTGTCATGAGGACTTCTTCTATATGATAGGATTTTATCTAGATTTTTAGTACCATTGACAAATTTAGACAAACTTTCTTTTAGATGAGTGACTTCTTTTTGAAGTTCTAAGACTTCACGAGAAGATGTCTCCTCTGAAATATGTTTAGTTTTCAAAACTTCATTTTCTTTCAAAACATTTTTATGCTCTTCGTTGAGCAAATTGAAATCTTTTGTTATTTTTGAAATTTTCCTTTTCAGTTCTCTATATCCTACTGAAAAAGTTGAGGAGTTGGCAAGCAAGTCATTATAAGCTTCTTGTAAAGAAATTAAATTGTCAAAGTTTACCTCTTCGTCTTGCTCATTGTCTGAGCTATCAGAGCTGGTTCCTGCCATGAGACACAGGTTGGCTTCTTCTTCTCCTTCTTCATCTGATGAAGATAGGTCCATGTCTTCCCAGGTAGCCATGAGACCCTTTTTCTTGAAAAATGTCCTCTTTTTGTCTTTCTGTAAACTGGGACATTCAGCTCTGAAGTGTCCAGGCTGTTTACATTCATAGCATGTTGAAGGACCTTTTTCTTTAGGAGTTCTGTTAAACTTCTTTGTGAAGTTTTTGGCCCTTGAACCTCCTTTCTTCCTCCACATAGCCTGTATTTTCCTTGAGATGAAGGATATCTCATCCTCATTAGAGTCGTCCTTTTTAGATTCTTCCTTGGAGGATTCTTCCACGTTTAGTACCTTGGACACTGATCCTCTAGGTGGACGTTGGACGCTTAGAGCAATGGACTTCTTCTTCTGTCCTTCGTCTTGTTTCAGCTCCAGTTCGTGGACTTTAAGAGTTCCAAGTAACTCTTCTATTGAGAGTGCTGTTAGATCCTTGGAAGCTCTTAAGGCTGTAACCTGAGGTCTCCATTGCCTAGGCAAACTTCTCAAGATTTTGTCAATGTGATCATAATTATCATAGGTTTTGCCTAAGGACCTTAGGTTGTTTATTATGGTTTGAAATCTACCAAACATAAGTTCGATAGTTTCATTTTCTTCCATAGTAAAGAGTTCATATTGTCTTACGAGTAAGCTCAATTTGGACCTCTTTAGTTATGAGGTGCCCTCGTAGGCAAGAGCGAGGGTGTCCCACATTTTCTTAGCACTTTTTAGACTGTGTACCTTTTCATATTCAGATTCAGATAGGGCACACATCATAGCATTTCTAGCTTTTGAGTTTATAAGATACCTCTGTTTGTGAGATTCTGTCCATTGACTTATTGGGAGTTCTACTCCATCATGGTCAAGGGGTAGGTAGTCGCCAGTTTCTACTACGTCCCACATGTCTATGTGACATGCATCAAAGAATGCTATCATTCTTTGCTTCCAGTAATCGTAGTTCTGACCTTTGAAGAGAGGCGGTCTGTTAATTGCTTGTCCTTCGTTCTCCATGAGTGATCAGGATCGTTTTTACCCCTGCAGTGTTATATGCTCAACCCTAAGAGGCCGAGCTCTGATACCAATTGAAATAAGAAAAAGCGCACAAGAAGGGGGGGTTGAATTGTGCGTTTAAAAGCTTTTTCGAAAAAGGTAGATCAGTCTAAACAAAACATTTTTAAGCGTAGGGATAGAGAGAAGAAAACACAAAAAGCTTTATAATGGTTCACTCAACCTGAGCTACGTCCAATCCCTTCACCCAGAAGGTATCCACTAACCAACCTTAGGTTACAAGTATTGTTCGTGGCCTCTTCAGGCTTTACAAAGCAATCACCCTAGATTGCTCAACCCAAGTATTCTTTTACATTAAGCCTTTCCAGGCTTTCACAACACAACAAGTGTTTTAAAGAAAAGGAATTAACTCACGTAGTAAGGATTTGAAAGATTAAGCTCAAGATCTCTTTGAGGATCTTTACAAGATTTTGCTATCATCCAGTGGACACTTCTATCAGAGTATTATAAAATTCTACTTTGTTCTTTTCACAGACTTCGCCTTTTTCAATTCACTTCACTTCTATTCACGCACTTTGCTTCTTCGTTGGTGCATGTATATATAGTCTTCAAGGGAAAAGATCCGTTGTAGAGGACTTTGACTCGTCTATGCAATGAGAAGTGTGCAAACAATCTTTTTAGAAAGGTCAGGCATGGTAGTTTTTAGACTTGCACTAAAAAGGAAGGTGCAAGACTGCGCTGGCGATCTGTTCTTCTGAACATTCCTCATTTGTCTTGGCAACTTGATAAGTTGACTTGCTTTATTTATTCTGCTGCGCTTTGCACTAAAATGGTGTTGATGTTATTTAATGCTTCAAACAAATTTGAACGTTAGTTCACAGAAGTAGTAAAATGTCAATTACGAGAAAGATTTAGCATAAATAAAATTGACATTCAAACTAAAACCTTAGCCGTTTGAACATATGATCTTGGAGGCTTGTGTGAGTTTATTCATCGAACGGTCACCATCAGTTTGTTCATTGGTAGGTCTTTTTCGGCGAGTCTTCTGGACAGTCTTTTAATATGTCAACTGGACGGTTGTTAACTTGTCTATAGGACGATCTTTAACACGTCTACTGGACGGTCTTTAACTCGTCTACTGGACGGTCTTCTTAGCTATGACGAGGTTAGTTTTTAAGCACATAATTAATCATTAATAAGTTTGTTATCTTCAAAACATTGAGAGATTAGACGTTTCTATGTCTTTGGTTCCAACAATGGCTTCATCCCAAACTATGTTATCCATATGTTGATTGATAAGTGTCTACTAAAAATTGTTCAATGTCATGTGAGAATGCATAATCTGATTGAGAATATGGGTAGAGAAATTATGTGGTTGGAATCACCCTCAGAGCCTGGCGAATGAGTTGATTATGGTTCTCTAAAGCTATTCTTCGTGTTTTCAAAGAGAACAAGGTATGTGCATTGCGCAATGCTTATTTGTCTCTTTGATCCTTCATTTTTCCTTTCTAGATGAATGGATAGTGGGGGAGCTAATCATTAACCCTTTACATTTCAATCTTATGTTGACAAAATTTGTTAGTGTTGAGATAATATGCTTTATAATTTTCAAACTTTATCCTAATTTAATTACTTTGGCTTGAAGGGATCTAGTAAAACTGAGATCATCATGCTACACTTAATTAAAGATAAAGAAGTGCAATGGGATGGAAACGCATTGTAGAAGATGGAAAACCTTAATATACGGGTGGTTCAAAAGGCTCACTTTTCTAGAGGACCTAGTGCTCTCCCAAAAAGTTTTGAAAGTCCTAAAATGGTGTGGATATCTTGAATCATCACTGCCAGTTAATTTTGATCCAATGAAACTTGCCATATTGGACTTATCTATGAGTTTCTTTACATTCAAGAATCAACAGATCATGGTATTATAGTAGCTACCATCTTGATGTTTACTTGGTCTTGATTAAATATTAATAAGTCCATTTGAAAATTTATAAATTAGTTACTCGGTTATTTTTGCATTATGCAAAAATTTAAGTCTTTGATGGAAGTGAAGTTAAGTGGTTGCAAATTACTAAAAGAAGTACCTGACATGTCTAGAGCACTATATTTGAAGAAACTGCATTTTGATAATTGCAAAAAATTAGTTGAAGTTCACTATTGCGTTGGATTCCTTGATAAACTTGAATTTTTGAATCTTAATTATTGCACCAGTCTTAGGGTTCTTCCTCGTGGTATGAACTTAACTTCTCTTAAAATCATGTCCTTTAGGAATTGCACAAGTCTCATGAGTTTTCTAGAAATTTTAGGGAAGATGGAAGATGGAAAACTTAACATACCTTGATTTGATTGATAGTGCCATGAGTGGCTTGCCTTTTTCAATTAGAAACCCTATTGGGCTCACAATCCTAACTATGAATAGATGTAATGGACTACTTGAACTACCAAGTAGTGTTATTATGCTACCAAAACTTGGCAATTTGGAAGCTAACTATTGTGAGCGGCTTACACAAGTATAGAATAAGGAAGGTCAATATCAAGAAACAATGTCTTCAAGTGTTAAGGATGTTAGTTTTGGATATTGTTATCTAATAGATAAATTTCTTGCTACACTTCTTGCTTGCTTGCACAATGTGAGATCTTTATTCCTTAATTCCAATAATATCACAATCCTTCCATCATCCATAAGTGCCTGTCTCTCCTTGACAAATCTTGTGTTGGATGATTGCAAGTAGGGATGTCAATGGGGTGGGGCAGGGTAGGCACAGGTAGTAGCTACTCACCTTGTCAGATAAAACTCGTACTCGTGCCAAGTGTTATTAGAACTAGACCGATTATCAACTCGATTAAAGTACTGGGTCAATGGGTTACTGGTTGAACCAGTGATTATTGGTTGAACTGCATGAATCAGCATATAATAAATATGTAAAGTTTATACAAAATATATTATATATAAATTAAAATTGGTCACATATAAAACAAGTGTATACTTTAGTTTGGTGGTTATATATGATTTAAGCATCATGGAGACGATGGTTCGAAACCACTGTCTGTAAAATTTGTTTCAAATCAAATTTCAGATTGAAAATTGATTCTAGCACTAAGCAAGCCTCGTGAATGGACACCTAAGCTCGTAGCCTTCTGTAGCCTGTGCAGCTTAAGTAGCGTGCATGCAAAAAGGAGCTAGACGAGATTCATCGAGCAGCGTGCATACAAAAAAGACTGAACAAGATTGGACAGCGACTAAAAAAGTTTGAACATTCATTGAAGAACGTGTGAGTATTACCAACTCCGAATCGAGCTGAGTGGCCGGTTTTGACTAGTTTGAAACCAAGTTATACTGAGTCAAAAGCAATTCCAATCCAAAAAAAGGACTGAATCGGCCACAAGTTCAGTTTTTGGTTAAATCAATCAGATTGGACGGTTCGGTTCGAGTTTTAAAACATTGCCCCACGCCCTCCCTGTAACCTATGTAGGTATCAAATATTACTTTGAATTTATAATAAATTATAATTAAGAGTTATTGTTTAAAACAATCACTTTAAATATAGATTTTAATTATCTAACAATTTTTCTAAAAAAAATAGTTTAAAAGCCCACAAATTTATGTTCCTTTTCTTTTGTAATATAATTGCATAAGATTTTTCCTGTAATAAACAATCGTTTTAAAAATTTTGGATAAATTTTATGTAATTTTATCTATATTAATATATAAGGGTATTTAAGTAAATATATAATTGTGGATAGCGAGTATCTGTGGGTATAGATATCATGATACCTGTACCCGCCCCATTAATAAATGGGTAGCAGATATACCCATTTAAAGTACCTATTTTCTACCTGTGGTAGATTTTATTCACAGGTATCTGTGGACACAGTTTTTTTGTCGTCCCTAATTGCAAGGAGCTTTGAGAAATCAGAGGCCTGCCACTAAACATAAAAAAAATTCTGTTATCAATTGCATATCGTTGACTTCCCAGTCTAAGGAAATGTTAAAAAATCAGGTATCTTATTTATGTTTTGAATCTTTTCTCATATTCTTTAAGCAAAAATTAAAAAAGAAAAAGAAAAAGAAAGACAAATCTATTGTCATGGTCATATCTTACGATGGATGCTTAACTCACATTTTTTAATTAAATGTGATGGACAGACCCTACACGAGACTGGGGGCACACATTTCCAATTTCCAGGATCAGCTGTTCCAAGCTGGTTGAATTGCATTAGCAAGGGTCCATCCTTGCGTTTCTGGTTTCATAACACGTTCCTAGCAATTACTCTATGTGTTATTGGTGTTTTTGGTCGTTTCCTTAGCAAAATTAAAAAGCTAAACCTGATCATTCATGGCATACTACAGTTCCCAGTGATTATTACTCCAGTTATTGCTACAACTTATTTTGGTCGGACAAATCATACAATTCTGTCTGATCTGCTACTCGAATTTGACAGTAATAAATTTGAAATATTACATATTGAGAATGGATGGAACAATGTTGAGATTTAATTAGTAGATGACGGAGGAATAGAGATGAATGGATGGCAGTACATGTACAGGAACGAAAAACAAATATGATAGATATTCGACTCACAAATCCTGACTTTTTATAATTGCAAGAATGTTCGTCCGGTGGACACTGTCGGGAATAAGTAGGTATGTCCAAAATCCAATATGTCATTTAGTTAAAGTCAACTTACTTTGGATAAAGTGGTATTTATTACTTTATTATCATGTTTATTATTTAATTAAATAGTTACGTTGCTAATGTGTTTGATTAAATTTAAATTTTTTTATTATAATAGAGATTATGATAATGAGAAACAAATTTTAATAATTTTAACTTAAATTGTTATCATAGGATTATTGAAGATAATATATAATTGATCCGATAGATTAATATATACATGATAATGTATATGTCGATATGATTACTGTAGTGACTCATCAAAGAATTTCTAATGATTAATATTTCATTTAAACTATTAATAGGATGTTCTCAAGAAGAAATGTAATATATAAAGTTGTCAAATTGGGTGACTAGCTTGCACTCGTTGAGCCAAAGTGTAAAACTAGATCAGGTTGAGCTAACTTTTCTTTGAGTTATAAATTTACTTGCCCAGCCTAGCTTTATGTCAGGCTAACAAGCCAACGAGCCAAGTCAATCCTAATTAAAAAAAAGAAGAAGATAGAATTAAATATTTTTAAATATAAAATTTCTAAGAAATATAAAATTCTTAAAATGGTTAATCTTGTAATTTTAGTTAACCTCCTACATTGAAATTTAAAAGGGAAACTTGTAACATCAAGTTTACCTCTAATTAGGGGTGCTCATAAACCGATCTAATCTAATAAAAATTAAAAAAACCGATCCAAAAAATTGAAAAATGAATAAACTGAAAACCGAACAAATCAAAAACTGCAAAAACTAAATTTTTTTATTGGATTGGATCGGATCGGATTTTAGATTTGATGTTGAAAACCAATCCAATCCAAATCAAACTTATATATATGTGTATATTTTTATTTATGAATTTATGATATCACTCATATTTATTATGTAACTTATGCTTATTTTTGAAAAATATATTTAATTAATGAGAGTTTTTAGTAACTATTTGAATAAAGATATATAAGTGTAATTATCAAGTTGTATAAATTTATTTTGAATAGTCTATATTTAAAGAGTTATACTAATATTAGCTATATAATGACTTATAGATGAAATATTTGATATTTTTAATTATTTTTTATTATATTTATTATATGTCTTACTATTTGGTTACTATTTTATCCAAAGAAAAATAAAAATAAAACTAAAACCAAAAACCGATCTAATCCAAACTGTTCTAGATTGGATTAAATCGAATCAGATTTAAATCTTAAACCAAACCAATTAGATGATAAATTAAGAAAATCAAAGTGATTAGATTGAATATTTTTTTCTTCAAAATTAATCCAATTCAATCTACAAACACCTCTACATCTGACAATCGAATCTTCTCAAATGAACTTCTCTGCCATGATGCCTAGGCTAGAGACTCTTGATTCTCTACACGACTAATACTCCCTGACGCTCAAATAATGGCCATCAGTTATTTACCACTTGATATTTCAAGTAGATTACCTACATGTGGCTTGTAAGTTCTATTATATACAATTCATTAATTACCTCATTGCGAGAGTACCATGGACGTCATGTTGTCTCCACTGGAAGTTTCAAGGCATTTACCGAATACCTAGATGATGTTATAGGAACCCGCCCATCTGTATTGCCACTGAATTATTGACAGCTCTAATTCCAACATTTCCTAAACTGAAAATCAACAAAAGGTAGTTGCATTTGCTATCATTTTTTCCTCAGTTGATATCGAACTAATATCTTTTCATATACAATTATTTCATATATTGTCCTTTCTTGTGTGAACACACATCCATCTTAATATTCTCATTCTTGCTACTCCTACCTTTTTTTTTGTTGTCCCTTAAAAGTTTAACATTCACTACCATAGAGTATGGCTAGTCATATAACAGTAAAATAAAAATTTCCTTTGAGCATGGTAAGTACTTTATGATCATGAATAACCTTGGATGTATTTCTCTATTTTAATCATCCATTTTGCATCCTATGTTTGACATCTTCATTGATTTCCCCATTAATTTCTTAAATCATTATGGTAGCTTACTAGAATTTGGTAGTTAATACCATACTCTAGAGTTAATCAAGAGTTGTAATTATGGAAGAAAATATTTCATTTTTCTTCTAAAGGTTCCTAAAAGTAAAAGAGTATTATTTCATGCTATTTGGACATTGAGGAGTGTCACTAAATATTAACCTTGATTAGTAAATTAATTTGATTAATTTGCTATCAATTTAATATTGAACTTATAAGGTCACACACACAAAGAAGTGTTCTATTCTTTGCTTAATAATTTGTAAAGCATAAGAAAACACAAGAAGTGGGGTTGAATTATGTTTCAAACGTTTTTTGCAAATCTTTTCAAAAGACTGTATATGGTCTATTAAAAATAGATGGCATAAAGATAGCTTTAAAAAAGCTTTGTTAATTTCCAAGATAAAGATCAAACAAAAGTTTGAAACACAATATTAGATAAGATAAAAGATAAAGGAAGAGAACAAAGCACACAACAGATTTATACTTGATAGCTTGTATGTGGGAGAAGTCGGTCCCTTAAATAGATATAGGTATTTTAAAATATTAGTTTTTAGCTCTCACCCCCAAAAACAATAATATATGTAATATTATTAAATGTTTAATATCTCAATCAACAATAATTATAATTAATTATTTTTTATTGAAAAATTTGTTATTTAATTTATAACAATATATAAAGGCTATATCAATATTGAAACATTAGATATTTAGGTAATATTATAATACATAATTAAATAGGGATGTCAAACGGGGTCAACCCAGTCCAACACAACTCAACCCGTCAAAAAACATGTTGAGTTGAGTTGAACCTGTTTTTGCATTGGGTTAAAAATTTCAACCCAACCCAACTCAACCCGTGGTGGGTTGGGTTGGGTTGGCTCACTAACTCATTAAAAAAATTATAAAATATTTAATCATTCTATTTGCCTTAAATTGTTCCCAATTTTTTTCATCAAATATAATTAAGAAAAGAGAAAAGAATGTTATAAAACTAGTAAATCAAGGAGACAACTTAATACTTAAGAAATGATCATAAACTTTAAACTACAGTGTTTATTTGTCTTAAATTCTAATAACCACAAAAATTTTCCTTTTTGGGACTTCACATATTTAAACAAAGAGAAACTATAATCTCAATCATTCAACCCTAACATAGGTGAATGTGAATGTGTCACGCCGCTGAAAACCTTAATGTAGGTGAAAGGAAAAAAAAAAGGGTTGGGGGGTGGGGGGAGAACTCGATGGGTCAACCCAACCCATCATTTGACCCGTTGGGTTGACAGGTTGTGCAGGTTTGGTTATGTAGGTTGGAGGGTTGAACAACCAAATCCGTTTGGACAGGTTATACAGGTTGACCCACTGGGTTGAGTCCATTTTGACATTTCTACATTTAAATGATAAAAATTGTAATTTAATTGTAAAATTCAGCTGAATTTATTTATAATATAATTTAAAATACAACTTGAATTTGTTTAGTGACACAAACAACTCATCCCATTTTTATCTTGCGTTGTCCTGTACTTACAGAAATTCTAAATTAAATTTACACAAGTTAACAAGTATTAAATCAGTGAAGACAAGTTAAGATAGTTAACTTTATTGACAGCTAAATTAAGCATAATGTTCAAGTTAACGAAGGCTACTCGTGACTCGTGAGTGATGAATCAGGATAAAATTGCAAAACCTAATTTAATCATTTGAGTTAACTTACAAATTGTTTTAAGTTTATATTGTAATCATATATGAATTTGAAATATATATTAAATAGTTGATTCCAGATTCCAAGTATAAGTTAGGGGTTTCTCTCCCGGCCTTTCGAACTGTGAAAAAAACATAATATAAAATTATATGCTCAAAATTTGGGTTAGTGGAGGATATAGACCCAAGCCTTGTGAAACACTTTTACCGAATAGGTGTGCACCTACATTGGCCCAATAAGTCGCGTTGAACTTCATCTCTGAGACCAAAAAAGAGGAAACTACTTGAACCCCTGGACAAAGAAAAATGCATCAACCCAGTCCTTTGTGGAAAATAATCAAAATATAGAAAGATGTCAAACTGTCAATGTTAACCATTTCGTAGAAAGATACATGAAATTGATATATAACTTTGTCTTTATCAATAAAAGGTTATACACAAAGCCAAAGTATTTTTAGTTGACTTAGGCGTGTAAGCCCAATAAATTTACTTGTCGTTTGAGTCATACATATGCATACAGTATAATATGAAACTATTTATATGCTTGTATTTGTCCATAATTTAGCCCCTTGCTTGTATTTTAAACAGCCAAATGTGCAGAAGTTGTGTTCACCACAACTATATTAACCTACATATGAATACAGTGAATTATCTGTTCACAGCTACTTCCAAATAAGACTTGTTCTCTTTTTTGATTCTGAGGAGGGCCTAGGCCCAATATGACTTGTTCTTTGATACAGTGCAAGGTGGGTAAGAGAACCAAAAAACCTAAATGCTCTTCAGACAGAATGCAATATAGCGGAAAATTTATTAAACTGGTCAATGATGTCTCCATAATCCACACAATTTGATGTCCTGTTAGGGACAATTATGGTTGGCACTGAAGTTCAATAATATAATTAAGGCATCATGATTTTTGAGAATCGTTTTATTATGTTTTTTTTTTTTTTTTACTGTATAATGGTCGTACTACGGTTAAAACTTATAACTTTATGCGTACTATTTTAATCCCCCACCACTAGACTGACCCTAGTGGGTTCTGTTTATTAGGTATCTGATGAAAGGTTTTTGGATAATATTATATCCTTCTACAATTCCTTTTACAAATTTTCCCAATGTTTTATAAAGAAAATATTAAATGAAAAGGTAAATATAATATTTAATGTCTTCAAAACATAAAAAGCATTCAATACTTTTTATATTTAGCTAGTAAGAGAATTAGGAAAATGTTATGGAAGGATTTAGAATTATTCAATATTTTTATATCCCATAGTTGACCAAATTGTCTGGTAGTGAAGTTTCATTTTCTGATGCTTTAATTATCATCAGTGTATCTGGTAATTAATTATTTGTCTAGTTCTTTTGAAGACGCAAACGCAATTGTTAGCTTGGACGAGAGAAATTGGTTTGGTTGGCACATTTTGCAATTTTTATTTGTCTCGAGGACTCTGGACAAAATCGTGCTTTCAATTAGTTAAGCATTATTGATGTAAACTTCTCAACAGCGAACTGAATACATAATAATTATGAACAGAAATTATATTATTAAGCGAAATCTAAGACCAAATTTTGAAAATCAAATTCCTAATGCAATTTACCAAATAAACCAATGATCCAATTTTGTATCTAGGATTTGAGGCAGTTCAGGTCTACCAAACATGCCTCTACAAGCTAAACAGAAATTGAATCATGTATTTTCTGCAATCATTGATTAGTATGCACATTGAAAACACACCGTAATCTCTAAAATCGCACAAACAATTTGAACGAAAATCCACAGGAGGAACAAACAAAGATCTTTCACCCACATTTAAATATTTAATGGGTGTGTTTAGTTTAAAGAAGGGATGGAAGAGATTTTAATGGGGAGGAAGGAAGAGAGTTAAAAAAGAGGTTTCTTTGTTTGATTTGATTCAAAATAAAAGGAGGAGACAAGAGGGAAAATATGTATTAAATTGTGTTTGAAGTAAAAAAAATGAATTAAAAAATAGAAAATCACAGACGTACCCAAAAAAAGAACTCTAAATGATGTTTTTCCAAGAATAAAAATGAGTCTAAATTAATATAGTGTGGTATAGTTAATAGATAATTATGTTTTTTAAATATGTGATTAGGGATTTAATCTTCATATTTATGTGTATGAAAGAGCAATTAGAAGAGATCAATCTTTTAAATAAATCTCAATAACTAAAAGGATTAGTACTTATTGTCAGTTAGAAAATACTTCGAATTCACCCCAAAAACAATGTAAAAACCTGCTATTTTGGCGGACTTTGCGACCATGGCTGCTACTTCTATAAACTTCTCCATTATTTGAAACTTATAGCACCTCAGGGCCCCTCTGTTCCATCACTATGCTATAATGTGTTATTCACTAGTATGCTCTCCAAAAAAAAAAAAAAAAAAAAGAGCACCCTATAGACACTGAATAAAAATCATTTTTTCTCACCTCGAGATAAAATTAGTTTTAGAAAAACTAGTCTTTAAATCATACGTCCCTAGCTGGCTAGAATGCCACAACATCCTATCCAAAAACTCAAGCCATTCCGAATTGTGATAGTATCAAACTAATTATATCTCACACAAAACAAGTGTGTCATATGTCACATGATCAGTAAAATGCGAAGGCATTAATCTTCATGAGACAAACATTTCAATATTTAATCCGTTGGTATATATACTTTAATTTACTCTGCATGGCTCCACAAAGCTAGCATGCTGGGAAAGTGGATCAGGATTAGGGGTGGGGGTGCCTTCCCTGCTCATGATTTCAAGTACAACGTCCTTGTTTTCTCCAATAATTAAAAGAAACAACATATAGAAACAAAGGGTTACAAACTTGCGAGGCAATGGAGTTGTTGATTGAAGGTTATGGGCCCGACAAAGGAAGGAAGGAAAATATGCTCACGAGTGGGTGGGGCTTGTAAGAAGAGATTGAAGGGTCAAGGAAAATGAAAATACCTGAAGGCCAGACATACATATGAGGTGACCCTTGAAAATGTGGCTCCATATAGCCACCCAACCACCATAGCCTCCCTTCGCTATTCCACGTGAATTTTGGGCCAATGTATGTTTTAACTTTTGTCTGTTCCTCCAAAGCACGACTTGTCACTGCCAAACTCTTGTTGCCTCCATTTTTTCCAATGAGTTACATGAATATTATTATTAATTTATTATTGTTATTTCTTATTTTATTTATTAATTGTTTTTATATTTGGCCCCGCATGCCTATAACATGCCACTCGGGGCAGATTCAACAGCTTTGATCAGTGTTATCATTACTCTATTAAATGAAACATAAAAGCTTTCAAGTATACAATTTGGCAGGAAAGATATAAATACGAAAAGAAAAAGAGAAATAAAATAAGAGTAATACTATATCTTCTTATTAATGTTTCTAAGGTTTTATAAAATAAGTATTAAATAAAATGAATGTATTTAAATCTTAACAACATAAAATACATTCAATTGTCTTTCAATTTTAATAAGTAAGAATTTGTGATAAGATTTAAAATTATTATAAAATAATAAATGTGATAAATAATGTGATGAGAAGAAAAAAAAATAAAAAAAAATATACAATGAGTATAAAAGTTAAAGTGCAAAAAAAATAAAAATTGTTATCATGTTCGATCTATTAAATGACTCAATTAACATAATAAGTTGCTGAACTACTAATTTAACTATTAAGTTATTTATTCTCTCGCATATTAGTATTGGTCAAAACTGGACCTAATATTCATTTTAGCGTTGGCCAAGCAATGGTCTTGTGGTCATTGCTACCAAAGCCATCACTAATGTGTTTGCATCAATCAAAAGAGCTTGACATTAATAGTGTAGAAAGAAGATAACAAAAAGAAACACCCACCATTACAGGCGGTGTGTTTTTGTCATTGTTGTAGTGCCTCTACTAAGCTGTTACAGTGTTTTTTCTCTTCTTCAGTCTTTCTCACTCCCTCTCTCCATTGCTTCCCCTTATTTCCTTTTTCTCTATTACCACGCTCTAGCGTAGCCATCGCTGGAGGGGATTTTTGCTGACACAATCCTTCCCTTTTTTTCTTTCCTTTCTCTCTCTCTCTCTTTTTCCTTTCTTGCTCCATCCTATAATCCACAAAAACCATGGCCAAAACTCACCACCTCCCTGTCTTCGTACCTGCAACCAAGAGCAGGAGGAAAGCGATAGAAAAATAACAAGAATAAAAAGAGCAACAGGGGAGAGGAAGAGAGTGAGGGGAGAGAGGAGAGGTATGAATTAAGAAGGATTGAGGAAAGGGAGGTGGGAATGAGTTTTTTAGTTGGCACCCAAATTAAAAACTAATGTTGACCTAATGTAATTTTTTTTTTGAAAATTATTAATTAGCATTGGTCAAACCAACATTAATAATTTTTTAAAAAATAGTAGCGTCGGCTATTAAAAAGATGGAAAAATAAAAATATTAATGAAAAGCATATTGGTGTCGGTTTAATAATTTACGAAAATGTTAAAGTGATTAAACTGGTCAATAACACAAAACTATAAGTAAGTATCTAATTCACTTTAACAAGTTTAAAACGCAAATAATATATATCACAACACATATTCAAAATACAATTAAAAAGTCAAGGTTTAAAAGATAAGATCACAATTACAATTATATATGTTCACAATGCATAATATATTATGTTCCAGAATCAAATGTGTCAAATTCGACACTCCCTTTTCTTCAAATAAATCTAAACCTGGTCCTTTTTAAGTCATTTAATAATTTTGCCTGCATTTAATCTTTCTAAACTTTGAGGAGGTTCTTTTTTTAATTTTTTTCGTTAAGGGTAAAAGATGATGTTTCAAGTACTTTTTAAAAATCATATGACCCAGCCGATGTTTTGGCTCTTAATTAGTCAAGTCACTAAATTTAGCCAAATCAACTTTGCCAAGTCAGTAAATTTTGTTAAAAAATAAAAATAAAAATCACCTAAGTCAAATCAGTAAAACATAACTAAATTGACACTTGACATATAATCATATATACTATGGTTATGTTTGGCCTAACTTTTTTATGGCTTAAAAGCTACTTTAAATTTAAAGCTCAAAATAAGAGCTTTAAAAATAAAGTAGAAGCTGTTTAGTAATTTTATTTTATTTTCAGATTTAAAGCTCTTTTTAAGCTGAAAGTTGTTTGGTAAAAAATTTTAAAATTTTACATTTACTTAAAACTAATTGCCTCACTCAATAGAATAATATATATATTGATAAAATTAAAAAATATTATGTATAGTTAATTTTGAGTTACAATTATGTAAAATTAATTTAATCAACATAAATTTATTTTAATGATAATAAAAATACACAAAAGTATTAAAATACATAAATTTCAAATTTTTAATTTTAAAAATATTAAAACTATTTTAATTAATAAAACTTAATTTTAAATATGATTTATAAATATTTTATTATACATAATACTAATTACAAAAGTATTAATTACAAAAGATAAAATATTTTAAAAAAATTGTATTGTTGTTCAATAATATTTTCAAAGATGAAAAATAAATTATTTAAACAGAATTCAGTAATGTCAATATATATTAAATAGTATTTAACAAATAATTGAAAAAGTATTTAATAAATATATTGTTATAATTAAAAATGAAAAAACTTAACTACAAATTAAAAATCAAAAAATATTAAATTTAAATTAAATTTAAAGAATAAACATTATAAATATTTTTAAATATAAAATTTTTATTTAAATATATTATTTAAAAATTTTAGTAACGTTTTTTCTTTATTTCATGTAATAAATATATTTAAGATTCTTTATTTTAAAATGTAAAAAATTAATTTAATTAACAAAAATTAATTTTAAAGATAATTTACAAATATTTTACTATAAATAATATTAATTAAATAAATTTAAGTCTTAACTACAAAAGTTAAAATATTTAAAAACCTTTATATTATTTTTTAAAAATATTTTTAGAAGATAAAATATAATTTATTTAAAAAATTCAATAATGTCAATATATACAAAAAATTATTTAATAAATAATTTGAAAAGTATTTAATAAATATATTATTGTAATTAAGAATTCAAAAAATCAACTGTAAATTAAAATTTTAAAAAATATGGCATCTAAATTAAATTTAAAGAATAAAAATTATAAATATTTAAAAATATAAAAATTATTTAACTATATTATTTACGCATGTTATTAATGTCCTTTTATTTTATGTAAAGTATTTAAAAAGTTAAAAAGTAAATAATATTTAAAAACCTTTATATTATTGTTTAATAATATTTTAAGAAGATAAAATACACTTTATTTAAACAAAATTCAACAATGTCAATATATATTAAAAATTATTTAATAAATAATCTAAAAAGTATTTAATAAATATATTTTTGTAATTAAGAATTCAAAAACTTAACGATAAATTAAAAAGTTTTAAAAAATATGACATCTAGGTTAAATTTAAAGAATAAAATTTTTAAAAATTTTAAAATATAAAAAAATATTTAACTATATTATTTAGTCATGTTATTAATGTTCTTTTATTTTATGTAAAGAATATTTATAAAATTAAAAAATAAATAATATTTTTAATTTTCTAAAATAAATAATTTAAAAATTAAAACCTTGCAATAAATAAACATAATTAAATAAAGTATCATTTAACGGGGAAGCTGGTGAAGCACTCAAATTGAAAAAAACAATGAAAAATTAAAAAAGATGGTATTTTTGGTCATGTTAGGATTCGAAGAGGGGATTGCATGAATAAGCTCCCTATAAATTGAAAAAAAGTTCCTCTTACCAACTTAATTATAAGCCACTTTTTTTTTCTTCAAATTTTGTTCTATAAAAATAAGTAGCTTATTTTTTTTAATTAAAATTTTTTCATGAAATGTGTTTGACTCAACTTCTGCTTTTAAGAACAAAATAAGCTTAAAAAAGCTAGCCCAAACACACTCTATATATAGACTAGCTACTTGTTAAAAAATAACTAGTTTGGCCTGACTGCAATAAACATGTCATCACTAATTAAACACAATGTCCAACATATGTGCTGTTGAGACTCACATGTACTCTTCAATTATACTTTTTATATATATTTAACTTGACTTGTGTTTAATGATGAGTAAGATATTTTTTTGCTCTCATGAATTCGAATCTTGCCTGATGCGTATGGAAAAAAAAATCTTGTTGAGAGGGGCTAGTTTACCTACGAATGCCAACAAATCTTCCATAGGAAATTAAAAATCTTGGTGACTGACCAGAATACTTCTTTGCAATCATATGTGCTACCAAAAAAAAAGACTCGTTAAGAGTTTACAATCCTACTAACCTTAGTTGTCGTTTAAGTTAATTTGGTTAATATTTTATTAAAAGTTTACTTAATTAATTAAATAGGCTATACTTTACGCACCTAAAACGCTTTCAAGTTTGATAGATTAATTTACTTAAGTAAATATAAATAATTTGTTGTTGTTGTATTCAAAATCTATTTTGATATTTATAAATTAATTATATACTTAACTTATTTAAATACCTAGGTTCGATTCTTACAAAATATATTACTGGGGAGGGGCGGGAAGTTTTAAGTGTGACTAAGCCCCTAACCGAAGATTAGTCCCATTGCCAGTCCAAAGGATTGAAGCTCGTAGAGATACCTCAGAGTCCCATTTGAAATCCAAATTAAAACCCTAATTACAGTGGTTACCAAAAAAAAAAATCTTTAAATGAACTTTTTAAGATAGGTTAAACTTTTCAAAATATAAATAGGTCAAATCATGCCTAATTGATGTTTGAAAAATAAATCAAATTTATTTTTGACAAAATCTTACTTAATCTGACGTATTTGATCCTTGCAACTTTAAAAATAAATTATTTAATAATTATTTGACTTTAATTTTACAAATATTCATCATCCTAACTTTTCATCTCTATATATTCCTACCTCAATTAGCAGACACAGTAAGAAGGCCACCTGGCAGTCTCCAAGTGACTCCTAAGCTCGCATATTGGGTCCTAGGACTGCTTGTCAAAAATAAATAAATAAAAATTTACATAATTAAACAAATTACCAACGAATAATAAATTATTAACTTCTATATTGCTTGCATGAATAAACCATTATATACTAAATGGTGAAACGTGAAAAAAAATACTAAACTTTGATTGATTGTGCATAATTCCTAGGCACCAAGTGATTTTCTTAGGAAATATTGCCCACCAAATGAGAAAAGTGGCGTTAATGAGATTCAAACCAACATCTATGGAAAAATCTATGAGAAAGATAGAAGCTCGTACCAAATTCTTAACCACTTATGCCAACTTGCGTTGGTATATTAGATGATATTTTTTGCATTATATCTTAGTAACATATATACACCAAAACTTGAATTTGCGATCGCATGTTTAATTTCTATCTCTAAAACTGACTCGTTCTAGAGATGCAATATCAGGGGGTAGTATTTGATCATGTTATTACGCTTCATTCCAGATTTCTGGTATTATGTCGGGCACCATTATCATACACTTCCTGATTTCAAAATTCAAATAGTTTCTTAGGGTGTTCGATTTATGACAAGTAACGCTCATCGTATGCAGTGAATACAAAAGGTCCCTTTTAAATTTAATTAAGAATATGTATCGTTGTTTTAATACACACGTCTTTCTCTCCATTCCACGCACAAATATAGCTAGACAAGGATTACCATCAAGTTTCAATTCTATCAATCATCTAGTGAGTTTCGTTTCGTGTCCCATTAGCCATTGTTTTCTTTACATCATCATAATTTGCTTATTTTAAACCATAGAGCTAATTATAATTGCTGGCCATCTTTGTCATTGTTGGCCACATGGTCAGCAGAATAAAGTAGGATTCACTGTTGATCGATATGAAGCCTTTCGCTTAATTTTTCATATTTTATTCATGCATATTCTTCAAGATTAATATGGCTTTGATTTTTTTAAATTAATTAAAGTTAGTTTTATTTTTTGTACAATTTTTTTATTTTAATCCTTATAAATTTTAAAACTTTTTAAAATGTTTCTATCACTATTAATTTAGTAGTAACGTGATATGCATTAAGCCATAACATGTTAGCAAACATTTAAAGATTTTTTTGTTGTTGTTGTTGAATAGCAAACATTTAAAGATAACATGTGATATAACATGTTTCAATATATGTCAAATTATCAGTAAATAGTGATATGAATTATTTTTATAAATTTTAAAATTTACAAACATCAAAATTAACCAAAAAAAATGAAAAATTAAAATTTAATTGTTATATTTATAAGAAATAAAAAATGGATTTGATCTTAATTAAGTTTCTTTGGAATCTATTGTTTCACAGAGTTTTAATTGCTATTATGAGATTCTAAGGCAAATAAGCTGGGAGTCTGTCTATTAGTTGCTTCTTTCTTTTGTTAGGCAACTTCACTTAATACCAATTGATTTTAAGATGGAATCTACCATGGGATCAGAGCCTACAACCCATTTTCGTGAATCGCCTATTATAGTAGCCATCGCCTGTTTTGCCAGGTATCTGTGGAAGAGGGTGTGGAGACGTCCCACATCACTTGCCTCAATTCTAACCCCAATAAGAAAAAAGAAAGGAAAAGATATCTCTTAAATTAAAGGCTAACATGCAAGGACATACTTAGAAATTTGAGGATTTAGGCAAAATTATTATCTTCATATTGAGATTGAATTAATTTTTATTTTATTTTTCAAATTTTCAAAACCAAACTTATTTGACAAATTCCATTGCTACAAAATATGAAAAATAAAATAAAAAGGTAACAATACAAATATAAATAAAATAGGTAGTACAAAGTAAAAAAGCGATGAAATGATAAAATATAAAAATAAAGAGAATTGTATGTCGATATTATGTGTTGTAATAATGATGTTAGTTATTTTCATAGAAAATTCACTTCAAAAAATCAAGAAGATAAAGAGAATAAATAAATGAGAGAGCAAACTTTGATTTCAGAAGAATATTTTTTTTCTATTGTATATTTAATGAATCTATGCAAAAGATATGTAGTCAATGATGATTACAAGAGAAAAAAAAAAAGTCAACTTTAGTTATTGAGATTGGTAATAAGTATAATAAATTTCTTAATTTATAACCAATATAATGTGGTATGATTGGTAAATAATCTTGCCTCTTTATCATGTGATCAGAGGTCAATTCCTTAAATGGATATCAGTATTTTGAGAGATTAATTCTTGACTTTCGGCTAAGCGATACCCTTAGTTCACTGAAAAAATTCCTAATTTATAGTTTCCTATTTTATAGAAAAAGAAACCCTAAAATTAAGTAAAAAAATGTCTCAACACAAAATAATATGAACAAAAGTATGAATTTTTATTGAATAAATAAATAAATAAAATAATTGTTACCCAATAACATTGGAAATCATTTCTGGAACAGCTCAACAATATCCTTTTCTCATGTAATAGGTGTGCATATGGATTATGACATATAATTAATGGGCAACTAACATATTGTATAATCGAATTTATTTATTTTTCTAATAATTCTAATCCAAAATTAATCACATTTAATTTCTCATTACACATGATCCATAGTATGTTTGACAAGTATTTTTTACTTAGTTTTTAACTTTTTTACTAGCTGAAAAGTTTGTTTGACTATATTTGATATATGAACTCATCAAGATTTGTGTTTGGTAAATAAGTTTTTTTGATAGTTAGTAGTGTCTTTTGATATGTTAGTTCAAGTAGCATTTTTTAATATGTTAGCTTCTTCTTATATATTATTCCATTTTTATCCTTAAAATATTTTTAAATTTACCTTTTACCATTTTTACATAAGATAGAATTTTATTACTTATTTTTTCTTTATCTTTTTGGATATTTTTTATATTACATTATTCATTTTAACCATTATATTATTTACATTATTTATTTTATTATTTTAGCATTGTTCTTCAAGATATTGATAATCAATTAGTATGACAACACTAAATATGCAATATTGGTATTTCAGTGACAAATCCAGGGCGGCAAGCAAGGGCCTTGGCTCCTCCTCCCCTTTGACTCTTTGAAAATTATATGTTGTTATGACTTGATCAAAGATAGATTTTTAACTAATTGTTTGATTATTTATTGATCAATTTTATAATTTAAAAGAACAATATTCACAACTTAAATAAACAGTATGATATATTTAACTATTATAATTTAATGTCTATTTAATATTTATCATTAAAAAAAAATTCGACCCCACTATAACATGTTTCTAGATCCGTCCTTGGATATTTAAAAGTACACAATTGTATTACCATACAAATCAACATAATAAAAGTATGATGTTTACTTAAGAGTATGTTATTTTTATTTTATTTTAATCTTAGTTGGAAATATGTTAAGATATACTATAAGATTAATAGTCAAATGCACAATATATAAACATATAATAATTGAAACTAAAAAATATAATTAAAACAATTGATGTAACACCCCAATGTTTTTCTTCTCATTAATATGTATTATTATTATTTTTTGTTTTGCTTTATTTTTAATAAAATGGTATTTTGAAAAAAAGAGATATCAGGCCTTTAAAATGGGGTTTTGTGATTAAAATGTCTTTAAAAGTTTTAAGACCCTTGTGTTGGACTTAGTTTTCATGAACCCAAAGTTAGCTTTAAGAGTCCTTTAGGTTTCTTGAAAACCTAACCTTTTCCTTGTTCTCTCTTTTGCCTTTTTGGAGATACCGTGCCGTCAGAGCCTTTGCAGTCAAGGAGTGAGGAACTGTAGGAAGACGTCGTTGTACCGTTCGCATTCTTGTGCTGGAGATCGTCTCTTTCGAGGTAAGGGGGAGTGATCTCACTCATGGGTATAGCTTTGGTTGTGGGTAGAGGGTTGGCCCTAAACCCCAATTGTTTGTGAATTGTATAATTGTATGTAAAGGAAAATGCAATTTTCCCCAATCATTAATGCATTTTATAGCAATTTCATGTTTAATTGTGTATGTGGACTACCATGACTATTCTTGCCTTTTTCCCCTCATGCCTAAGTAGGATTTAATGGTTTTGAAGGAGTTGTGAGTGAGTGAGGAGTTTATAAGATAGGTTGACCAATAAGAAAGGTAATAGCAGAAATTAGGAATTGATTAGTCTATTTTTGAGTGTTTAAAAGCCAAAGAAAATCATGGGTTGCACGTTTTGCGAACCTTCATGATTTGCAAAAATTGCAGTTGGCAGCTAAGCACTAGAATTTTGGTGCTAAAGGTGAGAGAGACAAAGAGTCCCCTAGAAGTTTGGCGCTAAGCGTGGTGGTGCTAAGCACTAGAATTGGTGCTAAGTGTGGGAGAGGCAGGGAACAACCCCTAGCCTTCTAGAGGTTTGGCGCTAAGCACCAGAACATTAGTGCTAAGCGTGAGTATACTAGTGAATTTCCTGTAAAAGTGGCACTAAGCGTGGAATTACCAGAGAGTTGGTCTAGAAGTAAAATGAAGTGGCACTAGGCGCCAAGGGTCTAAGGCTAAGCAAGACCCTTTGAGACATCAAAGTTGATGTCCTAGCTAAGAGTAAAAGATTATAAATTTATGTTGTTGCCTTTTATGCTTATTCCTTGTATGATTGCTAATGTTTGGATACCTTGTTGAACTTATATCTTGTAGTTGTTATTTACCTTGAGAAATTGAGTATGCTTTTGACTTGTGTTAATGCTCTATGATAAAAACCTATGAAATGCTGTAAACATTGTATGTGACCATGCATCATGACATTGAGTCATGTAGAGAAAGAAAGTATGTAGGAATTCAACTGGTGGAGGCCGGGATGGATTGTCTAACCTAGCCTTTGGGGTGGTATCTGGTTAGGGTCCATGCTAATCCCATGGAGTTAGAGCATGCTGGAAAAAACTAGGTAACCTTGACTAGTCACCAGGGAATATCAAACTAGTTGAAGGTGGAAAAGCCGAAGGCATTGGTACTGATAACGCTTTTTATGGTTGTGTACTTATTCTTAGTCTACTTTCGAGATGAACTTAGATTGACACCATATGTGCATAACAAGTAGAAGCTTAGTGGCACTGCATTACATATGCTTATGTGTTTTTTAATCATTGCAAATTAACACTATTCTAATTATGTATGTGTTGTGTTTTCTACTTATTTCTATTGTCATACTTTGAGCATAATGTGAGATGTATCTCACTCCCTTGTTTCTTGTGTTTTCTATTTATGTCTATGATGTACAAGTGATGTCTAATAAGACCTTGAGGAAGAATCTTAGAGTAGAGGCTTAGGCCTCATTTGCAATTATTTACAATTTTCTCTAGGTTTTGTCAACTCTGACAGTCATGTGATATCAGGGTTTTAGTTATTTGTTGTTTCATGTATTTGGCTTTTGAACTTTAGATTAGTAGTTTTACATCTTTAATTGGTTTATTTTCAAAGACTAATAGGGCCAACTGTGGGCCACCATCTTTTTATTAATTAATAAAGTATTTTATAGAGTTCAAGTTGATACGAGTTATACATGTGATGTCATTTACGGTGTGAAGAGAAATATTTTAAATTACTATTTATTTTGCAAATGAAAAGCCTATTATATTCCCATAATATTTACTTAATAATTAGCTTGAGGGTAAAGGTTGTCACAATTGATCCTTCAATAAAAAATCATAAGAGTTCAAAATTAATTAAAAAAATTAAAATTATAAGTACTCAAAAATGTTTTTAATTTATCCATAAAATAAAATTAAAATTTATATAAATATCATATAAACATATCTATTTCTGTTATATAAATAATTTTACTAAATACTTATAATTTAATAAGCTAACTTAACATCTTTTATCTATCAATTAATTTTTTAACTTTTAATCAGCTTTTCACCTACTTCTATTAAACATAGTCTATATTGAATGACATATTGGATATTAGAAACGACCACATTGCTAATTTAGTAATGACCATATTATTTCATCTTTTTCTCACTTGTTTAGTCTCTCTATATTTAATACTTACTAAATTATGTCTCTATAATAATAGTAATTTATTAATGGTTATTGGTTAGATGAAATTAGGGCTTAAAGGCAATTCGCTTAACGCATCCACGACTCTCTTGAAATGCAATATGATTTGCCTCTTGTTTGGTAAAAATTATTAGAGTTTAATAATTATGCACTGTCAATGTAAAACAACCAATTAAAAAATTACCGTTGGCATAACTTTTAAAGTAGTTATTGTAAAAGTTAAGAAACTTATCATACATAGTGGTTTGTAATTAGATGATAATGTAAAACTGCTTTACACTGTCAGTGCATAGCCTATTTTCTCAAATTATAATGCCCAACAATAACCAATAAGTAATAATGCCTTTATAATATATTTTATAGGTTAGGAGGTAAAACAAAATTAAATCAAAGATAATTGTTTTTGTTTCCTCCATTGAAACTTATACAATATATTAGAACTCCCTGTGCATAATTCAATTGCAAATCGTTATTAATGATAAGTTTGTTAATTTTTATAATAATTATCTTAAATGTAAAATCAAAATTGATTTTTGATTAGTTAATAGTGTAAAAAATTTTACACTGATAATAGTATTCATAGTATATTGTATACCTTAAACGAGGAAAGAAATAGTTAATAAATTTCATTGTCCTTTATGAACAAGAGAATTAATGAACCTGATTAGGTTATTCTGTAATCAAGTCATATTGTGAGCAAGAGAATGAATTATTGTCGTGTTCTTCTTCTTTCTTTCCCTCTTGCTTTTCTTTATATACGATATCAGCTGTGAAGCATGAAGTATCCTTATCGTACACTTAACTATCCTTTATGAATGTAGTTGAATTTGGCTTCAGATTACCATCGATTTGACTACCTAGACCACGACACTTTTGAAATGTGCATGCATATTTCTGGAAGATTAAAGGCAAAGCATTGTTATATGTCAGTCTTGCCGGCTTATTTATGTATCGTTATCAATACATGCATTGTCTTATAGTAGTATTTTTTTTTTTCTTCGCTGCTTGTAACCAATCTATATTTCCATCGTCAAATATAGGGTATGAACTTAATAAGTGCCCAAACTACACTCAAAATCGACCAAGTTTTATTGGATATTGTTATGGCATACATAGCTGTCAGCAACGGGATATTTAATTATTTATATTCTTAATTCTAACTAAAGATCAAAACCTAAACCTACTAAGATCAATTTAATAATAAAGTTTGAATAGTTTGTATATATAAACTTCCTTTTAGATAAAAAAAAAAAAAAACCAAAAGCAATGCAAATAACTTATATCATCCGTTTTTACGGATCCCCACGTTATTGAAGAAGTGACAGATTGTAATGCACAACCGCATTTGTCTCTACAACACATTAAATTGTGCATTAATTATTAAATTAATTTATTTCAGTTTCAGTATTTTATCAACCAATCGTTACTTTTATGATATTCAATATAAAAGTGAATTTTGTAATATACTTTATGCTCATTTGAAGTGACAAAGCAACTATAAAAATCATATAATAATATCAATAACATAAGGAAAATCACATTGTATTATATACTTAAAATCGCATTATAACATATATATTATTTTATATTATATATTTTTCTTATTTAATTATAATGACATTTTATATACTCGTTTTCTGATTCTATTGTGTAATTCGAGAGTGAAGTATATAATTTGTTACATATAAATTAGTTCAGAAAATAAAAAATATACTCATAAAATGGTTATTATATAAAAAATATAAAAACTAAATAAAACATAATTTTTAATAATATAAAATATGAGTTTAATTTTTGAATAAATTTTTTTTTGCATGGTCAATTAATCAGAAATCATTTTGGATTTGACATCTTAAAATATTATATATTATAAAAGTCAACAAATTTATCATATATAGCAATATGTGATAGAATGATCATGTAAAATAAACTTTTACATAGTACACTCTAATTAAATTACTAAAAAATTAATAAAATGTATTTAATACTTTTCAACCACCATTCTCATAACACTAATTAACAAGATCTTTCTCCCTTTTTTTCCCCAACAAATGCAAGTAAATAACTTCTAATTTGAAGCTGATTCAACTAATTCAGATAAGACTAGGTTGTTATCAGAAGAGTCTTATCTTTTCTAATTTGCCACTTGATCTTGGGACGCAAGTTCCCCACACGGCACGTTCTATTCACCAACGAACAAAACCCTTAAAAGGAGAAATTCATCATATGAAGTAGAGAAATGCTAGCAACATACTTTCTATGACACACTTTTGAACACATTCTCTAATTTTTACTGTTAATTGAAATGTATTAGAAATCACAATTTTTATGGATCTCACTTCTTATTTAATGAGTCTTTCTTTAGATTTTATAGTTTTCAATAAAGTTTAACTACTATTAGTATGTATGTTAGAAAGAGTGTGTTTAAAAAAGTATTAACTAACTGTCCTCTAAGAAGTTTTAGATTATTTTGTTCTTAAGATAATTTAAAAGCTATGCAACTTTTTATTAAGATAAACCAAATTAGCATGCTATATAATTATAATAGATAGCACTATATAATCATATATGATATTCAATATATATGTTTTGGATAGGTTTACTCTCGAGTGACCCAATTACTTCAAGATCGATACAAGTTCATTCAGAAAGAGACCTAATATATATGACCAATGACTAAGGCACACCATGTACATGCATTAACACATTTTTTAAAATATCAAATAACAACCAGCAAAAATCATGGGATCGAAATGATCACACCTTATGTAAAGGAAGAAGACATAATATGTAAATAGAAGGTCATTCATCCTAATTAATAGGTACATTTTTCTCTCTAATTTCGCCATTTCTTGACTCTTCTTTTTACTAATGTTAGTGTCAAAGTCTTTATAAGTGACCCACCACGATTACTAGCTCAGGAGAGTGGATGAAAAACATTGTCATCACGTAGATTAGCTGCAAAGAATTCATTCCTTTGGGTGAGTGATGAACACAATACGAGTAAAAATTTTAGTAAAATTAAAGAAATTAAATCCCAATAGTTTACTATTATGTTGAAGTACTAAGAAAAACAAAAATATTAAATAAAAATCAAAATATGAATAAAGCCAAACTAATTAGATGAATCGTTAAATCATGAACTATTTATATTTTCAGTTTAAATATTATTCGATCTAATATTTTAATTACATTTAGAATTAAATTTCATTAGTTAAATTAATAAAATTATAAATTATAAGATATGTTTGGACGAGAGGAAAAAAATAAAGAATAAAAAAATAGATAATGATATATTTTCTTTTATTTGCTTGAAAAGAAAATGTGACTTTGAAAAATTAAAATTCATTATTTTTCTTCCATTTTCTATTTAATTCAAATATTAAAATTTTCTTTATCTCCTTATTTTCTTTCCTATATAACAAGAGGCAAATATCATCCATTCAATTCCTAGATTAGTATATACAAACACAAAAAATGTTCAAGATTGAAATTTTCACTAAAATAATTTAAAAAAATACTAGACGTGCAATCCATTTTTTTGGTGAATTGAGGTGGAAGGAAGAAACAGATTGAGAGGAAAAAGAAAAGATAGAGAAAAAAAAATGATAAACGTGATAAATAATGTGATAAAAAAGAAAAAAAAAGATAAAAATATGAAGTGAAAATGATATAAAAGAGAAAATAAGTATATTTTTATAATAACTAAATAATTTAAGACATATATAATATTTTTTAATAATATTCTTATAACATTTATTAATAATTGTTTTAGTTTTTAATAAGTAAAATTGAAATATAGGTTAAAAATATTAAATAACTTTTGAACTTACATATGAAGTTTTGTTTGCTTTTAATTAGCATTAATATTTTTAGTTTTTAATGCGTGAGAAATTATGCAGTAATCAACCACTGAAGGGAAGCAACCTCAAACTGGATGACAGTCCCACGTGGGTTTCAGTGTCCTTACTCCTGATTAATGTGTTAGTATGGTCCCCTTCCCCCTCCCTTTTGTCTCGTAGAAGAAGGAGACATGGTTTGTCAATATTCAACGCTAATTGCTATACATAGAGTCAACGCTCTCTCTGTCTTACCTTTAAGTGAGGTTTAAAATAAATTTTAAAAATAATTTTTTATTTTAAATGAAAGAGTTATATATTAATTTTTTTTGTCAATATATATAGTTTCTTTATTAATATATGTGACTTTTTTATTTTATAAAAATTAATAATAAATAATTTGTTATTGCTGGACCTAAAACTTAAATTTTAGTAGTTTTATTTTTGGTCAGTTCTATCCCTTTCTTCCACGTGGTAACAATTCAGATAGGGTCCCTCTGAAACAATCAGTTTTCCTTCCTTTATTTCCTGATTTTCTACGCTAACAGCGAACAGTGACTATTATAACTGCGTCTCACGGACATGCCCATTAATTTCTCATATGACTTGTCCCCTCTCCCTCCCTGCTGCGGTTGTTTTTTTTCTTATCAAACACTATTCCCTGTGACTGTGAAACAATGCTTAGCCACTGAAATAGTGAAATTATTCTTCCCTGCAAAGCGATTTTCTAATAAGAATTTCCGTGCTGCTAACAAGTATTTTAAGTGTATACGATCCACTTATTAGTTAAAGGATAAATGTATGAAAAATTATTGGTTTAATTATGTTTTTAGTCTTTGAAATTTGAGATAAATCTGTTTTTGATTTTCCAAATTTTAAAAAAAATCTTTTATGTTCTGTAATTTAAAAAAACCACTAGCTGTATTAATGAAACAGATGACATGACTAACAAAGGTCATGTCAACAATTGTCATATGAATTTGAATATGGCATATCAGTATCATTAAATATTTTTTTAGTCTTTTAAATTTAAGTTAATTTTTTTTTTGTCCTTCAAATTTAAAAATAATTTTTTTAGTCTTTTAAATTTAAAAATAATTTTTTGGTCTCCCAAATTTAAAAATATTTTTTTGTCCCCAAATTTAAATGTTATTTTTTAGTCTCCTTAATTTGAAAATAGCTTATTCTAGGAGTTTAAAAGTTATTTTTTTAGTCTCCTCAATTGGGGGTTTGCACAAACTTATTTTAAAAAATTACTTGTTAATCTAAATTTTGAGAGTTTAAAACTGTTATAAATCATATTTTTAAAATTATTAGAAAATGTTAGCTATGTAGATTTTTTAACAAAATCAACTCTGAAGACCAAAATAAGCTATTTTCAAATTAAGGGGACTAAAAAAACCATTTTTAAATTTGGGGGACTAAAAAAGTCATTTTTTAATTTGGGAGACCCAAAAATAACATAACCCAAATTTGAGGGACCAAAAAGATATTTAATGATGTTGATGTGTCATATTCAGATCCACGTGACAATTGTTGACATGGCTTACGTTAACCACGTCAACGGTTTCGCTAACGTCGTTAATGGTTAGAGACAAAATGGATTTTTTAAATTATAGGAACTAAACAGATTTTTTTTAATTTAGGAGACCAAAAACATATTTACTCCAAATTTCAGGGACTAAAAACATAATTAAGCCAAAATTATTCAATATCATAATAAAATTCATTAAAAAACACGACAATAATGCATGTGTTATATACTTATATTCATTGTATAAAAACGTTTTACTTTTATTCTTTTAACCAATATTTTTTATTATCATGTTATAAATGTGAAGTATTTATCAATTTTGTCGATACTAATTTTTGCTGAAGAACTTAAGTAACCACTTTTAGTGAGTCTCCCCTCCCAACCACATTTCCCACTTTTTTTCTTTTTTGAAAGCAAATACTTGAAATTATTCAACCAAAGAAGCAGAATCACTTACATCTTTGGCTACAGAGTAAAAGATAGAAGTTATAACTCATACTCTATTTCCATTCCTCAAACCATATTTCCCACTTATTAATGTTCTATTAGGTCTGTTTGAATAAATTTCTCTATAAGCATTTATAGAAGAAGAAAATAAGAAAAAAAATGAAATAAGCTTTTTCAAAAGCTAAAATTAGCTTATGTATATGCTAGTTTGTAGAAATTCTCTTATATTAGCTTCTCCAAAAGCCTATTTTTGACTTATGCATAAACTAATTTTAGCTTATAGAAAAGCTTATTTCATTTTTTTTTCTTCTTATTTTCTTCTCTCACAATTACTTATGGAAAAATTTATCTAAACATACCCTTAATATTTTAATAGAAAACTACTTGTTCCTCTTGACTCCAATCTGCTTACCTATGTCGCAATATGATTTTACAACTTTACAATTAATTGGTTATTATCATACCAACTAAAAATGTTAATTAAGGCACTAACTCATAGTGATTTTTGTTTTTAAGAAAAAGTAAAAATATTAGTCAAAAGCATTAAAGATACCCTAACATTCAGTAAACTAAGATCAGAATTCACAAAGCTGTTTTAAACATTGAATCGATGCATTAACCAATTGTTTGACTGAGACTCATTTTGATAATTGTTAAATTTAGGAACAAATTCTCTTACGCTGTCACTTACTTTATGATAGTACGCACCGCAAGAATTCTTACTATTACAGTGGGTTTCGAGACCATCCTTAATACATATGAATCACATCGAATATTTTTGTTAGTAAATTATAGACAACTTTTTTGTTGGTAATACAGACATTACAATAAGTTTTTCGTTCTGCCGGTAAATTACACTAGGCTATTTTTTAAAAGACGTTATAGACTATTTTTTTCTGTCAGCAATATAAAGAGAATTACTCTGGATTTTTCCGTCAATAAATTATACTTCCTCCCTAATATAAGGCACTTGTAACAAAATTACATAAATCAATAAAAATAGTTAAATTAATTGATTTTATTAAATTTTAAAAAAAATATTTTAACATACCAATTTTACTTTCATTAATTATCATTAACTTGTTGAGGGTGATGTGAAAACATTAAAGTCTGAAAGCATTATACACCAATATCAAATAAAGACACAGATACTCAGAGTCTTTAATAAGTTCAAATAAAAAAAAGTTAAATGCTTCATAGGAATTGTAAAACGCTTTATAAAAAAAACTATTATTATTTTCTAGATAGTGTCTTATATTAAGCACAGATTTGGGATCGAACCCTTGACCACATGTTTATGGGACATAATTATCTATCAACTATATCACAACATGTTGGTAAATAGATTATGATATATATATATATATATATATATATATATATATATATATATATATATATATAAACAAATTATATCTATATAGATATATACACATAAATTATAAATATAATAATATATATGTAATTTATATATATATATATATATATATATGTATAATTTATTTGATAATTATAAATAAAATATTTATATGATTTTATACTTAATTCATATATATAATTGTATTTATTTAAATTGTATAATTATTATAGATATAAATATAATGATAATAAATTTAAAAAACTTAAATTATAGTGGATTTACCTCACTTTAATTTAATTATGTTAAAATATTTTAAATAAAAATAAATTTAATTAATAAATATGAAATTTATATACACACACTATTTCTATGTATAAAATCGTACGAATATAATTTATATAAATATTTCTAATATATTTTTTAAAATATTAAATTACAGTGCACTTAGCCTACTGTAATTTAATTTTGCTAAACCATGTTCAATAATTATAAATTAAATTAAAATATGTTAAAAAATTATATATATTATTATATACTATTTTATGTATAAAATAGTAGGTATTTAATTTATATAAATATTAAAAATATAAATATAATTATAATATTATTTTTCAGAAATTAAGTTACTGTAGAATAAGCCAATTGTAATTTAATTTTGTTAAAATATGTTAAATAATCATCAATTAAATTAATAAATATTAAAGAGTTATATACATACATACACACACACACACACACACACACACACACACACACACCACACACACATATATATATATATATATATATATATATAATTTTATACACTATTTTTTATGAAACAAAATTAATATATTAATTTATATGAATATTATATATTTAAAATAATTATCATATATTTTTTTAAAAATAATTATAGTAGGCTTATTCCACAATAATTTATTTTTATGAAATATTTTAAATAATTATAAATTTAACAATAAATTTAAAAATTATATATGTTATTATATATTATTTTGATGTTTAAAATGGTAGGTATTTTTAATTTATATAAATATTGTAGATATAAATATAATTATAATATATTTATTTTAAAAATAAATTATTTTGGGCTCTGCCCACCGAACTTCAATTTTTAAATACGTTAAATAATTAAAATTTTGATTAATAAATATAAAAAATTATATATGTTATTATATTCTACTTCTTTCTAGAAAATTCTACGTATTTAATTTATATAAATATTATAGGCATTAACGTAATTATAATATATTTTTAAAAAATTTAATTATAATAAGCTTAGCCCACTATAATTTAATTTTTTAAATAGGTTAAATAATTATAAATTTAATTAATAAATATTAAATTATATATATTATCATATACTATTTTTATACATATAATGGTGGGTATTTAATTTATATAAATATTATAAAAATAAATATATTTATAATATATATTTTTGAAAAAATTAATTACAGTGGGCTAGGCCCACTATAATTTATTTTTTATAATATGTTAAAAAAATTATGTTTAATTAATAAATATGATAATATTTATTATTATGTACTATTTTTATGTATAAAATGGTAGGTATTTAATTTATGTATAAAATATAATGTTTAATTTATACTACTACAACTACTACTAGACCCAGTCATGCTCACCTCTAGTTTGTATTGAATTTACATAAATATAATTAGAATATGTTTTTATTTAGAAAATAATTTACAATGGGCTTAGGCCCACTGTTTTTAATTTTTATAATATGTTAAATAATTATAAATTTGATTAATAAATATAAAATAGTTATATATTATATATTATATATAGTAATATATATTATTTTTGTGTATGTAATTTTAAATATTTAATTTATATAAATACTATAGATATAAATATAATTATAATATCTATTTAAAAAATTAATTATCAATAGAAAAGCACACTATAAATAATTGACAGAAAAGTTTGTTGTAAATTATCAACAAAAAATCTCACTATAAAATACCAATAGAAAAGTTTATTGTAAATTATTGACAACAAAATCCACCTTAAATTTACTACCAAAAAAATCCACTTTAAATTGTCGACAAAAAAACCTATTGCAAAATCACAATGGGCTAAGTCCATTGTAATGGGAAATTTGAAAATTTCAAAAAGCACTTTTTCTTTCTTTTTCTTCTTCATTATTTTCTTTCTTTCTCTCTTCGATCCCTTCCCCCAACCAAAGATTGTGCCCCTTTCCTCGCTTTTGACCGCTACTCACTAACCAACGCTTGCCAACCGCCAACATTTGATGTCGGCCATCACTAAACATAGGACAAGCTCCTATGCACTTGTAAATGATATAGAGATGGTAACTTGTTGTAGAGCATGTCATAGGGAGCTTTTTGATTCAATACAATTGAAGGTGAGTTTTAAAGTGTAGTGCATGAACAACATTAAGGATGTGATGCTTTCACTTTAGTCAACCATTTTGTTGAGGAGTTCTTATACAATGCACAATTCCATGATTTTGAAAATAGTTATCCATGTGTACAAATTTTGTCTCATTATATCTGAGCACAACTTTTAATTGTTTGCTAAATTGACATTTTACCATAGCAAAGAATGACATATGCATGTAAAAACTTTCTTTCATTCCAACAAATAAATCCATGTAGCTCATGAATTATCATCCATAATGGTCAAAAATACTGAGCACCACAATGAAATATAGTTTGATAAGGTCCCTATAAGTCACAATGGATTAACTAAAAATTATCCATGGTTCTAATAATACTAATGGGTAAACTTTCTCTACATTGTTTAGCTCCAAGGCAAATGCCACAAGCTTTATAACACAATGCATTACCTTTGCTAGAACCAATATTTGGAATAAACTTCACAACCTTAAGAGATGGGTGTCCTAATCATTTAAGCCACAAATAAAAAATATTTCCACCCATCATATTTCACAACAACAACCATTCCTCAAAGGTAGTAGAGCTCCTCTTTTTATTCACTTGCTCCAATCATTATCGTTGAGATAAGGTTTTGTATAGCATAAAATTTATTATTGAACTGAGCCATGCAATTTAATTCATCATGATATTGAAATTAGATTACATTTTAAGCTAGGAATATAGAGAACATTACATAATTTTAGAGTATCGCCAAGCGTTAGTATTCCTTTCTTGGTAGCAAAAGTTTGTTTTCCATCTAGAAGCCCTACTAGACATTATAAGACATTTCTCACATCGGTCAAATGTTCTATCTTTCATGCCATATAATGAGAAACACCTATATCTATGATTCGTTGTACAAAGTTATGCTTACCAATCAACTTTTCAATAAATCTAAATTTGACATTATTTAATCGATTTACCAATGTTGGCCATTACTTGCCACTAAGTCTACTAACAATAGACCTATCAACATTTGTTATCATGCTGCTTGATTCTTGTAGAACACAGGAAAGCACAAGAAAGGGGGTTGGATTATGTTTCAAAAACTTTTTTGCAAATCATTTCGAAAGACTATGATTCGTCTGTTCTTAAAACGATATAAGAGACTTGTTTAAAACAGACTTATAAGAAAACCTTTTATCAAAACGTTTAAAGGATAAGGTCAAAAAAACTTTGAAACACAATATCAGTTAGATAAACAAGATAAAAGGAGAAAGAGATAAAAACACAAACGTTTTTATACTAGTTTGTCTTAACCCCGAGACTACATCCAATTCCTCATACTCCACCAAGTTCTATTATAACTTGTCCAAGTTACAACTATTCTTTTGCACAAACCTCTAATATTTCACTTACCTCTCCAAGCAATTAATTCAAGTATTCTTTGCTACAGAGCCTCTTTAGGCTTCAACCAAGTTCACTTAGAAAATAGTAAGGGGTAATGCTCACTAAATAGTCTTCGTCTTATTAGATGGATATGCAAGGTGAAGTTCTAGTCTAAGTTCTTAGTGACTTTGAAACACTTTGTACGACATATCTCAAGAAATATCAGAGTAGGGAAAGCTTAAGAAAACTAAGATAGTGTTCTAAGGCTTCAACAATCTAGTTTTATTTCTTGTTCTTATTTGCACAGGTATTTATAGGCTTTCCAAAAGTATCCGTTGAAGGGTCTTTGAAAGCTTTGTTCGTATAATCTTCCTTTGTGAAGAAAGTGTTTGTTAGGGCATTAACTTCCTTTCACCAACTAGTCACTCTAATAAGATAAAACAATCTGCTTATCTTTCTTTTTTCATACTTATCTTGTTGTAGTGAGCATGTTTGCTTTTTGATCAGAGAAGTACATTGTTATGCTCTTTTTTGATAAACAACACGTCTTTTTAGCATAGTAGGTACATTTACATGCTTTAGTTGCTTTTTCAATAAAGTTGACATGCATAAAGTCTTGAAATGAGAACAGTCTAATATATACAATATTTAAACATAAGTTCAGGGCGCGTTATGGTTTGTCTGGTTGTAAGACACAACTTTCATCTGTTTTATACTAAAGCATATTTTTGTTTTTTTGAAAAGCGTATATGGCCTGTTCTTGAAAAAACAGTGTCTGTTTGGCACAATCAAATTAATTGAGGGTTATCAATCGTCCTTTGTCCTAACAATTCTAATCATGGTGTGGAGGCTTAGGTTGCATTTCTAATTATGTCAAAAGATGAGATTGTCTTAACTTCACTCCTTCAATAGTGACTTCTTTTTCTTTGTCTTTATCCTGTTTCTTCTTAATTTAGTCAAGATGGCAATGAAAAGTTGATTAGACAAAGTTGTCATACCATATAAAGAAAAATTTGTAATACAATTCATGCTTTTATATCGTACAAATAGAATATATATACAAAGCTTACAAAAATAGCTACCTCAATTCTATGTTAATTACACTCTAGCTATTCTTAAATACAATATGTACATATTGTCACAATATTGTTACAAATATTATAAGGAAATGTAATTGTGAAAGATACTAAATCAATCCTTATAATAATAGAAGATCTCATATATGATCTTAACAACTTTTTTTATAATATTGAATTGCTTTTTAAACCAATTAACAAGTCTTGTGTAAGAGTTTTCTTCTAGTTTCGAAATAAGGTCCCTTGGGGATCCCTTCACTAGAGGTGTAGCCCTCGCAAAAGCCACTATAATTGACCCTTAATTATCTTTTATAAAGTATCCCACACAAAGCATGTGTCATAAAGATTATCCAATCACATTTAATAAGAGGTGTTCCCTTATAAATTTCTATGTCCTCATCATGTCACATTCTCCTATGGAGAGCCATGTCAGACATAAGGAAATGATGCCACAAACCATTCTAACTATCAATTTAAGGAAAGGTTGTATGCATGTAAAGGCTATCTGCAATCCATGCCAAAATGCAGTTGTAACCCTTGGATGTTAGTGGGTACTCCCTAGTTTGAGGTTAACTATCACCGCCTTTAAATACCCAAGTTCTCCTCTTTCACACACAGTACACTATTTTTTGTTCTCAATGTTGTTCCCTTGTTGAAATATTTCTTTATGTAGACATCAAAACTCTTGCAAATGCTATTGGGCTTGTATCTAAAGAGTAACTATCCATAAGAAGGGTCACCTATCTTGGACATAGGAGAGCTCGCATCATAACATTTTGAAACACTTTCCTAACTTAGCAATTAATAAGATTTAAAAGACACCAAACATTAAATTTCAACATAAACAATGGTGTTAACGGAATCAAATGTACTAATGAAATTTCTTTATACACATTTTCTTTTAATTAGTTTTGCTAATAATATATGAAATATCATATTATTATAATACACATATATGAAAATATTATACTAATATGTTGTTTTAAATGATTATAATTTTATATAAAAATATAACTATATTAATACATTAAGAATGTTCGTAATAATTACATGACAATTACTATAAAATAACACATATAAAAGACTTTAATTTGACATTTTGTTAGTGTATTGATTTTTATAGTATCAACCAATTAGAAATATTTTAACCTTGAGTTGGTTAAGCGGAGCAAGATGGAGTCTCATATTTACTAGGTTATAGGTTCGAATTCCTACTTGTCTTTTTTGGGTGACTTAAATGTAAGCTCATCTATAAGCGCCTTTTAAACTTGAAGGCTTTTCCTGTCTTAGGCTGAGGCACCATCCCTTCTCCTTAAATTTTTCTGTACCAAAAAAGAAATGATTTTAAATATAACTTTTAAAGTAATCTTAATATATATATAAGTGATAAGGTTTGTGCTAACTTTTTCTGCCCAAATGATGAGTATTTTCTTAATCTACATTTTATTATTTAATAAATGATAGAAAGGTCTTTAACATTGTAATTAAAGCATTCTATTTCGAACATTTAATTATTTAACGCGTTTTTCGAATGGAAAGCTTTTTTGTAATTTATATTTTATTGTTTAATAAGTCATTGAAAAATTAATCTTTATCATTGTAATGAATGCATTTTATTTCCAACATTAAATTATTTAATGCCAATGAATTTCAGTTATTGAGAAGTATTCAAAAATTGTATCTAATCTTGCACAAATAAATAAATAAAAATGTGTGACTTGGTTGTTGTAACATTTTAAATGTGTAACAGTATAAATATTATGATACTAATAAAAATATTTACACTTATATTTTAAATATGTTGTTGTAATGTAATATTTTTAACTTATTTATTGTTCATTTTTTGTTCTATAACGTGTTTAGTCAATTGTGTTATTTGTTCTTTAATTTTATGTTTATTAAATATTAACTTTTACATATCTCATTACTCACTATTTTTGTTTTTTTTTAAGAAGTTGAAGCAGTATATATATTTTGTACTTTAATTTTATTATTATTAATATAATCCATTATTGTTTATGTGATTTTTTTCAGTATAATTTTGTCTACATGATTTCATGCATATATATCTTTCATTAAAATTTATTATAATAGTAGTATTCTTTTACAGTTTCTTCGTTTACTATACATTCTTCTTAGAAGATATTTAATATTTTTTTTTCATTTTTTATTGTTTTATTTGTGCTTATTAGATATAAATTCTAATTTAACTAACTTTATAATTTACACCCAACTTAAGGGCACTGTGCATTACATGGGTAGAACAACTACTTATTATAAAAGCAACTATTGTGTCCGAGGTATGGATTGTTGATCGATAGTAAACTTTGGTGAATGCTGGCTAAGATGAGTTCCTAAATGAATAGAGGTTTGAGGTCTTCCGTTTGCTACGAGTGGTCCAATAAGGTTGAGACACCATGAAAAATGAATGGGTACCTACAAAAGGCACTTTAATGCTTCAGTTAGTAGAGATTTCACCAAAGTGACAATATGTAATAAATACTTACATACTACAATGACATTGGTTATATTTATAAGAGTTTGTGACATGCTAGATTTTGTGACGCAAGGTCCAAGGTTTCTCAAAGGCAATATTACTCTATCTTAGTGTAATGACAAGATAACTTTATTCAGGGCCGATTTATGATCTATTGTTGATGAATAAATATTATGATTCCTATACTTGGCAAACCACTATACATATTTGACCTCAAGGCCAATCTAAAATAATAATCAATTTTTAGTTATATGACAATATTTTTTATCAAAAAATAGTATAAATTATCTGTATATCTCAATTAAATTTTATTTCTAATCCATTAATACATAATATTTTTTTGGTAGTGGTACGAGTCAAGTTTCATAATTAATTTACAAATAGGACAAGGTATTAGTGGTCTTATAGTGTGGAATCACGCAGATATTAGTCATCTCAACCTACATAGGAAATCGAAACTACCACTATTGGTACGGACACATAAAGTCATAAACATAAGGAAATGTAATTTTTAAAGAGAAAACAGGCTATGTACTATATTGTCATCCAATCACAAATCACCATTTATTGTAAGTTTGTTGACTTCTATAATAAATACTATAAAGTCATATCAACGGTGATTTTTAATTGGTTAATAATGTAAAACTTTTTACACTAATAGTGTATGACCATTAAACTTATTTTCAAATTTAATATTATGATATTAGACAATAATCAATCACTTTAAGCAAGTGTTTGTTTCTTAGAATTGGATCCTATTATAAAAGATGGAATTTAAGAACTCAAGAGTCTCAATGCATATACCACCAGAGATTTACAATTTCGAAATTGTATCTCGGCCATATCATTTATTAGCTTGCATTTTTATTGACCATTTCTTTAATTACATACTACATTATAGATATGCTGAATATGAAAAAAAAATAAAAATCCTTCGATATGTTTCCTACTGCGAAGAAAGTAAGTTGGTATTTACAATATCATTAATGACTTTTTAATTTTATTAAACAATTTAAACTGTTGGAAAAAAAAAATTAACCACTCGTGCAATTTTTAATTTCGCATTGCCTTCCTTTACGATAAACAACAAATTGGATCCATTCTTAATTAAAAAAAAGAAAATTGATCCACTTAAACGTCACATTAAAAGCTGGTACTTGGAAATCACTTTGGAGACATGCCATCTGCTGGCTGAGTGCAATTATTACCAAATTTTCCAAAGCATCAAATCGACAAATCTTATTAGGTGCCGAATACATGCATACTCATCATTAAATTTAGGAAAATCCATGATAACTTTCCCTTTAATATTTTTTTTCGGTGTAACTTTCCCTTCAGTATAATTAAAGGGTAGAAAATTTTCTTTCGGAATATAAGGATCTTATTATTTATTGCTATATTAATATATTATATCATCTTTTATTATACAGGAGTGTTAATGAGTATCCTTGTGATATTAGTCAAAGAAATAAAATAAAAAATATGACAAACCATGATTTCAATATGAGAAACGTTTACAGTTATAATGTTTAACTGTGTTTTGAGTAGAATTGCTTCTTAGAGAATATGAATAAAAACAAAAATTAAAAATAAAAAGAATTTAGTCTAACTTAATCATGATTAAAAATATAAAAACATTTTAAATTTATTTTTTATTTAATATTTATACAATTATTTTTTTTATATATTCAATCAATTGCTTATAGGGATGGCAAAAAACTATGCTTGTAGATAAAACCTGCTATTAATTAAACTATCCTTTTATTTTTATAATGTTTATTCTAAACAAATATTCACATGCTAATGAAACTGAAGAGACATAAATTGTATCTTATTAAAAAGTTTTAAAAATGTTTCATTTGACCATTTTAGTGCCATAATTCTTGATAAATGTGAACATATGTTAGTGTGTGTTTGGTTCATTATCGTGGATCTTCTAGCGTGTCTGGTTCGGCATTGTTAACGCATGTAAGACCCTTTTTTTCCCGTTAAATAATTGAAGAATGTAAAAGTTACCGTGTGTGGTGTTTAGCTTAACGTGAGTCCGATCTATGTGAACGCGAAACCAAACATACTATACTTTAAGTGCAAAATTACATTAAAATCAGCGTAAAAGCAACTATAAGTTGCTTCTAGGATCCACGTTCACTGCAATTAACGTGTTACTAAACACACTATTAAACAACGTTTGAAACTTTAATAGCAAAAGTAAACTTTGTAAGCGGCAGGGAAAAGTCCAAAAATTAAACAAATTATAACTCATATAATTATATTAATAAAATACAAGGTTTCAATTTTTTAAAAAAAAAAATATTGAGGAGAAATCAGTACTATAATTTATAATTTTTGATTTAGAAAAAAAAAAGAAGATTCAGGATATATTGGACTGCAGTTATGAGGGAGGTGAACTTTTGCCCTTGGAATTTTCATAGAATGAACATACATAGCAGTAGGGAAATTGAAAACGATGTGAGGAAGACAAAACATGAATGTACGCGCACGAACCTTATCTTCTTTGTCACTTCTCATAATGTGAGTAATGCTAACAAATTTTCGTACGAAATTTATCTTATATTTTTATAATTTTAATCTAATTATTTATAGTTTTACTTTATATTTTATGTATTTCACTTTGCTTTTGTTATCTCAAATGAACGCGAGGAGAAAAAAATATGTTTATCTGTGTGTAAAATATTTGAGTTTTTCAAATATATAATTTGGAATTTAATTTTTCGATTTGCGTTTATAAAAAAAAAAAAAAGATGTTCAGAAATGTTTTTGTAATCAATGTTCATATAACTATATTAAAATATAGACGTAATTACACTTTGGTCTTTTTACTATTCTCATTTTGTGAATTTAGTCTTCTATTTTCTTTTTTTACGAATTTGATCATCTTATTATTTTAATTGTATAATTTTAATCTATATGTAAACTTAACATCTAATATTTAATAGAAACATTGATGTGACATTCTAGTAGAGTGCCATGTTAACATAAATGAATTAATGTGACAATACAATAAAGTGTCATGTTAACATTTTCATTAATGATTAGTTATCAACTTAATGAATAGACTAAAATTATACAATTAAAATAATACGGATATCAAATTAAAAAAAAATTCACAAAATGATAAAAATAACAATTCAAAAAGAAGAAAATGAAATGACAATAATAGGAACATCATAGTATAATTAAACCTAAACTATAAATCTTACACACACACACACACACACACACACACACACATATATATATATATATATATATATATATATGTAAACATAAGGTGATGTATTCAAAAAAAAATTGTGCCACGCGTTTTTGAACAGGATATATGCCTTATCCGTCTAAGCAGAACACAACTTGTCAGTGAAAAATATTGTCTGTTTCTTCCGAAATTGTCTGGAGTAGTACATGATTATGTCCGGGAGACCATGGAAAAACAGAAACTGCTCTTGTTTGTTTTCACAGAATGTAGCAAACAGAAAACCACGCTCTGATTTTTTGCTACTACAATCCAAGAACTTCTTCCCTCTTCTTTCGACTACAACTGCGATTTTCAGGCGAGTTTTATGGTCACAACAGAGATGGGGCTCGTCCTTGCCGGGTACAGAGTGGGACACACATCATATACGGCAGCTAGGCATTATCATAAAAAAAAAAAATCTAACTATTTTTTCTTTTATGTATGCTTTAAACATTTTTATATTATTGAAATTTTCTATAAATTTTCTTAAGTAATTTAGACTCATATTTTTATTTTTTATTATTTTATTAGCTTGATGTGCTCTCCTTGTAAATGTGTCAAAATGGTATGAATTTGATGGACTGATGTGAATAATCCGATATATGATATGAGTTGGATTCTAAAAATTTAAGCTCTATCTTAATCTAGTTCGTGTATACCAATTTTGTTGATGACCAATATCTTTGTTGAGAAATCTGGTTAGTTACTTTTAGTAGAGTCTTTCTTTTCAATTACGTTTTTTTTTTTTATCTACAAAACTTGAACCTTAATACCTTGTTTGAAAGATCCAAGTCTAATTTCACTCCAATTAACATAATATTGGTATCTTAATCTAGTTTAATCTAACCTAAAAATTGACCAAATCTGAATTAGGCTTTTAATATGATGGGCGTCTCAGTTGGCCCACTTTTTTGCGTTTATTTTATTATGTTTAGATTTTGTTTATTCAGACTAAATTTTTTAAATTAAATTATATCTTTATATAGCAAATAACAAACAAAATTTAAAAGTTAAATACATTTATGACGAGTTTTGTTAATTATAAATATATTAAATATATTTATAAATAAGATTTGCTAATGTATACCTACTTGTTTTTTAGTTGGAATACGTTAGCAAGCTATATTATTAGTGTATTTTAAGGTAATCCTAGTTATAATTTTTTAACATACTCAAACTAAAAAACAAGTTAATATATATTAGATAACCCCTCAAGCATTTGTTAATATATGCACATTTGTTTTCTAGTTAGAATACATAGCAAGCTACATCATAGGTGTGTTTTAAGGTAATTCTTCGTTATAAGTTTTTAATATACTCCAACTAAAAATTAAGTGAGTGTACGTTAGTAAATCCCTTCATAAATATATAAATGTATTAAATTTCAAATATTAATATATATTTGATAATATAAGAGAATGATAATATTAAAATTTGATAATAAATTAATTATTTTATATAAATTTTACATACATTTAGTTATTATATTATTCATGTAATTGTGAAATATTTCTTTTAAAAGTGAGCTGACCCACAGCATGTAATTAATAGAGTTAGTTCAACTAAATTTAACCTACAGTTAAATTGGTCTTTCCCGATCCAACTCAACCCAAAATTTTATTAACCTGTTTTGGACAGATTTGGTTGACACCACTACATTCCGCTGCTAATAGTTAGCAAATTAAAATTTCATAACAAGGTCTAGACAAAAAGAAAATCGTAACAAGGACACCATTCGTGTTGTTTGCTTTTGGAATTATTTGGGAAACACTGCTTGAACCTTGAACAGAAGCCCCCCCCTGACCCGTGTTCATTTAATACTCACACATGGTTTTAGTTCCTTGATTTAGTGACAGAATCTGACACAACAACTATTTGTTAAAGAGACATCGAGAGAGAGGGAGGGAATTGGACTTATTCCAAACTATCACGATTCTCGGGGAGGTTAACAAGATTTTTAACGTTAGATTTTTCTCCTTTTCTCTCTCCCAACGAGTTTATACGTGGAGCATGTTTATCCTACAATTTACTTCAAATGTACAAATCCTTTCCCTCTTCTGTATTAATAATTTCAATCTATTAATCTATCAAAAATATTCTTAGCAACTAATTATTTTTTATTAAATTTTTTAGGATTATTTAACTAAGCACAAGTTAAATTAACAATCTTACTAAGAACCAAAGTGTAACAGGTTAATTTTGCATATTATTTTCAACAATTTATTATTTCTCTGTGATTGATTGGTTAGCTGGACTTGATAGTGTTATAAAGTTGGCATGCTTTTTCCTGAAAACTATAGAAAAAGAAAGTTCACAAGTGAGGCCTTTCTCGTTTCCGTTATGGGAAATAAGCCCCCTGCCACTTCAGTGGGGCAAACTGGGCATCCATGATTGCTGGCTAAATTGTAAAAGCCATTTCCATCCGAACGCTATGATGATAAATTGATAATTTTGCTAGAAAGGTAAAAAAGACGGAAAAGGCAAAAGAAGAAAAAATGGATAAAGAAAAGCTATTCAAGTGGATAAAATTTTACAGTGGCTAAGATGATGGTCACTAATCACTAAGCATTACGCAAAGTTAAAACATAGATTTGACCTAAGTGATTAACTTTTCCCTAACATGTCCATAGAAACAATTCATGTGAAGTGCCGTGAATTGTTTAGTCTTCAATTCTGATGCATCCACTGTTTGTGTCCCGCAACCCACTTTGGACACTTGGGACTGAAATAGTTGGATGTTACCCTTGAGTTCAACAATTCCACAATGGGGGCAAACTTGACGCACCTTGGGGCCTTGTACTGGTTAATTGACGCCCCTAGGCTAATGGCATAGTCCATGAGTTTGTCAAAGGTGCCCTGTTCCACGATCTTGATCTCAAGGGGCCCTATTGATTTGTCTGAGACACGGCCTTGGCGGTACACGCTGTTGAGTGACTCCTCAATTGTTAGGCAACAATCCTCATACACGCAGGGTGGAATAGGGGTTGACCCTTTGAGGCTTAGCTCCCAGTACAACACATAGTGCCCCGGGATTGTTGTGGTGGTGTCTGCATAGCTAGTGTACTCAACCACGTGTGCATCAAACGGCACCAAGTGTGTCCCCGCGTTCTTCATTGCGTTCTGAAGCTCAACCTCGTCCGTCTTGTCGGAATCTATGCTCAGGACAACATTCTTTCTGCAAACGAAACTGAATTGAGGGGCCTTGTTCTTGAATCCAGCCACCCTTAGTATGTCACCCACTCTGTACCTATAAAGTCCTGAAAATAATTGTTCCTTAGTATACCCATCTTCCAATTTGGGCCCATTTAAAACCATATGATGTGCATTTACCAAAATTAAAGAGCAAGGTAAATTACGTTTACATTCTTGAAATTTCTTGAGATCATTACATATCACTTCGTTTTTTTTTTTTTTTTTTTAATGTTACAACAATTCTTGTTATAGAGTACATGGAGTAATGAGTTTTTTGGATAATAAACGTGTCAATGTAATTTATAAGAAGTGTCCGTGTAATATATTACAAATAACTAAGAAGAGAGGAGTATCTAAAAAAATTTGACATAATCTAAAAAGTATTATTGTTATTTATTCTAAGAAATATTATATCGTAAAATTTATTTCTTTTGAAGTAACAAGGTAGAACATAAATTAAAGAATGAAATATACTTAGAAAGGAATTTAATTTATATGCATTATTATTATAACCTTTTTTTATCATAAATACGATAAAATTATCGAATCTTATTAAATTCAAAAGGAAAGCTCACCGGCATGAGTTGTAACGACGAGCTCATATTCTTGGCCAAGCTTAACATCAACAAGCTCCACCAATTCTTGTTGTTGTGTCTGATTGAGAGATGTTGGCGAAGGAAGAGAAGCATTGAGCTCATTGGTTCGGTTGACGGGCAGGAATTCATAGTAGCACATGGTGGGGATGAGGGTGTAAGACACTTGGCTGGGTTTGCAAAGGGGGTTGAGGTTGACCCCAAAGTAACATTCACTAGAGGCGTACATGGTGCACACAAGTGGGAGGCCATTGCTATAGTAATCCAAAGTGGGAATGTACTGTGCCATAGTCCCCGTCACAATAACGTCCACATACTTTGTATTGGGCCAAAGCCTGGTAATGATCCCCTGCCAAGACCCCTTGCTACACTCGCCTTGAATAAAATCCGCAAGCTTGGGATCAGCCTTCAGGATCCTCATCACAGCCTCTCTCACTGATGGGTCAGTGATCAAGTGGTTTATAGTTCCTGTTCTGATATCATTGCAAAAGAGGGTCCAATGTTTCTCGAGGAAACGAATGGCACGGATGAAGCCAGAGGCGAAGATGGCACCCACTCTGAGCACCTCTTTGTTTTGGCAAAGGCCACAAAGGAGTTGGGAGTACATGCTTTGGTAGGAATCGGGACAGAGGACGGTCTCGTTTGGGCTTGTGTAGTTTGTGTATGGGTCATAGGGTCTGTCCCTAAAGTAGGGGCTCTTGTAATAGCTGGTGAGAACCGGGCGAGCCACGATCCCTCCGGGTGTTTTTGACTCGCATTTTATGAACATTAGGTACATTCCTTTGCCCTTTTCTAGGTCAGGAACAAACTGGCTCATTATAGGCATCAATAGGCTGTACAATAAACAACGCCTCCCTAGCTCCTCTGCAATTGTTGGCATCAGCTTTCTCTCACCCCCTGATGTCCCAGAGCTACAAAACCCAAATAAGGTAAAAACATGACCATTAATTTAGTTAGCAAGACCAAATGAAATAAAACATGCCCAAGAAAACAAAATACCAAAAATTTTTAGTATCTTACTCTTGTAAAATTAGCACTTCACTCTACTGAGTAAAGTAAGTACTATTAGTAGATGGTGACTATTTTGTGCACATACACAGTATCGAAATATTGACTATTAATTTTTTTTAGTAGTGTTTGAGATTACTTATTTTACTCTTAGTTATTTTATATGAATTAAAGATTTGTTTGGATAATTTTTTTTATAAGTACACAGGAGGAAAAATAAAAAAGATAAAATGAATGATTTTTTTATAAATTAAAATTTACTTGTATGCATTTCAGTTTTGGTAAAATTAAACAATTTTTTTTTTATAAAAATTAAGTACATAAGTTAATTATAACTTATAACAAAAGTTTATTTATTTATTTATTTATTATTTTCTCTTATAAACACTTATGGAAAAATTTATCCATGACTTAAATCAAACATAAAAAATTATGATCTATCCAAGAGAGGAGAGATCAAAACCAAAAGAATAAGGGAAGAGTTATGGTCTTTAAAATTATGGGCACCTGGTGAGAAATTCTGTGATGGGTTTTGAGGTTAGGATTGGAGAGGTGTCACCATTGGCGATACGGTTAATGTCAGGTTGGATATCCTCGTAGGTAATGACAGGGAGAAGCTTCTTGAAGGTGTCACGGTCTGTTTGGCCATTGAGACCGTGCCGACGCAAGTACTCAACGTTTGCATTGCGGGAGAGAATTTCACGGAGGACGTTCTCCTGGACTTCATATGCGTTCGCAGTCACATCCTCTATGAAGTCCAGAATTTTCTTGTTCTCCTCCGCCAGGTCATAGTCTAAGGTGGAGCACTCTCTAGGAGCCTCAGGCATGATGATGCTTTGGGTTGTGAAAGGATAATAGAGGGAGAAAGGTGAACACAGAGAAGGAAAAATAAAACTTGTTTAGAAATAGGAGGAGGTGGTGATTGTTATTGGCAGTGAGGTGAAACGAATGAGAAAGTGGTATATATAGAGGCACATGTCAGGTTGTGTTCGCTTAAGGGGTAGGGACCATGCAGTCAATACACACAAGAGTAAGAGGGTGGAATCGGATATATATCCATTGTATCAATTTCTTTTTCCTTTTCTACATCAAACATTTATGAATTATTTATGAGGTTGTCTAACTTATTTTAAGTAAAAATGAAATTAAATAATCTATTAAAAATAATTGGTACAATTTTTTTATATTATATTAACTATTTTTAAATACATAAAAATTACACTAATCATTTTTAATAAATATTATTTAATCTCATTTTTACTTAAGGATAAATTAAATAATCCCATTATTTATACTTTTATATCTTTCACTTCACACAACTTTTTAGAACATTATCATCATTCAGCTACTTAATTTCTCTTCAATTTCATTTCTATTCCATTTTCTTGTTATCTCTTTCCTCCCTTTTCTATCAATCACTTATTATATCTATTACCTAGAGAGTTGGTTTAATAATCACCAAACTAGTTCACACGATAAGAACATATTCTCAGAGGTTTGTGGTTTGAATATATGTGGATATACAAAAAAAAAAAAAAAAGATAAAATAGGTTATGTACTGACAGTATAAAATGATTTTACACTAATTAAATTACCATATATGATAAGTTTATTGATTTTTACAATAATTATTTTAAAAGTCATACTAATGTTAATTTATGATTGATTGGCAATATAAAAGTTTTTACATTAACAGTACATATTTATTAAACTTGAAAAAAAACTTATTATATCAATTAGAGTTTAATGAATATGTACTGTCGGTGTAAAATTTTTTATACTATTAACTAATTAAAAATCATATTTGGTAGGACTCGTAAAATACTTATTATCAAAGTCAACAAACTTAACATACATAGTACTTTGTGATTAAATAACAGTGTAAAAATATTTTACGCTGTTAGTGCATATTTTATGTTTTATATCCATTATTTTCTTTCCCTATCTTTTTTCCCCCCTTGTTATCTCTCTTCTTTTTTCCATCCCAATCTACTCCATTTTGGATGGTGGACAAATATCACCACTCCAACTTTTTTTGTCTTTTTTTTTTTTCAGGATCGAACTTTGGCAAAAAGATGATCATTTACTAAGTCTTTATGATGTAACAATAACAGAACTGTTCGTGTCGTGCCAAAGCATACAACTTTCATTTATTGTCATGTTAGGAATTTGGCTTGTTAGGAAAAATCGGGCGAAAAAACAAGAAAAAAAGGAGGGTTGAGAATATATACACAATTTCAAGGGGAAATGACGTAGCATGATATGTTAAGAAATTTGTATTTTGAAAGTGCATTTATTTTATTATCATTAGAAAATAAAATAAAATTGACATTATTTTATTTCAAGATCCATTCCTTAGAGGTTGCCGCTTTTAAAAGAAAGATAGAACGGAGAGTTTAACTTCAAAACAAAAAGGCATGCAGTGCAGTCCCTTAGGAACCCCTTATGGGACCCTGGTATCAAATAATGGGATTGGATAAACTTATATGACTATATCCCTTGTCTCCTTGTAGATCGATCGGTCAATACAATTCAAGAAAATATCCAGAAAAATTAAGATAAAAAACCCCGTTTTTTGGTTGGTGCAAAATGAAAATTCGAGAACAAAATGTGATCATGCAAAATTAAAGGGAAGCAGCCAAACCATTTAAAAAAAAAATCATAATTAGATGCAGTTGATTTGATATTTTTTTAGTGTTGTTTCTCAATTAAAATTAGAGTTTCATTTTGGTAATTTATAATAAAAGTTTGTCTTAAAAATTAGTGAAAGTTACTGATATGGAACTCTATTTTTTTGAAAAATAACACTAAAAACATGTAAGGGATCACATTTAAATTTTTCAAAAAAATAAAATAAAATCAATTGGAATAGTTCAAAACATGGAGAATTTAAGTTTACGGATCCATGATCTTTTGTGATATTTTTTTTAGTGTACAATGAGAACAACAAAATTTAAACGTGAAAACTCTTCCAAGCCCTTAGGCAGACTCTAATGAGTTTGACCTTTTGTAATGTGGGGCGCAGGCTTGAGCGCGAAAGATTATATTTGTAAGAAATAATAATAATTTTGGAACTCTAAATAATTAGTCTGGTTTATATAAAATTTTTGAAGGAAAAAGTAATCAGCCAGTAGATCCAGTAACACGGTATTAAGGAACGCCCAGTCGCCCATTACTTGCGCCCTTGTACTCCGACGTGTGGTTTCCTTCTATATAGAGGTAGACTTCACTTTCTTAATATGTATCTAATATATCTTTTTATACTTTTAATATCAACTGAATGATATATATATATATATATATATATATATATATATATATATATATATTATCTTCAAAATTTAAATACTGTTCTAACATGCATATGATATTTCTCTACCTTTTTCTATATATAAATTAGAATAACTATCTTGAATGAGAATATTTTTAGCTGTCATTTTTTAACAAGAGCGTTTTTAAGAATTTTTCTGAACCTCTTATCTCTTTCAATCTATTATTTTCAATATCTTTAGTTTTAACTTAAATTTTAATATCTTCTTAAAAAAATTTCATTAATTAAAAATAATATTGTATCACAATATAAAAAATTTATCATAAATCTAAAATACAAGTTATATGTTCTAAAATATTTATTTATTACAAATTTTAATTATAATATAATTTATATATTTAGAAATACTTATTTATTATAAATTTTAATTATATAAAATAAACATTTATTCTGTGCAATATATAGGCTAAAATATTAGTTATTTTAAATTTTTTTTATTTTTTATTTTTTTATATTAAGTATTAAATATGTTATATATTTCAAAGATATTAATATATTTATTTTTATTTAATATTTTTTTTGTAAAATAATAAGAAAATTTATAGAAGAATATCTAAAAAGATATAATATTACTCTTACTAGCAGCAGGAAAAATAAAAGCGCTACTGGATTAATGACTTGTTTTAGTTGGACTTAAAATAGAATTTTTTTATTAGAGTTTAATTTTTATGTACTATGAATGCAAAAATCAATAAATTTATCATACATGATAATATATGATTGGATGACATTATTTTATACTATTAGTATATTAAAATTAATTTTTTATTAAAATTATTAAATTGGTGTAAGTTTTAAAATTTACTAAAATGAGAAAAGTCAAACCTTATATGTAAGACTTACATATTATTTTAAATAGAAATTAAGTCAAAATGATATATACTACTTAATCATCTACTTTTATATTATAAGTTAGAATACACAATTTAGAAGGTGAGAGTCTTACTCTTTTCACTCTCTCAATTAGACATTTTCAGTATTCTTTCTCTTATATATTTAAGATATGCATTTCACACACAACTCTCATAATTAATAAGAAAATTTATCTTTTAGTCAAATCAAATTACCTTTTTTTTTCTTTACATATATACTTAATGATCTTTTTAACTGACTATCTTTTTCAATTTACCCTCTTTTTTTCTCTATCTTTAAATTGAATTTCAATATTTTTTTTAAAAAATTGTCACTAGTTAAAGATAACATTATATCACAATATAAATATAATTTATATATTTAAATATATTTATTTATTATAAATTTTAATTATAATACAATTTATACATCCAAAAATATTTATTTATTATAAATTTTAATATATAAAAATTAAACATTTATCTTATGCAATGTACAAACTAAAATACTAATTATTTAAACATGTAAGTCGTATATGGAAACTACAATTCATTTATTTTATTAAAACAATAAACCTTTATAGTAGGCTTGGGTTATTCTACTTTGATAATTTTTTTTAAAACATACACTAGTTCAATAATTTTGAAGCTAAATTATACAAGTTTAGTAAAAAATATTGAAAACATGTAAAAAAGAAAATGAGAGTGAAAAAGTTGGAAGATGTAGTTGAGAGGAAAAAAAAACAAAAGGTTTAGGTGGGTATAAAATATTAGAATAATTGTTTAAAAAAAAGGGCAAATTTATCATTTATTTAAAAATTTATAATTATATTTTAAAAAATTAAATTTTATATCATTATATTTTTATTTTTTATTAATTAAATAAGTAATTTTTTTCTTCATTCAAATAAAAAAGATTTAACTTTAATTTTAGTCTTTTTATTACAACTAATTAACATGTTATTTTGTCTCTTTAATAATTTTTACTCAAAATTAACTTCTAATTTTTTAATTATTAAAATCAAATTATTCTTTATTTTTCCTTCACTTAAAACTTTCATTTTGTTTCAGATTAAATCATTGAAAACTCTTCTAATTAAAAAATTATATTCGTCTCAAAATGAAAAAAGTCCAAAATGTTCACATTTTAAAACCTTAACCTCATATCCTATAATACTATTCAAATCTTTATCATATTTTTGGTTTCCAAACCTTGTAGATCATTTGCTACTCTAAATTCATTTTAAACTGTCAATTATTTAAATAAAATATAAGAATTTAATTATATAAAAAAATAAAATTATCGTACGACCAAATTATACATTAATCATAATAAAATAATATAAATATGCCAAAAAAATCAAAATTTCTTCAGTTTCTCTTTTGATAGTTTTTTTATTATTATTATTTTCTCTTGCACCGAAACAAAGTATAAATAAGAGTCGGATTGCGCAAGTATTTTAATTGGAAGACAGGGAATGGGGAAAAAAAAGTCTGCAACTAATTTGCAGTAAATAATGGAAAAATATTTATACCATACTTTTTATAAGAGCTTGCACGTTTTTTATATTATTTTATATTATATTTTAATAAAACTTAGAAACACTTATTTTAAATTATCATTTCTCATTATTTATTTTCTTAACAAATGTTATAAAAATACTTCAAAAATAAAATTTAAATGTCACTTTTGGGTTTTCTTTCTTGTTGAAATATGGGACCGGCCAGCTGGATGTCAAAGATGTTAGTTTAACACGTGATCCAATAGGAGTTTGACAGTTTATCCTTTGCAAGGTTATTTAACGGGGGATAATAATTCTTGTGCAATTTTTTATATTACTTTTCTTTCCAATAACTTTTTATTGGTAATTTTTTTTTTACTACATAGTGAATTCTCAGTGTAATACAGATAATTCAATTCAGACCAAATGTTTTTCAAAAAATAAAAATAGAACAAATTTATAGGTAAAAAAATAAATATTATTAAATTGGGTTTCCTTATTACAAATTATCATATATATAGTAAATTTATTGAGTTTTACAACTTAAAAGTAATAACACACTATGTACATATATTACTTTTTTTTTCTTTTCACTTAATTAGGGTGTATATAACTTGAGGGTGTCACAAATGATCTTCTCTCTCTTTATGTTATAACACCCATTCATTTAATTATAGTTTGTATTAATTAATTAATTATTTATTGTGAGTAAAATTTTTCTGACTCTTATAATATATATATATGTCATGATTTTGAAGTACATATCAGTCATAAAAGAAAACACTAGAGATCAAAAGTATATCAAAAGATAGACACTACCTAACCAAATATATACATAAAAAAGATCCTATACAGAGCAGTGTTAATCTATCCTATCCCTCATACAAAAAGAAAATACTATAAATTAGGTCTATAGATCTTCGTTTGTAGAAATATACTCTAACTTGTTCTTAGCATCATTGGGCGTTACCATCATTTTCAATAATCGCGATCAATCATACATGAAAGAAAATAATGGAGTGAGGTTATTTGTTCCAAAATCACTTTTACTTGTATGGTAGAAAATCTACCATAAAACAAAGATAAAACACAACTAACAATAAAAGAAAACCTATGATTTATTCTAAGTTATACTATGCTACACTTGTCTAGGTATGGATCCATACTCCTCATTAGTGAGAAATAATTCTCAATAGAACTAGAAAATGACTGGGAATACATATATCTCTCTCAACAAAATCACATGGTACAGTCTTTATCATCAAAATAATAGTTTAGAACGTCTGTTTATAGAGGTATATTCTCACACCAATCCTAGAATGCTGAGCAATTGTCAGGGTTAGCTTGGTTAGGCGAATATCCTGGCTCACAGGCACTACCCTAACCATTGGGACCTTCACCACTTAATGCCTATCTCGAAGACCTCCGCAAGTGGGTCCTTGCTTTTCATTTCTCAACGTACTAAACTGTAGCTTCCCTAGCAGGTTGTTATGCCACTACATGTCACTTGTTTTACATTACTCACTAACTCATCAATTTCTAAATTTCTCAAGCATAGGTTTTTCTGGTCTCAATAAATTTGAGATCAGTACCATCAATATTTCTACCTTATATTGTAGAAATTGCACAATAGTAATTTAAACAATTCAAAAATCACATATTAGTAATCATCAAAATTTTAACAGCATAACTACTTAGTAATCATGTTTTAATCATCAAAATTTTGGCAGAATGGAAATTTAGTAACTATTACCAAAATTTTAACAGAATAACAACTTAGTAAATACATTTTAATTATTTAAATTTAAGCAGAATAACAACTTAACAATTATAATTTAACTTTCTAAAGTTGCATAGGGTAACAATTTAGCAATTATAATTCAATAATCTAAATTTGAGTAGAGTAACAACTTAGTAATTATAATTTAATAATATAAATTTGAGCAGAGTAAAAATTTAATAAAAATTAAAGTTTAGTATTAAATAAAAGAATATAACTAAACTTTATGCATGGAAAGGTTTAGGGGAAAACCTTTCCTACTAACATGCAAAGTAACTGAAATTTAGAACCAACCCCATTCCCTCCATTACCTCTAAGGTGGTTGATGAAGATGATGAAATTGTTGGTACAAAACTCCTAGGAAAAGAACTTTACTACTTGATGAAAAACTAGCAAAATTTACACATACTAATAGAGTAAGAAAAGAAAATTTTTAGAGAGAGAAACTCTCTAAATAATTTAGGCTAGATAGAGTGAGAGGAGGATGTGTGAAAATTTTGGGGCCTATTTATAGAAAATTGAAGGGGCATAGGTGTTCCCAAAGATAACATCATCTATTATGTAATAAAACCTATTTTTATTTTCTTTTTAATTAATTTAGGAAAAAAATATACAAAATAGGTGGTGAATCAGCCGCCCTAGGTTTGGGACGTGTTATATGAGCTATCCTCAAGCTCCTCAGTGTAAATTTTATCTGTAAGTAATTAACCGGTACCGATAAAATTGCCTAAACTTGAAAAATTAGCTTTTAATATCAAAATAAAGCATTTTAATGTGAAACTAGACAAATACATTATTTTTCATCAAAAATAAATTTCTAATAATTAATTTTAATTTTATTAATTTTTAATTATATATATTTATTTTGTATTTTTAAGCTAGAAAATTCATAAAAAATCCATTTTAATTCAATAAATACCAAAATTTTTTATGAAAATTATAAAATAAATATTTGACCTATAAATAAACTAAAATTATCATTTTTACTATTTCTGGATGTCAAATCAATATTGGTTAGGCTTAACAGATATTTAAGGACATTTTGGTCATTTTGCACTGAAATTCCAGAAAATTCTCAGAAAATTTATAAAATTATATTTTAATATATATGACATGATTCCAAACTCAAATTGATATTTTAATATCAATTGAATCTTTTTCTCATGTCAACCCTTAATGTTGAAAAATAAGGACAAAATCAGTATTTTTTAATTTCTCCGGGCTTTGGCTCGAAAAAATTATTAAAAATCATGATTAGATAGCTTTCGATATTCTGATTTTAATCATGGATAACAGAATTTTGAGATTCCTTCTTGATTTTTTAAAAATAAATCATTAAATATTAAAAAAACAGTTGAAAAATTAAGGTAAGGATGTTACATGTGTGTAGATAGAAATTCGAATTACAACATATTCAATTATGACACGAAACTATATTTAACACGCAAAAATGTTAAGCTTTTCTTTGGAAAAGATAATGCATATTGTATCTTTTTATATCACTAAAAATTGTCATTTGTAAATGATTTAATGTTGGATTAGTCTTCTAGATCTCCGATAATATAATATTTCTTAAACAAAAATTAAATTATTAGTATAATATTATAATTTATACTAATCTTTTTTAAACAGATATTAAGTTATTACTATAAATATTATAATGATAATATATATCAATATATTAAATGTTAGCATAATACACTCTAATATATAAACGAACGCAATTTTAACATTCCTTTACAAGTTTTATATGTTAATAAATATCAAAGTTCAAAGGTTTTTAGAGTATGTACGCATGAGAGGGAGAGGTTAATGGAGTTATGGATGTAAAATTATTTAGGAGGATTTTTGCATCTATATTAGTCGTAGAATGCAATATGATGCTACTACGTGGTCCCTGTCAATATCCTGAACAAGGTTAGTTTTTGTTGTTGAATGGGAACTGAAAGATGAGTAGGAGAGTAAAATTAAAGAAAGATGAACGTGAAGGCAAAAAATTGTTTTAGATCCATAATAAAAATCCGTTGCTTCGTGGATAGCTATTTCTGGCTAAGCACAACATGGAGCTCCTTGTTTTTGTTTGCTTTGCATCTATAGACTTTGTTTACGTGAAATAGGAGGTTAACCAGGAAAATGCCGACAATTCGGTTGAGCTTTTGTTAAATTGTGCTGGTTTTTAACTTCATATTCAAATAAAGTAAAAAATATTATTTATACGAAAGTCCTACAATACTTGAGTTCTCTGTATATGTATGTGTATTTTTTGCAATTTTACTTAAATAAAGTAATAGTTAGTGGCCACTAACTACTAACAATCGCATTTCATCGTGAGAAAGAGAAAATGTTAATAAGTTGCTTAAGATACTATTAAAGAAATTAAAATTGAAAAATATTTATAGAAAAATTTTACTAATAATTCAATATCTACCATAATTTAATAATCTTTTTATTTATTATCTTTAACTAAGATCTTGAAACATTTGCTAATAGGATTCATTCGAAGACTTTCTATTTTAATGAGTTATTTTACTCTTATAGTTTTTTTCCCTCTTTCTCTCTGCATTATCTCATCTTTATAATTTGTCTTCTTATTTTTCTCTCTAATTATAAAGAGTAATGTTATTCTTCTCTAATATTTTACAATACTTTTTTATAACTGATTTTTGTCTTTATGTCTTTCTATCACACTTCATCTTATCCTATATTTCTTTCTATTCTCTTATCTCTCTTTCAATTATAAAATTGTTATTAAAAAATATTGTAGGAATAAAATTATACATTATAAAATAATTATAAACTATATGAGTGAACACAGAATTTCTCCTATTTTCAAAAATAAATAAATAAATAGAATTTCTCCCATTTAATTTCACGTGTGGGTCAGTTTTTTTTAGCAATTCATTGACGCCCAATAAAAAAACCAAAGCAAAACTCATCTTCTAGAACATCATAATTAAGCCACTTCATTACTAATAATTGTACTTGACAAGTTAAAAGTTGAAGCTGAAACACGTATTGCGTGAATTCCTTCCCCAAAGTTATCACAAATATATTTTAAGTAAAAATGAGGTTAAATAACTACATTAAAGATGACTAGTACAATTTTTTATGTAGAAAATTTACCAATAATCTTTGATGAGATTGTTTAACGTTATTTTTACTTAAAATAGGTAAAATAACCCCCATATATCAATGGTGATGATAAAAACTGTAACCATTATCTTAATCTGGATTTGGCTACTGTAAAGTGAGCGGAAGATAAAGTATAATAATATCTTTTATTTAAAAAAATTAACTTTGAAATTGTAATTAATTTTAGAAATTGTTATATAAGTATTTAATTTTATTATATTTCTCAACTATTGATTTTCTAATCAACGATTTTAAATGTATTTTATTCTCTAAAATGTACATCTTCAGTTTAGAGGAATTAAATTTCTTAAATCTTCCTCTTATTTTTTTGTTGATTTTCCACAGGTATTTTAAATGAAAATTACACTTATAAATTCTGAAATTAAAGGGAATTTAAATCAATATTCTTTTCCTTTTAATCTTACAAAAGTTTTTCTTAATTTATTTAATAATATAATACTGTGTATTCTTTTTATTAATATACATTTTCCAATATTTTATATAATTATATGTGAATCAAGAAAAATCAAAATAATATTAAAAATATCAAATATAATTTTATTATATTTGACGAAGTAAAAATATAATTTGTTTTAATTTAAATGACTTATGTGTGTGAAAGGAATTAATTTTAGTTGTACAATATATAGATGATAAAAGTAATTTAATTTTAATCATTCATCTTTATTGTCTAATAAAAAATTTAACCTACTTGCCTTTTTATCTATCACTTTACATATTTGTATGTTTTGCCTAGCCCAGAATTTGGATTGCCAAAAATCTGTTCAGAAGCAGACCGTAACGGATCGGGTCCAAAGAAAATACAAAGATAACCGTAGCACGTGCATGTAGGGTGACGAAGGACGGACAAACTAGATACAATACTTTAGGTGTTGTTAATGTTGCTTTCTAATTAAAAGTGAAGTTTTATTTTGATAATCAGCATAATAAAAATATGTATTAAAGAATTATGTAGATTACTAAAGTGAAACTTTATTTCTGATTGAAAAATAATATTAATAATACTTAAAGTACTGTATCTAAGTTTTGTCCGATGAAGAACTAACTGAAGAAGTGACGGATGAAGCTACATCTTACTCGAAGTTTGGCCCCAAACATATCCGTTTGAGTTCAGTTTTTCTCTTCGAGTCAACCATGTAATCCATGTTTGTGTGCTACACGCATAAGTGCATAACACAGTGCATACCAGAAGTCCTCCAAGAAGACGATTACATATTAAATGGATCACTTATAAAGGATGTTGAGAGAAGATACCGTTAAAATAATATTATTCTTTTGTTTGTAATACGGGTAAGTATAAGAGCATCATACTTTTTGAGTCTTGCAAGTCTTTCCTCTCAAAGATCTAAACCAAAGAAAAAGAGAATCAAAAACATCAATCATAATTATTCACCCCCCAAAACAAACATTATCATAACGAGTGCAACACATTCGGCATTAACTAAATGATAAATGTAAGTCATTTGACTATAGTTACTGCATAAAACACACTTTCGTCAATTTATTTCTCAACTAAAAAAAAAAATTGTTTAACTTACCCTAAGTAAAAATAAAATTAAACAACCTCATCTAAGATGATTGGTGTAATTAAGATGATTGCATTAACCATTTTTGAATATATAAAAGATTGTACCAATCATTTTGGATAACATTGTTTAACCTCATTTTTGTTAGGGATAAGTTAGACATCCCCATCCCCTCCCCCCCCCAAAAAAAACACTATATATGCAATCTAAGTTTTATAATACCTTTTCTTCCTTGAGTTGGTAATAGTTTTCTCCGATTGAAGTATTTTTCACCCTGGTTTGTTCCAAGATCAGGTGCATCAAATGTATTGTTTTCTGACTGATATGGTCACTTTCATTCCATTAGGTCTTGCTGTTAGAAATAACAGGAGAGATTTATTGGTGTATAAGTGTGAGTAATGTAATTAGGAAGTCCTACATTAAATAGAGATGAGCATATTGAGTAACAAATAAATAAATAAAATCCATAGACCTAATGTCTTAAGATTTTGAATTAGATATGATATCAAGTTTACTTATGCATGGATGAATCATGACCTATTGATGGAGATCTCCTGGTGTTTTACCCTGCTCGTATTCCCAACGAGTAGTGAAATTGGCGATAGATTCATGTATAAATTTATGCACGAAGATCTCTCGGTGTTTTACTTCACTCGTATTTCTTAATAGGATTTTTTCATGTGATTCTCTTTTGTAAGAGGGTTGAAATATCCCTTGTACTCCCTTCCATATATTTTTTGTTTATCATTTTTTTTTGCATCTTTGAAATTTTTATCTATACATAATAGATATTCGGTCTAATATGGACAATTAAAACCAATTTATGAATATTAAACCAATAAAAACTTTCACTGGTAAATATGTCTAACTACTTTTGGTGTGCTTGTTTTTTTGAACTCAAACCAGCAAACATATCTTAAAATAAATCTAACAATTTATTGATTCTAACAAAGTAGTGATTTGGAATATGTGTTTTCGGTATCCAAATATGCTATACATTATACACTTTATATAATTGGAGAGTTTGGATCCTTGTATTTATATCTACACAAAAACAATTCAATAAATCCTTAATAATTTATATGTAAACATAAAAAAATAAGAGTTTAATGGCTATACACTGTCAGTATAAAAAGTTATACACTGTCAACCAATTACAAATCACCATTGTTATGACTTTTAAAGTAATTATTGTAAAAGATAACAAACTTACAATACATGATGGTTTGTGATTGAATGATAGTGTAAAACAATTTTACTACTGTTAGTGCATAGCCTTTTTTTTCAAATAATAATTAGGTTTCTTGAAATCAAACTCCGCATCAAACTTTTTTTCACAATTCTTAAAATATATGAAGGTAAAGACAATTCACTCAGCTTTCAAAAAATAAAAATAAAATAAAAATACATTGTCATAAGATTAATTATTAACCACGTCTCCACTAAATATTTTGAATACATGCAATAATTAAAAAGTGTTTTATCAATTGAAATGGGACCATGGGAAGAACTAGTCGGTATGAATAAAAGAAGGAAAAAGATATACAAAAGGTTAATAAATGTAGAAAGAATTCAAACATAACCCTTCAAACCAAATATGAAGTTAATTTTCGATATTAACTAATTAACTAATAAAACTACATAATTCATCAAGTTAATGTTCTTTCCTTCATTTTTCTTGTTCTTATTTTTTTATCATTTTCCTTTTTTTTCCTTGTTCCTTTTTTCTACTTTTTTTTTTTTGAAAGAGAGAGAAGCACACAATTTGCACAAAATTTTCATTTATAATATTTTCCTAAAAATATTCATTCCTCATCTGCTTCGTTTATAATTTGAAGGGTACCAAAAATTAATATTGATCGGATACCAATGAAAACCATATAAACATTAAGTCCAAAATGGGCAATTACAGGATATACACACACACACACACACAAGTTCTGAAGCTTAGAAAAATAATGAAATTATCTTAATTATTTTTAAGCACGTAATCAAATAACATCGCATTAGAATACACAATTTGTATTCTCCTTACTCATTCCAAACATTGGCACAGCTTGTGCTTTGTTTGGTCTACAATTAATAATATTTTTTTCTATAAAAAAAAAGTTCTAGAATACACAAATATAAGAGGATAATCACTATAACTGTCAATTATAAAATTACAAATAGTCTAGATTAAAAAATTAAAAATGTAATTAAACCTAAAATGAAACAAATAGATCTTAAATACATTAGTTAGAGTATGCAGGAGATGTCCATAATTTCTATATCATCATATCATTTACCGAAGAAAAATGCCAGTTGTACTTTATTTTTTGTAATATTTTGTATGTACAAAAAAGAGAAAATATACATAATAAAATAAAAAATGTAATAAAGAAAGATAAATAAATAATACTACAAAATATTATATAAATCATACCACTCTTCACCGAAAGTATCCTATTTAATATTTACTGCACTATTATTTTATATATTCCCAGTCTCTACACGCTCTTCATTCAAGACGAAGAGGAACTGTTTCAGGGGACACGGGAACCCCGTTGCTGATGTTATGCACATCACCTCGTTGCCCTCATCTAAGTTAAGGGCCCATCATGCATCCGATAAAGTCTAGCAACACCACTTATCTACTTTTCCTTTTCATTGCGTAAGCTAGAATTATTTCCATTTCATGCATAATAATATTGGATTTTTTTAACGAATTTACATTATTAAATTAATTTTTAGATCATTAAATAATATTTATTATAAAATAGATATTATGATATTTTAATTAAATGATGGATTCTTATTATTTGAGCTTGTTATGTGAATAAATTTATGATGAGTTAAGGTCTCAGTCAATGTCTAAATGAGAGATGTTTACTCTCTTCTTATGTCTGTAAAATCATATTATCCCATTAGATAGTATTGTGATGCATAATTTGTGGGAAATCACAGCCACCAGATGAAGATTAATTAGTATTTCTTTGTTTACTATTTTGGATCAAAGGTAACAATTAAACATGGAGTCAAAATTCTCTCCAAGGTTAAATCAAGATTGTAGACATTGACAAAAGATTCTTTTAGGTCACACATATTCTAAAACCCTCTTTAATTAGTTTTAAGTACACATAAATCTAAACAACATAATAAAAAAGCCTTCAGTGCGATTGGATGGAAATTTTTGAGAGAAAAAATTGTTTTTTAAATGAATTTAAAATATTATATATTAAAGTAATCTATTATTTGGATATCAAATATAAAAGATTTTAAAAATGATAAAAATTTATAGGGGATTTCTTTTTAAATAAAATAAAAAAATTCAAAACTTCTTCTCTCTTCCATAATCTCACTATGAATTTTTTACCCTCATACTTAGTGCATGCTCTATCTATACTACATCCTAATACACATCTCTTTTTAGGGGTGTAAATGAATTAAGCTATTCGTGAACTATTCAAGCTCGACTTATTAAATGTTCATTCAAGTTCGTTTGTTTAATTAAATAAACAAACTCAAGCTTAAAATTTAGCTCAATTATTTAAATGAACCAAGCTTAAGCTTTACGAGCTCGACATTAATGGCTCGTGAATAGTTCGTTTATTTAAATTGATAATTGTGGACTTTACTATCCTTTGCTATTTATATATTCATTATGGAAATATGTAGAACTTTGTTGAGAGCAATAAATTGATTTTGAAGTTTCTTGTTTTATAGTAGTCAAGAAGCTAGAATGTTTGAGTTTCACGTCACATGTTAAGCACATATTTCTATTTGTAGATTATCATATAGTATATAAATTTTTATTAAATATTAAACTAATAAAGTTAAAAATGTAAGAAACTTTTTCATAAAACAAAAACAGTTAAGTTATAAATGAGCTAAACAAGCCAAGCTCAAGCCTTATATTTTTTAAACAAGCCAAACTCAAGCTTTCAATTAGGCTCATTTAAATTAATGAGTCAAACTTGAGCAACCAATTTTTTTATAAGCCAAACCTAAACTTTAGGTACTTGGCTCGGCTCGACTCATTTACACTCTTATCTCTCTCCCTCTCTCCTCCCTCCCTCTTCCTCATCTTTCTTCCCCTCCTTTCCTCTCTCTCTCACTCTTGCACCTATTTATTACCTCTTCCCCTCTCTCCTTTTCTCTCTCTTCCACACCTCTCTTTATCCCTATCTATATAGCAATTATATATTTTTAGTGATAAGATACAAATTTATACTTTTTTATAATAAAAAATTATCAACATTTACTTTTCTTTTTTTTGTTAAATGGTATCTTTATAGGTACAAATTATGTTGAAATTAGAATACTAAATACTTAATATTTAATTTTGTAGTTATTAATTATTTATAAAAATGGTATAATATTTAATATTTAAATTCCAATTTTCACAGAGATTAAGAGAAATGACAATAGTAAATTTTTTTTAATGTACTTATTAGATAAAATGTGTGTAAGTTTCATTAAATAATGTACTTATTAATAGCAGTGTTTTTTTTAATAAGCTAAAGATTTCATTAATGATAAAAATACTTAAATTGAGTGTAAGGTGTGTCCAATTATTCAAGATTCAAATATAATTAGTAACATTGAGGTAGAGAAATAGATACCATTTGCCTCTCTTAACCGAATAAAAAACTAGGCCTAATGAAGACACCTAAGAGTACATAACACTAATCCAAAGACTGTGCGGCAGTAGAATCCAAACCCACCTATCATAAAAAAACAGAAAATTGCATATAAGACGAAAACATGGCCTACCAACCAGCTGATATGTTATTCTAGCAATGAAATGAAGAAGCAGCTGATTTGAAATGCTAGTATTGGAATAAGTGACCTTTTTGTGGCAATGCATAGCACTCTCCCGACGGTGCCAAAACGTGGGATAAAGGCCAATAAGCAGAGCAATCATGTTTGAATAAAATAAGAGTAGTGTACTATTATCATTTCTCTTAATCCCTATAAAATAAGAGTGATGCAACCAACGTATATATGTAAAGTTGAATAAAGTGAAAAAAATATTAAGATATCAGACAGAATCTAATAGATGATCACCTTTATTTACTAGCTCTATTTAGCTTTCTATAACTTGTTTTGACTAAAGTCATCGATCAAAGATAATCCCTCAAGTTTTTAAGCTATCATTACCACCGCAAATTTGTTCTAACGGAGAATCATTCATGTTTGGTTTTTGAAGCATATTACACCATGACAAAATGATATGACACGTAATATGAAATAGAAATATCCCAGCGGTGATTAGTCAATAATCAATGAAAGCAATACCTTATAAGGCATCCTTCCCAAGTGGGAAAGTTGAGACTAAGGAACATATAAGAAAATCATGATTGATGTTTTCTCAAAGTTCGCCAAATTGCAGGACACATTGGGGTACCAATATAAAGAACCGACTACTTAAACGGGTTACTAGCAAATTGGTTGAGGCAACGAATCACATGGCAAAAACCTTGCAATGAGTTTGTCAACTACTTTTATATGCCAGGGCTGGAAGCCTAGGGAGAACACTAGGTAAGCAAGGCACAAACAATTTGATTACAGTCTAGCATGTAGCCCAATATAAACATTAATCCGAAAGTTGAAATTAAGCATATACATGACAAGATGGATCAAAAGAAAGTAAACAATATTGTTATTAACAAAGTACTATTAGTGAATAGGGCTGGGTTATTATCTGATTCCAAAGCAACAATTAATTTTTGATGCAAAGCACTGCTTTGATTCCTTATAGTTGTTTTTGGCTCACCAATAAAAGCAAATGTATTAAAAAAATGATTCAAACCGTGAACTTCATGTCCAATACTAGAGTAAACTGAATTAGGTAAAATCTTTCAGCATAATCTTTCATTCCACTCAATAGGTTAGTCTGTGGGACCTTGAAATTTGAATACATGTTATTTGACCTGAATTAAGCCGAAGTCTTTCTCTTGTAGATGATGATTATGGCCATATGGAGTAGCGGCATGCTTTCCACACTCTCAGAGTCCCTTATTCCCTTTCAGCCTTTTACATTTGCTTTTGGGGAAAGATTTAGGGCACAAATAGAAAAATATTGGGCGTAACAGAGAAAGAGATGCTTAATACCATGTAAGGTGGGGAACATATTCATATAATAGTTGAAAATAAATTATGTTCCTAGGCTAGCTAGTAGACGGTATATGAGTGTTTCCTTGCTTTAAATAGGGTTAGGGATTATCATCTTTTCCGATATAAATTGTTGTAATTAAGAGATGTGGACCGTTAATGTTTGGAGATATGCTGGTTTGTCTAGATAGCTAGTGATGACCTGTCTTCAAATTTGTGAGTTGTGAGTTTGTGTTGAAAATTTAGGAGAAGATGAGGAAGTTAATCCTATTATTAGTGAATGTGTCTAAAAAGAGAGAAGAGTGTGTATCTTGTTCCTCTATCGTACAATCCCTATGAGTGTAAAGGGGGTTGTATCTCTTTTATACGTTTCCCACCCCTAGTTGTCCATCCTCCTTATGGGAAGAAATGGATGAACCTAAGAACAACTAAGTTTTGCCCCCACCGAGTCCCTTTAAATAACATAACACTTTGGACCTCCTTCCATGATGGTAGGTATTGGTTACTAGTTAGAAACTGTTGTGACTTTTGAGCTGCAGCACTACCTTATGAGATATTTCTAGTTAGTTATTAATAATTTTTCATTTTCATTTTCTCTATGCATAATTTTGGAGGAGGATAAGCCCTGTACTGAATTTAGACTGTGAAAGGGATGCAAATACATGTCTGGCATTCTCAATTTCGAAGCCTTGTCTCCCTAGCTAACCACATTACATCTTAGACTCAATCTTGGATCATCAAGTTTATCACTCACTCAATTTTAAATAGTCTTTAATTTTTTTCGTTCTTTTTTATATTAGACTTCTTTGCCAACATTTCACTCATCTATATTTGAGTTCTCAACTCGAGAAATCATGGTTTTCAAATTCCAAAGATAATTATCAACTCATTTTGAAGAAAGATGTATACATTTAATGTCTAACCAAGCTTCAAACAAGATTACCTTCTAATAAAGATATATATGGAAAAAAAAAGAAAAGAACTATCCACTCATTTATTGTGATAATGATAATTAAACTTTAAGAACCTATTTTATGTATGGGATACAGGTGATAAGATAAGATAAATTATAATATATATTTTATTCTATTGTTTGGTGAGCTAATAAAATAAAATAAGTTTATCATATTAGCTTATCCTATAAAATTCATTAATTTAAAAATTATCTTAAAGGAGAAGCTAAGATAGACAAATAATGTTATTTTACTTTTACCCTCACCCTTGTATAGTGCATTTGTTCTATTTTTGTGACAATTTCCATTGTTAACGCCACCATTACCATGGTTATAGTCACTACCACAATCACTAGTCAACTAATATTGTTGGTGTTGCTACCACCACTACTATCATTATCTTCATTTATAATTTCCATTGCTATTACCATCAATCATTGCTACCATAAGAATCATTGTTGCCATTATTATTAGGGGTAAAAATAGCTTAGGTGGCTTGATAGGGGTTTGCAGCTTGGTCTACATAAGACTTGTCCTACCTAACTCATTTATTAAAAAGGTTAGGCTAGGCTTTTTTAAAAGTCTGTTAAAAAAAAAATCAAACTTTAAGCCTAAAAAAACATACTAAGTCTGATAGGTTAGGCCCTAGGGATGGCCAAAAAATTGAACTTGCAGATACCAGTGAGTAAAACTTGCTATGGATTGAAAATTGATAGTTTAATGGGTATCCACTTATTAACAATAGAGGTATTCATAGATTAGATTAGATCCATTTTGAAAAGAAAAACTATTTGATCCAATCACTTCGATTTTCTTAAGTCATCATTCAATCGATTTTCTTTAAAATTTAAATTCAAGCCAATGTATTCAATCTAATCTAAAGTGGTTTGGATTGGATCACTTTTTAGTTTTAGTATTATTTTTATTTTTCTTTGAAGAAAATATTAAATAAATGGTAGGATATATAATAAATATAATTAAAAAAATTAAAATATCAAATATCTCATTTATAGGTCATTATATAGCTAATAGTAGTATTTTTTTGGGTAACCATATTATAGGTGCGAAATATCCATCAATTTTGCCGATGACTAATCTCTGTCGGGGTACCTGACTGGCTAGTTTTAATGGGTCTCCCTTTCCAATCACTTTTTTTTTTTCATTTAAAAGGTTCAAACCTGAGACCTTGCTTAAGAGATTCGAGTCCAATATCACTCAGATCAACCATGTTGATATATAGCTAATAGTAGTATAACTCTTCAAATATATATTATTAAAAATAATGTTACACAATTTGATAATTATATTTATGTGTCTTTACTTGAATAAATACTAAAAATATCTTTAATTAAATATATTTTTCATAAATAAGTATAAGTTATGTAATAATTTTACAAATATATAAGAAATAAAAATATAAACATGAGTGATATCATAAATTTATAAATAAAAATATATTTGTATGTATAAGTTCAGTTTGCATTAGATTAGATTAGTTTTCAAAATCAAATCCAAAATCTGATCTAATTCAATAAAAAATTTAGTTTTTGGATTTTTTTATTTTTTCAGCTTATTCAATTTATTTTTTAGATCGGTTTTCTCGATTTTGATTGGATTGGTTTGATTTATGAACACCCCTAATTTAGAGCTAGCAAAATGGGTCTGGCCCAGCTCGCAAAAAGGGCTAGGCTGGGCTTCAAAAAAGCTAGCCCAAAAGAAATTGGGCCTTTTTGGCCTGATCCGTTTAGCTTGGCAGGTCAACTGGGGTTGCCAGGCTGGCTCAATACTAAATAAATAAAAAAATATATGATATTTGTCACATGTGTTATGCATGGAGTATTTACCGGAAGTATCTTATTTGAAATTCATCTATATATATATGCATTGGCTTGGAGTATTTGCTATCAATCATTATGTCATCTGTCTTACGATGAGTGAATAACTCAGTAGGTGATTGATTGAATTATTAAGTTGTCAAAATAGTACAATGAATGGTTAATTCAAGTATTTTATGTGGTTAATATGTTGTTAAAATTAAAAATTCAAGCATTGTATAGCACAAGCTTGAGATGATAACATGAATCTTTCATTGTACTGTTGGTTTGCATATTGTGACACTCATTCACGTTGAACATATCCCATACTTATTTACTTATTTAATAATGCGAGTAAAAAATTTTCTGTTTTTAATAATAGAAAATTTGTAAATTTAACAGAATTTGAAAATTGTAGTAAAAAAAAATAAAAGCTGTATGTATAATCAGAAAAATCACTAAAATACAGGGAGATCAAAATATACATTAAAATAGTTATTACTTATTTCCAATACATCAAAAAGATCCTAGTCAGAGCAGTGTCCCTCTATCCTATCTCATAAATTAACAAACTATCAGACTAGCCCTGTAGCTCTTGATCAACAGTTAGGTCTTCATTAACCGCGATCAATCATGCATAAAAGAAAAAGTAATGGAGTGAGGTGATTTGTTCTAAAATCACTTCTACATGTATGGTAGGAATTTTACTATAAAATGCAAATAAAATACAGTTGACAATAAAAGGGGAACCTAAAGTTTATTCTATGTTATACTATCCTTGACTTGGTATGGATCTATACTTTCCATTAATGGGTAATAGTTTTTAACAGAACCTGAGAAATGACTGGGAGTACATATACGTCTCTCAACATCATCACATGGTACAGTCTTCGTCATCATTGAGAACAAATAGCAATTTAGGATATCCATTTATAGAGGTATACTCTTACTAACCTTGGTGATGCTGAGTATTTGTTAGGGTTATCAAGTTTGTTAAGTGATTATCTCGGCTCAAGAGCGCTACCTTGGCCATTAGGATGCTCACCACTCGATACCATACCCTTTAGACCTAACCATGAGTCCTTGCCTTTCATCCCGTAATGTACCAAATTGTAGCTTCTCTAATAGGATGTCATGCCACTACATGTCACTTGTTTTACATTACTCACTAATTTATCACTTTCTAACTTCTCAAACAGAGGTTTCCCTAGTCTCATTTAATTTGAGCATCACTACAATCAATATTTCTGCCTTATATTGCAAAAATTGTACAATAACTAAAATTTTAACAGAATAACGACATAGTAATTATAGTTTAATTACTAAAATTTTGGCAGAATAATAATTAAATAAATACATTTTAATTTTCTAAAATTGAGTAGAGTAACAACTTAGCAAATATAATTTAATAGTTTCAATTTGAGCAAAGTAACAACTTAGTAATTTAAATTTGTGTAGAGTAATAACTTAGCAATTATAATTTAATAATCTAAATTTGGCTAGAGTAACAACTTAGCAAAAATTCAAGTTTAACATCAAACAATATAACAATAATAATAATAATAAAACTTAAGCTCAAACGGGTTTACGAGAAAATCCTTCCTACCAACATGCAAAGTGATAATAATTTAGAAACAATCCCACTCCCCCCATTACCTCTAAGGTGGTTGATGAAGAGGATGAAATTGTTGGTGCAAAACTTCTAGGAGGAGAAATTCTACTAGTTGAAAACTAACAAAATTTTAACATAAAAACTAAGTAAGAAAAATTTTCTAGAGAGAGAAACTCTTAATGTGGATTTTGGCCAACTTTAGAGAGTGAAGGATGTGTGAAAATTATTCAAGAAGCATGGGTATTTATAGAGGAGAAACAAGCTTAGGTGTCCACAAAATTACATCATTCATTATGTATGCATTATGTTATAAATCTAATTTTTATTTATTTTTAATCAAATTTAGGGATACATACACCATTTAGGGTGGTGAATCATCCCTCCTAGGCTTGGGGACGTGCTACATGAGTTGTCCTTAAGTTCTTCAGTGTAAATTTTATATCTAGGTGAATTAACTGGTATCGACAAAATTTCCTTAACTTGAAAATTGGACAAATAAATTATTTTTCATCAAAAATAAATTTTAATTTTTATTAATTTATTTTAAATTATATGTATTTATTTTTTATTTTAAGTTAGAAAACTCATAAAAAATCCATTTTAATTCAATAAATACCAAAATTTTTATGAAAATTATAAAATTAAATGTTTTACCCATAAATAAACTGTAATTACCATTTTCACCATTTCTGGATGTCAAACCAATACTGGTTGACTTATCGGACACCTAGGGACATTTTGGTCATTTTACACAGAAATTTTAGAAAATTATTAAAATTATAGTTTAATATATATGACATGATTTCAAGCTCAAATTAAAATTTTAATGTCAATTAAATCTTTTTCTTATGTTAACCCTTAATGTTGAGAAATAAAGACAAAATTGTCATTTTTTAATTTCTCCGAGTTCCGACTCGAAAAAATTATTAAAAATATGATTAGATAACTCTTGAAATTCTGAGTGTAATGGTAGGGATCAGAATTTTAAAATTTCTTTTTGATTTTTCAGAATTACATTGTCAAATATTAGAAAAACAGTTGAAAAATTGAAATAGGATAATTGTATTTTTCACTCTTTTTCTTTCAAAATAAAATTTTATAATTAAAATATACCTAGTATAAAATTTTCAAAATACTTTGAAGTCAAAGTCTTTAGTCTGCTCCTGCAGTCAACCAAGGGTATTTTAGTCATTTCATAAAAATTGTCTTAATAAATGCTCCAAAAATTTCTAAAAATTATTATTAATTATTCTAAGCACATAAATGACTTAAAAATAAATTTTAGACACTTCTAACTATTTTTATCCATTTTCTCAATTATTTAGTCATTCTAGGGGCAAAATAGTCATTTTATCATTTTCTAAACTCTGTTTGTTAAAAATTATTAAAAATTGAAACTAAGTACTACTCACTAATACAGTGAGATTTTCATTTGGTTTTCTAAAAATAAATACATAATAATTAGGAAAAAAGGTCAATAGACAAAAGTTGGGGTGTTACACATATTGCCACACACATAGGTTTGCAAATTACCGTCTGCATTGAATAATAGTAAAATACTTGGACTGAGATCGATAATGTTGTACTACTATTTGCATTCTTGCGGCCATGAATCTTGATGAAAATTTAATTTTAAATATTTAATATGATTTAAATAATTTAATTTTATATAATTTTTGGCAAAAAAAAAAGGTAATAATTACAATAGATAATAGCGTTAATTGGTGCCAAAAAATTAAGGTTGAATTGGTCTGGTGATTTGCATAGGGCTAGGCCACAAAAAATGCAGCCCACACATAGATTGGGCCAGCCCAGCCCAACTCGCTGGAGAGTGTTGGCTCGAGCGGGTCAGGGCTGTTTAACACCTCTACCCTAATTAACGGGTAGAAGCAGGTAGTTAGGTACCTGTACTCGCAGGTATCTACACTTTGGAATTACTTAAATACTCTTAATTATATATAAAGTAAGTTGGTTAAATTTATTTTTAGTATAAGTATATATTTTAAAATTATTTATTTTTAATATAAATATATGTTACAAAATTATTTTTTGGTATAAATATATCTTTAAAAAATATTATTTTTAATTTTATTTATTTTACTTTTTTTTTAATTTATATTTTAATAAATATTCATAGATACTCATAAATACTCACGGATATATATAAAATTTACAGATACCCATATGATATGGGATGGATGATGGGAGACTACTACCGCATCCTCCACCCCATTGTGATCCCTACTAAGCTCTAAAACTACATTCTATGATGACATCCTTTGAAAAATGAATAGTTTTCGAGAATTTTGGTAATCATAAACTTTATTTTATGCGTATGCCTCGTGTTCCAAAATGGAACTTAGAGTTGAAGGAAAATTACTCATCAATAATCTAACCATTTCGATGCTTAAGGTAGAGTTGAAAAATTACTCAAGTCTTAGTGAAGGACAAATTGCATTTTGTAACATCTTCTTTTTCTCTGATTTTTTTTTTGCGGAAATAAAATAAATAAATGTTTTATTTTATTTTTACTTGTTATTGATTGTTAGTTTAAATAATTGTATTATAATTATATTTGTGCTAAATTAAATGTAATTAAAAAGAGATATAGAAATTAACTTAGAAAAGTATTAGGAATTCAAATAAAATTATGAATTTGTGCATAGATAAAAGAAAGATTTGTGAAGCTTTAAATATTAATAGGAAGTTTAATAAAAAAGATTAGGAAGTTTTTTATGTTTGAAAATAATTAGTTGATAGTTAAATTAATTAGGAGAGTGTAGGAATAAATTAATTAAATTAGAGGATTAGGAGAAGGTTAGATTAATTAATTAAATGAATGTAAAAAAATTAATTAATTATTTGGGTGAGAGTTATATTAAGTTAATTAAATGAATATATTCATAGATAATTAAATTTGAATTAGTGAAATAATTAATCAGAAAATTTTCCTCTCTTGAGCTCGCAATGAAACTCAAAAGCTTGGCTGTTGTTCTTTCTTGTTGGGCTGGAGGCCCAGATTACTATCAATTTGCTTGGATGTAATGATAATTGTTGTTGTGAAATTGTTAATTTGTCATTAGTCATTTCAAACCATGGTTTGAGCTTTTGGAAAAATTTCTTTTTCCATTTTCTTTCATTCCTTGTTACATTACAGACCAAGAAAGCAACCAAGATGAGGAACTTTTGGTTCAACAATTTGATTCGCTGCTTTGGGTGTTAAGAGTAAAAGAGAAAGAGGATTGGGTTGTATTTTTTCTGCACGGTGGTTTTGGCTTTGGATGAGAAGCATGATGAGATGGGAAAATGAGCATGGGTTCATTGCTCGTAGTTGGGAAAATGAATTTTTTTCAAACGCTGTACATGGAGATGAAATGATGCAGCAAGGTTGGAATTTGGAAAGGGAAGATCAACGCGTGGGGAAGAAGAGAGCGCGTATCAGAGTGTGTTGTTTTGGGGAGGCTTTGCATTGCATTGTTTGGGCTAGAGCAAAAATCTTAACACATTAATCTTAAACAACAAAACACACTACGTAAAAAAATCAGAATTTGTATATTGGGCTTTAAGATCTGATGGCCCAACAATAAGTATAAATTGATAAGTCAATAGTATAACTAGTTACTAAATGGCAACATAAAATATAATAACAATTGTGCTTATAACAACAACAATAATAATAAAGTGATCTTTATTGCTTAAAGTTATTGTGGACTTTGTAACTTGGGTCACATTAATTAGATAAAATATAAAATTCTCTACAATGTTTAGAGATTAAAAAGTGAGACCTATTTGTAGATTTGGATCTTAAAACCTTATTATTATTAATCCAAGTTAGTAGTGGTAAATATGTAAAAATTAAAACAAATAAACACCTACTAAGCATAATTCCAACTTCAAAATACAATAAATAATAAATAAATGAGAAACTTAGATAACTATTAATACTAAATATAATAACATTATAAATAATAAATTTAAATTACTTAATAAAATAAATTAAGTGAACTTGAGTGTAAAGTGAGGTTCCATAAATTTTAAAAGAGACTAAGGTTTGAAACCATTTAGCTAAGATGAGATTTTATCATAAAATTTAATAAAATTTGAGAATGAAATATTGAATCCTAATCCTCAAGGGGTGAGTGAAAGTATGAAGGGACGAAAGTATACGAGTGCAGTTACATGTAATAAATTTAGCTCCTTATTATTATTGAGATTGATTTCACTAAATGAGTATTAAATATATTGTCATGTGCACAGTGATTAGTCTTTTATATTAGAGTTGATATTGAGTGGAATTATTGAATTTTAACTTTTCGTTAGGAAGATTTATGGAGAAGCCTACTATTGGTGAATTGAAAATTTGTATTGAGGAAAGTTAAGACACATATCATTATTGTTGGACTTGAGGTCCTAGAGTAGCTACACCCAAAGATGGGTGCCAATCTTGTAGTAGAGGTCAAGGAGACCTTGAGGGCGTTTAGTGCATGTCATCCCACATATGGACAAAGGATTGTGACTCTAGGTCATGTTTAAGGTGATTTACATACTAACGTTCTTGACAAATCACTATAATTTGTCCATGATCAATGTAGTGTACTGGCATGTACCTTATATCACCTGAAAATGGTTGGTGAATCTTATGCATGTACCTAATATCACTTGAAAGTGGTCGGTGAATCTTATGCATATACTTGGTATTACCTGAAAATGGTCATTAAATCTTTTGTACTTACCCGAGATCACCCAAAAATGGTCAGTGAGTCTTATGAGTATAGGTTTACATGTGGAGGTCAATGGAGTACGAGCTCTTAATCTTGCTACTCTGTTGTTGAAAAGTTTTTCATGGAGATGAGTCAGCATCTATGCATTCATGCATTGCAACTGATTGATTATTATTTATGATATAATATGAACTGCGTAATTATTATATTTCATTGTAATTGTCTATTAGACTAGGCTCCTTCTTTGTTTATTACCATATTGATGCCTTAAGTTAGAACCTCGCTCCCTTTTCTTGTGTCTATGTGTTGTTTTTGTTTTTCTTCCTTTTCTTTTTGCTTGTTGTTTGTTGTGTGTTTCTCCTACCCTCGTTAGATGGCAACAAATATTTGGTCACTATAAGTTCTGATTTGTTGATTGGCACCATAAGAGCATGAAACTAAACACTTACAAGTTGGAATTGGCCTAAAATTCTCCAACTCGTCCTATAATATTTTCATTTGTGTAAAATACTCAGTAACTAATAGGGTATTGTGGCTTATCTTGTATATGTCTTGCAGGTGTGAGATTCTAAAAATATCTCCTTGGGAGAATTGTTCTTTGAGGTCCTTCCAAGCTTTTGAGGCAAAATCAATCTAGAGAATGAGTTGTATGATTGAATTTGATATGGAATGATGAATCCAAGCCAAAGCCATCGTGTTGCACCTTTTATAGGCTCCATATAGAAGTTATCAGGCTCTAAAGGATAGTTACCCTAAAGGATCATAACAAAAAAATATTCCCAAATCAGAAAAATGGTTGCAAACAACTTACTAGAGCAAAAAGTTAACTATAGTAAGGTAAACAAAAACAAAAAAGTAATTGGATACAAAGGTATACTAATACGAAAAAAGGGTAAAAATCAATAGTAAACCAAAGAAACAACTCCACTACAATTCAATAAAGGTACAAATGAGTTTCAAACAAGTACACAAATCGTGATTACAATAAGCCAATGAACAACAAATGAGAAAGAAGATGAAAATAACCTAGAAACAAAGCTACTAGGCAAACAAAATATATCATACTTCTTAGATCAAAAAAGGAAATATATCATACTTCTTTAGTTCGACATAACTTGTGTACAACTAAATCATTAATATATTTAATTTTTCTTATCCAAAAATAAAATAAAATTCTTGCACTCCAAACCTTGAATCACCGATCCAACCATTAAAAATAAAGAATCACATGTCCTAAATTTGCCGCTCAAATTTTAGCTCAATCAAACAATGAACAAATCTTCAATTGTTATTTTACGGTGACTGTTAGGTGAGTATATGAATTGGCTTTTTCTCTTCTCTTTCTCTTGTTGGTTATTGTTCTCTCACTAAAATGAATCTCTCTGCCTCCTTAACCTGAGCCCTCTCCACTTAAACAAATGAAACACAAAATATACTTATACAATTGAACTTTTCTTCACATAGAAAGGTACCCAAATCCAACATTTTAATCATTACCTTTGTTGTCTAAACTTCACGCGAAAAATTAAGGGCAACAAAGGATTTACAATAATTAATACACATTTTAGATGGTCAAGTAAATCTCCATTGTTTGGTATTACCAAAAAATATATATACTAAGGAATATATTATAGACATATTATGAGTTACCCACGTGTTACAATAGTTAAAGACATAGTTTAAGCATCATACAATTTGTGGGCAAACATTTCATCATCAAATGTATTATGTAACATACAATAAAATGTCATTTTCTTGGAGAAAATAGAAACCAAAGGCATATGGCTTCATCCATGCTTACTTACATGGTTTGTACACATAGTCTTATAATTCCTTTCTCTAGCTCCCTTGGATTTGACCTGAAATAATGGAATAGTTCCATTATATAATTTCATTTTTGGCCATTTGTGGCATATTGCTATTAAGCATTATTAAGGTAGACTTTTTGTATTTTTGGTTTAGGGGAGGGGCAATTGGGGAGAGGGTATATATTAAGGTAGAATTTGAGCCAATATTGATGAGCTTGTTTGTTGTAGCAAGGCATAATTGTCCCATTATAACATATGGGTGACTGAGAGCAAAAATTCTTGATGTCTAGGCTGGACCATATTTTGTTGAAGCAAGCATTTTGTTAGCCCATCTTTGTTATTAATGGGACTAATGAGGATAGTTCATCAAATTCATTTATGTTAACAGTATTGGTTTTGATAAACTTTAATTGAGGTTTTCACCTTTTCTTTTCTTAAATTATAATTTCATTAAAATTATATATATAATACAATTTTTTAAGTTCCAAAATAATAATCTAGTAAACTTATTTCCAAAATAAAAAATGAAATGAAAATAAATCTAACATATGACATGAATGGACCTGGACTTGTTAAGGAAACTATTGAAGGCAACAAATCTCTTTACTCTTTATGCCTTTCAAGTATGATACTTTTTTTCTTCGTTTTCAGATTTGTACATTATGACTCAAAAATAGGATCCTAAGCCCAGGACTAATACAACAACTTTGAATTTGAAACTGGCCTAAGCAAAAGCATAACCTAATGGTTCTCTTCTTTTGGGTCTTGACTCTTTATTCTTGAGTAAGTTTCTTTTTTCCTTTTTAATTCTTTTGGGTCAGGAGTCAAATTTATATCAACTTTACCATAAGTTTAGTTTGAGCTTGTGGGCCAGTTTTTTCTAGTGGGCTTGGTGTTGTACATTGGGCTTCAGAATGTTGATGATGGTTCAAGGCCCCACTGTTTAGACCCAAAAAAGGCCCACTACGAAACTTCATTGACCTGAACTTTTCAACCAAAAAAAGAAAAAATAAACTAAACATTTAGCACAAGTTTCATTAAAAATTTACATAAAATAAGTTAGAGTAAGGATATTTCTTAAATGATATTTTGTAAAATCTTCTTTGGTATATATTATTTTTTAATTTAATTCACTTTTCATTAGTAAGTCTTATTTAACTTATGTCACTTAATAAGTTTTTATAGACACTGGATTTTATTAATTTAACTATTAGTTTGAGAGGCTTCTTTTTTGTGAGGATTAGTTTGAGAGGTTTGATAAAGTATATCAAATATAAAAAAATTTATATAATTTAAAATTATTTGATACTCCATTAATTAATTTTATTTGAATGTATAATATAAATTTTCAAATATAAACAAATGTTGACTCTAAGATTATATATCTAAAATTTGACATACACAATTGTCAAGATAATATCACATGATTTAATAGTTGGAGTTTCAAATTTTGTATTATATAAAAAGTTATTAAGGAGAATAAGTGTCTAATACTTACTCCAGGAGTAAGTAGATCATACACACACATGAAATGTATCTAGTGAGATTTTTTTTTATGACATACACATATGGAATTTATATAGTGAGAAAATCTTTTTTTTTTTTATGACACACACTAGTGAGAAAACCTTTTTTTTTTTTGACACACCTACAGAATGTATCTAGTAAGAACCTTTTCTATGTGAGAGTGAGAGAAGTATATATTAACCTTTAGATCTTATTATGAATGATTAAGATTAAAACAAACAAGTAATGTGGGTTCTTTGAAAATTAATATAACTTCTTTAAAAATTAATATGACTTCTTTAAGAAATTATATGACTTTAAAAAACTTTTAATCTTGACCATTCATATATAATTGTATGACATAGATTTGTTCCTTTCACTCTCATATGAAAATTACCCCCCTCTAGGTGCACACACACACATGTTGTAAGGTAAGGTATGAGAGTCTTAGAAACCAGTTCTCTGGTGAACTATAATGGTGGTGGTTGGACGTCTCTAGTGGTGGCACTTGCAAGAACTCCAATGCCAAAGTTGGAGAGTGTTCGAGAAATGGAAAAATGAGTGGTTAGATGTGTACATGTGGTAAAGAGTCCTTTAGATAGAAGATTCTTGGCGGGAAAAGTTGTTGGAGTTGTTTAAGTGCCACGTGGGACGTCACGTGGTTAAGTGCATTTAGGTCCTAAACGTATCAAATTCGCCAAGTGTTAACTTTTACCCCCGTATATCCGGATTAAGAGCAGACGTTGACTTCAGGTGGTTAAGGGCGATTATTGTGGATAACCTGACTTTGGATAATTGGGGGCTGAGGTAGCCCCCAGAATAGTTGCCTCCAAGTCAGTATTGTTTAAAGGAAGCAAAACTAGCTTAAAAACCCAGAGGTTGAAGTAACCTTTAGAACAATTGCCTCCAAGTCGGTATTGCTTGAAGGAAGCAATATCGAGTTAGAATCCTACAGTGACCTCCTTAACAATATATAATTAACAAATTATGTATCAAAATTTATTCAGTTTTGTTCCATTTTATATTTGTCTTTTTATTAATCCATCACAAATTTTCAGTTATACACATTCATAATTTTTATATAGATGCCTATTCTTTCACTTCGTTTTGACTTTTGTTAGTACTTTCAATTTCAACATTCAATACTGTTAAAGCTTGTTTATTTATTCTCAATTAATATCTTCCACTTTTTAGTAAAATAAAAATGTTTCTGTCAGTTTCTACTTTCTCCTGTGCCATATGTGATCCTGGCGATAAATATTTGAGGCATTAATTGGTTCTACCCTAGCTTTCAATTTTTCAAATATACTGAACAATTGGGGGGAAAACTTCAAAAACTCTTACTACAAAGTTAAAAATACTCCAATATAGATATATATAAATTGACAGTTGTATGCCAATACCATATGGCAGCTGCCTGGAAAAAAAAAGTTTCTTCAGTTTGATTTAGGAATGAAAGCAGTTACGAGCTTGTTTGAATATAGATATGTAAGATTAGCAATAATTACAAGAAGGAAAAGGAATATAATGAGTAGGTCCATTACATGTCATCTTCATATATATTTCCATCATGACTTAAAAATGAAGGGTCCCTAGGGTCATTGCCTATAATTTCGTGTTCATCTCGAAAATACTCAATATTCATAAACAGTCATTTTTTTTACTCCTTTTACTCTCTCTCTCTCTCTCTCTAAGATAGTGATGTACGTAGAGGTGAGGTCATGCTGTGCACTTTGGTAGCTAGGAACTAATCCATGACTTAATGCCATTGGTAACATCCTCTAAATCACAGGCTTTTATTAACTCATTAATAACAGAAGAACGCGCTTTTGTGCAATAGCAGAAACTTCTTTGTAAATAGGTTGCTACTTATCATTTCCTCTCTAATTTCTAGTCTTCCATTCTATCTATTTTGTGTTGGAATCATGGTTGGTTATTATTTTGACATTTTTAATAATTTCTTTTTGTCAGACTATAGATATCATGGGAGAGAATTATGTTTGATTCGAATATATTCACAATATGGTAGAGTAGTTCTCTTAACAATTTTTAATTTTTTTATACATAAAACCCAAACTAAAAATCTTTAATAAAGGGAATCAGATGTATACTACTTGAATACATATTTAATTTGACAAATGTATTAAACAAAAATAAAAATTGGTATGGAGTCAGTTTCATTATATATATGAATTGATCTATAAAACTTAATTCCTTTATTTTATGCTAATAAATAACATAACAAGGTTTTATTGTGAACAAGGTTTTAAAAAATAGTCTGTAACCACGATTTAACTGTTACATCAAGATTTGTGGAGTCTTTGATTCAAAACCTTAGTCATGAAAGATGAAATAAAATTAATAAAATCTGCATAAAAAAAATAATGAATTCTGCTATAATTATTTTTCTCTTTCATAAAATAAATAAAATCTAGAAAATGTCGATACGGTATAAATAAAAACTATAAATTCTATTATAATTCTACTGAGGCCAATGCTATATATGCTAGAGCCTTTAGTGTTGGTAAAATTAATTTTAAATCTAATGTTGGAACGATATACACTTAACATTCAATATCTAAACAAACAATTAGAAATTTCACCCTTTCTTGTCAAATTACAATCATTCATATAAACTAATATAGTTATTAAAGTTAGCAAGAGTTGAAGATAGTGACCGCGTGCTACATGGTTTAGAAAATTCTCCCATTATCTACGGGTCTTCTTAAAGGTAGTCTTTAATTAATCGGTGATCAAAGATATTCTTGTATAAACATCAAACACCTGGAGATAAAGCAAAGAGCAGGAGAATTGTTTCTCAAAAGAGATAGTGAGAAAGAGAGAAAAGAAGAACATTAGCTCAAAAGAGGACAAGCAAAGGAACAGCTTTCAAAGTTAGTCCTCAAATATTTTAGGATTTTAAGCAAGGTTGAGAGGTGAGTGGGGGCCAAATAATGGCTTCAAGGAATGTTTCATCAAAGAGGGTCAAGATCAATGTCAACCACACCCCACCAGAGGATGAACAATAAAGAATGAATACTCATATTTTGGGTGGCGAGACACACAAGCTAGCCACTAGTTTGCCTGCAAGTCAAATTCTTTATATTTTTCCTCTAATCGTCATCACCATCATAATCATGCTCATCATCCTAGAGCTAGCTACCCTAGGCGCCCTACTTTTTTATGGTTGAAATCCAGCTCATCACAAATTTTCAAATCACAGAATTTCGACACAGGTCAATGAAAAGAGAGACGGTCACATAAGGCACACATGTGTCAAATCCAAATTTGTTCAGCCCAAATTAAATAACCAGACGAAAAACACACTTAACCAAATAGTAGCACTTGTGGGTGATGGGATTGGTAGAATAACAAGGATGTAGATAGGTTTAATCACAAAATTTTTGCACACTTAAATTACCTATTATTTTTATGAATCATCTTGGGGTGGATTATGGTGTAAAGAAGAGAGATAGGGGTGGGGGGAGGAGATAGATAAAAAATGATATATGTAATAAGTGGTGTGATAAAAAAGAAAGAGAAAGATATTAAAAAAATAAGATGGAAGAGAAAAAAAAAATGTATGTTTATAATTTTTCTATTTTTATTGTAGCACGTTAAAGCTAGAGTTTTGTTTAATAAAGTATAAATATAATCAACCCTATAATGGTGTGGCGGCCACTCAGAACATCAAAAACATATTGGTTTGTTACTCTATATAAATATATAAATATACTAAAGCATTAAATTTAAGATCAAATTACTACTTCATTAATATAGTATATAAAAAATAATTAATATTAACTAGCCCTTAAAAAAGAAATTGACACAATTTGTCTTCTAAAGAGGTTTATATCTATCAACCAATATGGTGTAATGAGTTGGTAAATAACCTTGTCCCTTATACATGTGATCATGAGTTTGATCTTCAAGTCCGTGTGTATGAAAAAAAATTGTTAGAAGGAATAGCCCCTTAAATTAGGGGTGTTCAAGGAACAAGTTGGGACAAGTTTACTTATGTCCTACTTGGCCCGAAATTTTGATAGGGTCAATTTTGTGAACCCAAACCCAACTTGACAACATTTGAGACAAGACCTAGGTCAATCTGACATGTTGACACAATATATCAATCTTAATATTATATATAGTTAAATGGTGAAATTAAAAAAGGTATACAATTACAACTAAAGTATATTTTATAATATATATTTTAAGATAAATGATATTAATATAAATATAATATCATGTTAGACAAAACATTATTTATCAAGTCAAGAAGTTATATTATTAATACACAATTGTTTAAAAAGTTATACTTTTTGAAGTAATATATAACATTAGATCGGATTGGGACAACTCGAAGTATAACTCAAACCCGTCAAAAGTGTCTCTAGGGTTGGATTGGGTTGATGGGACGGGACGGGTCATGAACATCCCTACCTTTAATGAATCTTAGTACTTTGAGATATTAGTTCTTAATTCTTGACTAAGGGATGCCCAAGGTTTTTAAAAAATGAAATTTATATCAATTTAATTCCTTGTACATAAGAATAACATTAATTCATCAGTCTCTCAATCATTGAATGTTAACAAAATTTATCCCTCAATAATTTGGTTCTTTAATACTAGAGTTTAATTTTTATGTATTGTCAATATAAAATATTTTACACTTTCACCAATTAGAAATCACTGTTACTATAATTTTTAAGATAATTATTATAAAAGTTAACAAACTTATTATACATGACGAATAGAGTTGTCAAAGTGAGCCAACCCAACTTGGTTCCCTTTTTGTTGAGCCAAAAAATATTCAACCCAGTTCAACTCACCATAGGTTGATGGATTATATGAGTTGACTCACTTAAAATTGAAGATAGATAAATAATAAAAAATAGAATACATAAATAAAAAGATATCAAAGAAAATATACAAAAGAAAATTGAGGTAATAAAAATTTTGATGCGCTTAATGAAAACCAAAGTATCAATATGTTTATTACATTGTATCTCACAACTTATATATATTACCGATTTGGAAAGTCATACTCACATTTCAATTCTATATTTATATATAAAAAGATTAGTATACTACTATCATTTATTATGATTGGAATAGAATTAAATAATTGGGTTTATATGTTATTTACTTTAATTACTTACAAAGTTAATATAGTAAGTTATATTTAAAAAAAAAAAAACTCAACCCGTGAGTCAACTCGGCTCACCACAAGTTCAACCTAAGTGAGCCGCAAGCCAAGTAAGCCAGTTCAAATTTGACCCATCATTCAGGCAAGCCAAATTTTACCAACTTAACCCGGCTCAAACCCATGGTGAACTAGGTTGGCTCACGAGCCATACCCTATTTTGACCACTCTAATGACGATAAGTGATTAGACAATAGTGTAAAAATATTTTATACCGTGAGTATATATATTATTTACTCTTAATAATAAGATTTATGTAAAGAAGAATAATTTTGATTCACTTTTCATTATTAAGGGACCAGATTGACATAACATTTTCTTAAGGACCAAAGTAATATCATCAATCTTTCATAAAACGAAAGGATATTTACAGATCTATATATATCTCTTCAAGTTTTAGAAACATTTAAGTAAATGCATTATTATAAATAAATAAAAAAACTTATAATTGCCAGTGTATGTACCACTAAATTCACAAAATTTTATTAAAATAAATAAATTATATTTAAAGTCAATTACAATTATATAATGAAAAGGTTAAGAAGTACTTGAAAACAGTTATGATTAGAATAAATAATAATTATTAAGAATAACATTGTGTTCGATGACAAGTAGGTGGATGAATACTATTGTGAGAGGAGGAGATCAAAAATTCTTTATATTTTAATTTTATATTTACATTTAAACATATAAAAAAGTAACAAGATACATGTACAATCTTATCTATTATATACTTATATTTATATTTTAAGGGGAGAAGTAAATAATGATATTTTGATAAAAGCCAACACGTGACCAAAAACGAAAATTCCTTTTATAAAAGTATAAATAAATATAAATTACAATCGTAATGTTTTTCTTTTATATTTTAGATAAGATAATAATTGAATTTTTTTTCAAAATCTTCAATATCTAAAATTCATTTTGAATTATGACTAATGCAAGTCAAAATAGGTAATTAACATAAGGAAATCAACTAGGATCGATATAGTAATTTTATATGAAATCCTAGGTTCAAACCTCATTATCATTGTTGTACGCTAAAAAAAGGTAATTAACGTAAGAAGATAAAGCTCTCCAAACATTTATTATTTTTTCATTCACAAGATTTGAATTAAAGACATTATTTAAATGTTCCCTTTATTATAAATATTCATAAAGGAACGAATTAATTATACTATTTATGTATAATATTATATATAGCATTACTATAGTAAATATTTCATTTAATATAGCTTTTATTTATATATTGTTTTTATATATAGTAATTATATTATTTATCTATAACATTATATATATTTTTATTTTTCTAAAATTACTATAGTAAATTATTCATTTAATATTGTTTTTAAACACTTTAAATATATTTTATTAATGATTAAAATGTACATATAAAAAGGAAAAAAGAGTAAATGTTTCTTATTTTACAATCAATTTATCTTTAAATAATTTTTTTAACTTATTATACAGCAAAATTTCACCTTGTACACTCATTAATGTTATTTACTATGTTTTTATTATAAAATTACAAAATCTCAACTGCATGATTTCAATAAACAAATAGGATACAGGAAAATATTCCTCCAAATCCAATTTATAATTTATTATTATTTAAAAATAAAAACTACTAATAATAATTGAGTCTAGCGAAGAGACTAGTCTTCTACAACATAGTGAATCAATTAGGTTTGAATTCTCACCGAAAAAGATTAACTCTGAATTAAGTGCCTTTGGAAAACAAATCTTGCTTTCCTTCTATTACCTTCAATTTTTTAAAATATAAAATATATAGCATTGGTCCGTTGACGACCCAACTTAATATTCTAAAGCAGAAAAAGAGTTGATATATAGATAATTAGATATATACAGTGTTGTCCTGCTGTTGGTTTGGTCAGATAAGAGTGTAATTGGTGGAGAGAGGATTTTTTAGGCAATAATTCCGTTCTTGGTGGCTGAGTAAGCAGCATGATATAAATGGAATAAGAATATGCGTTGAACTATAACAACAGGACGAGCGAAATTCAGTGTATAAAGCATTATCATCATTATCAAACGTGTATGTATATAATCATACCAATGCATGTATAACGAGGGCCCTTCTGAAATTGTCGATCAAGCTAAACCTCTTGCTTTCAAAGTATTAGGACATAAGCAGCCGAAACAAAGTTTGGTGTTGAGTTCTGAATTTTCTTTTGCTTCTTAATTGGTTCCATTGGTTTAAGGGATTTTGGATAATAGTCTGCTCTGTCAAAGTGCATAATGAATGAGTAGCAATCTCTTAACTCCCATGAATCATGGATGAGTAGCCTTTAGAATAAACCTCCGCTTTGATATATCTTTCAAATTCTAGTTGTCTTTCACTTTGATTTTTAACGCATAAAATTAACTTTCATTTTAACTTATGATTTTGCAAATTATTACAAAATATAATATATTTTAACCCTTTCCTATGATAGTCTTATTGATAAAATGAATGATATTTCATTGTTTTGTAACAATTAATTTGTAAAGTTAAGAATTATGAAAGCGAAAGTTTTGCACAATCAAGAATTAAAGTATTTGATACTTACAAATTTAAAAACAAAAAAAATATATGTTTGGTAAATCATTTTAACTCGTTTATAACTTGTTTATTAGTTTATAAATTTATTGAACTAAAATACATATGCATCTTGGTAAACAAGTTTATATCTCATTAGTTTATAAAACTTTTTTAAATAATATTTATAACTTATATAATTTATAATTATTTTTTAGCTCTCAATATTGTAATAAAATTTTTATTTACCGTCTCATTTAGTATTATACTATTTTCTAATATGATTCCTCCTTTAATATTATACTATTTAATTTAATTATTATAGTATTACACTCTATATATATTTAATAAAATATTTAACGTATAAAAAATTAAAAGAGTTTAAAATTAACTTAAAAACTTAAAATTACAATTACTTAAAAATATATTTTAATATACAAAATAAAAAAATTGTAAACACATTCTTTTATTTTATTTTATATTTATTAACTAATTCAACAATTTATTTGATCAAATACTTTTAATTTAATAAACTAATTTAACAGATTTTAATTTTTATGTTAAAAATTAAAATTTTCATTTTTTATCTAACTTTTTAATTTTTAATTAATTTATAAAGTAATTTTGTGAAATATAGGCAAAGTAAAAATTTACTCGTAGTGTTTATGTTGGGAAGTATTTTTATTGTGTACTTTTAAAATAATCATTTAAGGCATGTCCTTAATATTAAAAAATCCCGACGTGTCAATAATGCTTTGATAATATTGAAATAATTTATCTTTACTATCTTTTTTATATTTGACCAAAAGAAGCTTACTTTGTTGGTATCTAAGAGTATGATTGCTTGAAGCATTATAAAATGAAAAAGGATAATATTTTTTGGGTACAGAAAAGAAATAACAATTGGCTAAATTCGAGAGAGCAGTTTTAAAAAATAACGTATAAAAAAGTGTATTTCTAACATTTCTTTTTAATTTTTCCTCGTAAAAAATATATATAGTAAGACACTTTTGATTTATTTTTTAGATAGTATCATAGTAGTGACTAAATAAATTATATTCTTATATTCAACTGTTTACTATTTTTGTTATACTAATTTTGTTTTATATTTTTCTTAAACACACAGGTAAAATTATTTGTGTTTTTGGAATATATAATTTTTTTAATTAAAAGTTCTATTTTTTACTTCTTACCTATCTTGTACTTATATATCAATTTAAGTTGACCCAACTTATGATGGACTATACTATAATTTTAGGCCAGTGGAGTCTGACCAAATATAATTCTAGGTGAGTAATCTTGTAGTCTAGTGTAGTCTTTTACGAGCTATAAGTCAAATGGGCTGACCCATAAATCCATTTTTTTTTTAAATTGAATTGTTTTTTCTTAATAACATAATTAATATAATATATTTTTTTGTAATATATATATAATATTTATATAAAATAATCATTATCTTAACATATTATATTATTCTTATAATGACTAATGATAACATTATCATTCTTTAAAAATAAACATTAAATATAACTTTGATATGTAATACATTCATAAGTCACAACTTAATGAACTCCATCTCATACACACACAAAAAGCTCAATATAATAAAAAGAAATTTAAAAACTTATTATAAAATAATATAATAGCTTATCGTATCACAAAAATATATATGATCCCATCTCAAAATTATAGGGTCTCACCAATTCTGTCAAAGTGATTCCAAGCATTTGATGTATCAGTTCTATTTTATTTTATTTTTCTTTTGTTGTGGTTCAAAGTTCTTATTCCTTTTTGCAGATGCTTGTGAATACGCACTTTATTTTAAAATTTGACAATTCTCTTCAATACTACTTGTATCATTGTTCATATCCATAGTGTTGAAGAGAAGTCAAAATATGGTACAAGTATGTGAATATCATTATAAATATCTCTATATGTTTACCTTTTGATTCACACACACACACACACACACACACACACATATATATATGCATTTTAAAATATACCTCTCGAAAAGCAAACAAAAAGGAAGAATTTAAAAATAATTTATGGTAATATTGTTTAAGGTCTTATGTAAAGATTACAAATTATTAAATATTTTTAATTTTAAAAACTACTACATTTGACTAAACTATATATGTTTTTAATATCCATCAATATTTCACATAATAAAATACCAAGAGAATAAAATAAATTAAGGTTTTATTATTTTTTAAAGAAATGAATACTTTGAAATATAATAAATTTTCTAAAAATAGAATATTTTGAAAGTTAAAATTAAAAAAAAAAACTAAGAAAGAATTTTATGGGAAGAAAAGTCTTACTCTAAATAACATCAAATATGCATCACCAAAAAAAATGACACCAAATATTTTTAAGTACTTAGTGCTACAGAACTCAAAACAATCTTATTAATTTACTAATGCATTGACACTAAAGTCAAATCAGCGTAATTTATTATTTAAGAAAAAAGCTTTGAGTTGCAAACTTTTAATTGGTTAATTGAGGTCAAAGGCTTTGGATGTAAGCCACTCAGTATACACCCGAAAGTTCACTGCTAAGTTAGTCAAGCTCCAAAGTAATCTCAATTGAGTTTTGTTAAAAGGTTATAGTTTGTTGACTATTTATGGTTCATTGGGTGATCACTATCACTGGTAATGTTAATTATACTATCTTCGAACACTTTTTTTTTTTTCAAATCTTTCTAATATTTTATAAAATAAGTATTAAATAAAAAATAAAGAAAAAATAGGCTATGCACTGATAGTGTAAAACTGTTTTACATTGTCATCCAATCACAAACCACCATGTGCAGTAAGTTTGTTGACTTTTACAATGCTTACCTTAAAAGTCACAACAACGGTGATTTGTGATTGGTTGACAGTGTAAAACTTTTTACACTGACAACGTATAACCATTAAACTCAAAAATAAATATATTTAATATCTTGAAAACATAAATATATTTAATACTTACCATAACTAAGAAAATATGATCACTACCCAGATCTATTACATCAAATTAATTAATTGCAACCAGGCTAGTGAAAATATCTAGCTGGAGAATAAATTACAATTATGTATCCAGTCTATGAATGCTGACAATAGAAGCTTTTTGAATCAAGATTAGCTGCGAGTGATTTTAAAATTGGATGAAAAGTTTATTTATTTTGTCGACATTTTATAAAAAGTAGAAGTTAATTAAAATTATAATATGTATTTTTATTTTAAAAATTAATTATAATTATAATTTCTTAATATTTTTTATCGAAATAATTTGAAATCTAATTTTTTTGGATTTTGATCTTTTTAATATCATAAATAAATATACCAAGAATTTATAAAAGTAATTTTTCATTAATAAGCCAAAATAAAAGGGTTTTATATTTTAGTCAAAAATTGAATTTTTTTTTAAATTCAAATAAATTTAAGTTGTCAATTTCCCTGCTAACCCATTACGTAAGACACCTAGCCTAAGATAGCTTACTAAATAGAGGTAGGGAAAGTATTCAGGGAGAAAATTAATTTTATATGAGAGGAAGATAAATAAATTCTGATCGTAAATCATATATATGGATGATTAAATTAAATCACATAATGACTTAAAAAAGTTACATGATTTTTTTATAAAAGTTTCACAACTTTCTAAAAACCTCATCTAATATGTTTAAATTTAGACAATTTATGATAAGATATAATGGGGAAATTCAACTGTTAGAAGTTCTATCCAAATCTAACCTAGATAACATGTGTCAAAATCCAAAAATTGTTACTCTAATCCAGCAAATATTTCTATTGCTACTCTATCATTAAAGGAGAGAACTCCAAAATTACAAAGATTATAAATATAATCACCAAAGGAGAGAATTCCAAAATTACAAAAATTATAAATATAATCACCAAAGGAAAAAAAAAACTCCAAAATTACAAAAATTATTAATATAATCACTAAAGGTAAAAAACACCAAAATTACAAAGATTGTAAATACAATCACCTTTTTACTAGAGGATAAAAGATTAGAACACTTTTTGTGTTATTGTGGGATTGATGGGATGATTACAAATGGGTGTAAGAGATTCTATATATAGGGTCTAAGGTTGGGTAAGTACCCATTTTCTTCCTATGTGAGAATTTTCCCAAAAACATAAAAGGAGTCATGCCATTTCAACAAATCTCCACCTTGGCGAATGTATGAGTCAGAACAATTAATCTATTGTATAAATTAACTTTTAGCGAAAGCTTCCAACGATACATCTAAATACGTACGTCCATGGACGCTTCAAACTTGCAGGATTTTAATCAAGTTCAGATAATGTTTGAACTTGATTATTGTCACCACCTTGGACATCATATTTGTAGGGTTATCAATAGTTTCAATCTTTTGAAGCAGTATTTTACCTTCATCAATAATTTCCCGCACAAAGTGATATCGGACATCTAAATGCTTTGTCCTTTTGCATGAAAACCTTGATTCTTTGCTTTGGCTATCACAATACTTTAATGTGCTTTTGCAGAACTTCAAAGTCTTTCAACAAACCTTGAAGCCAAATAGCTTCCTTAATGATCTCTGTAAGTACCATATATTCTACTTTTGTAGTAGACAAAACAACTATAGATTGCAAAGTAAACTTCTAACTGACTAGCGCCTTAGTAAGAGTAAATACATACCCTATAATTGACTTATGTTTATCCAAGTCTCTTACATAGTCAAAATCCATGTATCCAATAAAAAATTGACCAAAGGTACTAACTGCTCAAACACTAAGCTGATATCTATAACATTAATCAGAATATACTGTAGAATCCATTTCGCAACTTACCAATGTCCTTTACCAAGATTACTCATATACCTACTCACAATCTAATGACTTGTGAAAGATTGGATCTTGCACACACCACTGCATACATCAAGCTACCATCAACATTCGAGTACGAAACTTGGGACATATATCCTCATTCTACGTCATCATTCGGAGAAGACAACGCACTAAGCTTCAAATGAGGGGTAAGTGGGGTAATTACATGTTGACTTTTCTAACATGCGAAAATGTTGTAATACTTTCTTCAAATATTGACTTTAGGTCAAATAAAGTTTGCCTTACTCTCTATTGTTGCTTGTTTTCATTTTGAGAATCTTCTTAGCTTTACCAAATCTTTCATCATGAATTCTTGATTCAGTTAAGCCTTTAATTTGTTAATTTCCTTTTGGCTCATGGATGCAATCAACATATCATCCATGTACAACAAAAGAAAGATAAAGTATCATATTGTAGCTAACAAATATAAACATAGTGATCATACTTCCTGCTTGTGTACTTTTGCTTTCTTATAAACTAATCAAATTGCTTATACCATTGTCTTGGTGATTGCTTGAGTCCATAAAGCGATTTTTCAGTTTGCAAACCCAATCTATTTTCCAATAATCTTAAATTCTTATAGTTGATACATGTAGACTTCCTCTTCCATACCCCATTTATAAATGTAGTTTTTACATTAAGTTGAACTAATTCTTAGTCCAACTATGCTACCAAGGCTAGCAAAATTTTAATAATGGAATGCTTCACTACGGGAGAAAAGTCAATTCCTTCCTTCTAAACTTAGTCCTTTATTACCAACCTTGCCTTGAAGTGAACATCATTCTTCTCAGGAAATCCTTATTTCTTTTGCATATACCCATTTGGACCTAATTGCCTTCTTATGCTTGGGCAGTTGCACTAGCTCCTAAGTCATTCTTTTGAAAAGACTTTATTTCTTCATCCATGGCAGTCTTTGACTTTTTCATTTTCTGAATTTCCAGCTGCTTACCTATTAGTGGAAAGATCGTCATCACTTACAACTAGCAATGCATAAGCCACCATATCAACATATTGAGCATGTTTACAAATCTCTCATTTTGGCTTATTATATGCAATTAATTCTTGTTGTTGAGGAGGATTATAGGTTAAAACCTCCTCTTCACTTGCATCTTCTTTTGCAATTAAAGTATCACCGTTTAGATTGATTATTATCGTCTAAAGCTCCACCTGCATCAGAGTATACTCCACCTGTTGCATGGTACTCGTACCTTATTGGGAATCTTTCTGAGCTACCCATTTCAACATGGTAGATTCATCAAAGGTAACATATTTGCTAATGATGATCTTTTGAGTAGTAGGGCACCAAAGGCAATATCCTTTTACTCTTAAATTGATCCCCATAAATAGTGCTTTCTTGGCTCTTGGATCCAAATTTGACTCCTTTACATGGTAATAAACAATGAAACCAAACATATGTAATAAATTATGGTCATTTGCAAATTTCCCAAACCTTACCTCTAATGTGTTTTTCCTTCAATTGCAGTAGACAACAATTGATTAATGAGATGACTTGCATATGTAACTACTGCCTTAGCCTAATATTCTTTGCCTAGCCTAGTATTAGATAGCACACATCGATCTTTTTCTAGCAAGGTTCGATCAATTCATGTGTTCAAACACCCCATTCTATTGTGGTGTATGTCTTACTGTGAAGTGTTAGATAATACCTTCATCTTAGCAGACTATGATAAATGGGTCATCGGTATACTCTTTACCATTGTCTGGTCTTAGTCTTTTAATCTTCTTGCTAGTTTAAGTCTTGATTATCTTTTTCCACTTAAGGAAAAATTCCTAACACTTCATCCTTAGTCTTCTTCATGTACACCTAAACTTGTTTGGAAAAGTCATCTACAAAAGTGACAAAGTAGTGCATACCTTCCAAAGAAGCTGTCTTTATGGGTGCCATACACAAAAGTGAATATAGTCCATTATACATTTAGTATTATGGATTGTCGTGCCAAATTTCACTTTTATTTTCTTTCCCAAAACACAAAGGTCGCATAAATCCAACTTGTAGACCTTCACACCTTTTTAGTAAGCCTTGTGTCACCAAAGTTTGCAAAGGTTTTTCACTTGCATGCCCTAGTCGCATATGCCACAACTTAGTAGTTTCAACAACTTTTTCATCATTAGAGGCTACAAAAGTTGATCCGATAACTATACTACCTTGATAGTAATACAAGTTATTTATTCTAATTTCTTTCATAACCACAAGTGAGCCAAAAACAACTTTAAGAACTCTATCTCCTAGCACTATTGTGAAACCTTTACATTCTAAGGTTCCCAAAGAGATGACATTCTTCTTCAAACTTGGTACATATCGTACCTTTGATAGAATGCATGTTAATCCATCATTGCTTTTCAACTAGATTGAGCCTATCCCAAGAATTTTACATGAGCTATCATTGCCTATGAAAACAAATCCACCATTCAGCTCTTCAAAATCAAAGAACCCTTCCATTTTGGGACACATATACATGGTGGGTGCAACCTAAATCTAGAATCCACTCATCTAAGTCAAATGTGGATGTTGCACCAACTAGAACAAATTTTGTTTCTTCTTTAACCTCAGCAACAAATGCATCTAGAGCTTTACTTTACTTCTTCTTTAGCTTTGGACAATCTTTCTTCCAATGCCTCTTTTTACGACAAAAGGCACATCTATCTTTTAATGTTTGCCTCTTGAACAGACCTTCCCTCCTTTCCTTGTTGGTGGTTTAGATCACAATCCCTTATTGAGTATGCTTCTATTGTAATCCTATGCCCCACCTTATCTTTTTGCAAATTTCATTCAAATACAAAGTAGTACATACTTCATCAAAGTTGATCACTTTCTTCCTATGGAGGAGAGTGACAATCAAATGCTCAAATTCATTAGAAAGTGATGCTAACAACATCAATGCCTTATCTACTTCTTTGATTTCTTCATCGAGATTCAACAAATCGATCACTAATTGATTAAATTTAGTAATGTGATCATTCATAGTGATACTTGGCACATATTGGAAATGAAAAGGCCTAGTCTTCAAGTATAGCTTGTTCTAATTATTCTTGATAATAAATTGATTCTTCAATTCCTTCCAAAATTTGCTTGTTGAATTCTCCTTCATGAAGGGTACTTCTTTTTTTTGGTAAGACACAAGCAAATTTGACCACAAGCTAAAATGTTGACTTTTTCCCATTCTTTATCTCCTATCATTTCTAGTTTCTTTTATTTGAGAGTCGCATCTACCTCTTGTTGGAAAAGAATGTCTAGCACCTCACATTGTCACATTCCAAAATTGGTGACCAATGTCCTTGTGGAAATTGTTTCCTTTAGCAAAATTTCTGCCATTTCTTTGCAAACGCAACATTCCAATAGCTTATAAAGAAATTACAAACAAATGCCTAGGATTGAACCTAAGCTCTAGTGTTAATTGTTGTGTTAAAGATTATTCTCTTACACCTAACTACTTAACCCAACAAATATTTCTATTACTACTCTATCACCAAAGGAGAGAACTCCAAAATTACAAAGATTATAAATATAATCACTAAAGGAGAAAGCTCCACAACTACAAAGATTATAAATATAATCACTAAAGGAGAAAACTCCAAAATTATGAGGATTGTAAATACAATCACCTTTTTACTAGAGGATAGAAATGTAGAGTACTTATTTTGTTGTTATGGGATTGACGAGATAATTACAAATATGTGTAAGGGGTTCTACATCTAGGCTTTAAGGTTGGATAAGCAATCATTTCCTTCTTTTGTGGGGCTTCTCCCAAAAACATAAAAGGAGCCATTTCAACTAGGGGGTTCATATAATCACTAAAGGAGAAAACTCCAAAATTACAAAGATTGTAAATACAATCACCTTTTTACCAGAGGATAAAAGTGTAGAACACTTATTGTGTTGTTGTGGGATTGGCGGCATAATTACAAATGGGTGTAACTAGTTCTATATGTAGGCTTTAAGGTGGGATAAGCAATTATTTCCTTCCTATATGGGACTTCTCCCAAAAACACAAAAGGAGTCATTTCAACTAGGGGTATTCATGAACCGATCTAGTTCAATAAAAACTAGAAAAAAAAATTGATCCAAAAAATCAAAAACCGAATAAACTAAAAATCGAACAAACAAAAAACTAAAAAAAAATTATTAGATTGGATTGGGTTTCAAATTTGATTTTGAAAATCGATCTAATCCAATCCAAATCAACTTATACATACCTATATATTTTTATTCATAAATTTATGATACTACTCATGTTTACATTTTTATTTCTCATATATTTGTAAAATTGTCACATAACTTATACTTATTTATGAAAAATATATTTAATTAAAGATACAAAAATATAATTATCAAGTTGTGTAAATTTATTTTAATAATACATATTTGAAAAGTTATATCAATGTTTTAAAACTCGGACCGGTCATCAACTCGATCAGGTCATTGGGTCAATGGTTGAACCGAATGGTCATTAATTGAACCATATGACTCGGTCTCTATTAAAAAATTTAAAAATATTCGTGACATGTAAATTTCATACTTATAAAATTTATTAAATTAAATTTTAATGGTAATGTATAGCCCAGAAATAAATAAACAATCAACAATTATATTTAAGATGAGGGTGAAAGGACTGGAGGTTACGCATTAAGGTCAAACAAACAAGAACAAGTGAATAAAGGTTATGCATTCATGTTAACACAAAAGACATTTATGTCATACGCATACCTGCATTCATGATTTTGGTGATTATTATCATTAGTAAATAAATATTTTTAAATATGTACATTATATTATAAGTTGGGGTTTTTATTTTTTTTCAATAGTTATAGTTAAAATGATGTTGTTTCACGCTTTTAAAAAAAAATTGAACAGGTCCAGATCAACTGACTGGTTCAACCTGCCAATTCATCGGTTTGACTAGCTGGTTCGACCAATTAACCCATTGAGTCAAACTGGGTTGATGGCATATTCGATCCAATCATTGGCTCGAACCGGTTGCACCACCAATTCCTGGTCCAACTGGTTCAAGCCTATTTTTAAAACACTAAGTTATATTATTATTAACTATATAATGACTTGTAAATAAATATTTGATATTTTTAATTTTTTTTATTATATTTCTTACCATTTATTTAATATTTTTTCAAAAAAATAAAAAAAAAGTAAGATACTAGATTGAAAAAACTAAAATAATTGAATCAGATAAATTTTTTTCTTTAAAACCGGTCCTATTCAATCTGCTAACGCTCTTAATTTCAACAAAGTGATCTTATGGTTAACATATCTAATGCAAGGCCTAAAAAGTATAATAATATGAGCAAAATGACTATGAATTATACAGATACATTGGTAACAATTTGTCGAATATTTATGCTCACATAAAAATATAAAATATAAAAAAAAAACTTTTGATTCATTGTTAATATAATTTTTTTCTATTATCATTTAAGCATATAATAGTAATTTCGTGAACTTTTTAAAAGAAAATTATAAAATTAACAACAAAGTTTTAAAACTGAAAACAAAAAAAAATTAAAAACTAAAAGCTAATTTTAATTTTTAAAAATTAAAACTAAAAAACTCCCTAACAGAGCCAAAGATATTTTTTCTAGTTTCAAAGGCTCCTCTTGATTCGGACAGTGTCTCTTTGCGACCCTCTGTATCTTTCTAGCCATTTCTTCCCACGTGACATTAACACTCCATTGTGTTTTGAATATCTTCTTTTATAATATTCATTTGAAAAATAATTTGTTTTCCTTTCTTTACCCACCACCATTTAATTTCTGGGCCTTTGTCTTTGTAATTTTTCCTTACCCTCATCTTAGCACTTACATCTATAATCAAAATTCTATGGTGGGTAGTCAAGCTCCTCTGATATATGACTTATTATTCTCAAATCTTTTTTATCAATTTTGGCTACCAAAAAGAAATCAGTTTGTAGGAAATCTCATTTTGGTAAGCAATAACGTATTAATTCTTCTTATCTTCAAAAAAAAGAAACCCATTAATTTTTCTTGCTTCTTAAAATAATGTTTTGCGTTTGAGAAATCAAAAGCCAACTAAAAATCCGCTATAACATTACCCTCAAAATTATATTCCCCTGGACCATATGCCTCGTTCAGTCCCTCATATTCCTTTATTAATTTCCCTCCCTAACATGTTCATTTGATACCCCCATAAGCACTTTTTTTTTTCTTGTGATATAATTTGAACCAAACCTTCTAAACACTCCTATAATTCTATTAAATTTAGTGATGTCATATGTCCTTGACGTTAACAGAGACAGAGTTAGACAGAGTTTGGTGATGATGTATGAGAAGTAAACCAAGCCATTATGAGTATTTGGCGTGTAAGGCACAGAGCGTTTTACAATTCAATGTCAACACCGCTATTAAACTCTGTGGCTGACTTGACAATATACGACAATTTGTATATATGACTATATGTATATATACCTATGCGTGAATGTATAGGACATGGTAAAGTCAAACACATTGCTGGATTCACAAAAACACATTGACCAATGGACCTCAGCCAATTAAATTAAGCAGATTTGCTAGCTTAATCTTCTCCGCGTTCTCAACCAAATGAATCAATATGTGACACAAGTCACACAACACACCATTCCCAACATGGTTGAGCTTGTACTTCACAATTTTGTAGACCTTCTTCCTATTTCTTCCTTTAGTCATTGTGTGGGGGAGGTCACCCTTCATTACTTTGTGTCTTCACACATTTGTAGCCCTACTCTTATAATTCATTTTGTCAGTTTGCACACCTAAAGCTTACTGCATTATGACCTCATTATTTTCCTTTTGGTTTTTCTGTACCACAGTTTAATTATGTATAACATTGAAAATCCAATTTGTCGAGATCCCAATTTTAAAATGATATCATAAGTGACTAAATTATATGCATGCTTTTTGTTGATATGTTAATCATAGCATAGCTTCTGCAATTGTTAATGATTTGCTAAAAGCCTAAAACGCTGCAAATAATGCATCCAATAACAACCTAGCATGCATGCAATATGAGGACTGTTGCCTAATTAGTAGGTTTGTCTGAGATTGTTTTCTTGTCTTCCTTTGGCATTATATGGTTCATTAACTGGAGCCATTATCATTCTGCTAATCATAGGGAACTCCTGATTTAGCTTTTTGGTAACTTCAACATTATAGCATGTATATACTGTGTTGGATGCCAATACCCAGAAGTCTTACACCAAATATATTGCTGATCTTATTGGATTCAGTTAGGCTATATATCAATGACAAATTAAAGTCCAACTCAAATTAGTAAGGTATTGGGCAAACATCTAGAACGTGTTTTGTATGGTTTTGAGTTTAAAAAATTCTAAATTAAGAATTAGGTAAAAGCTTCTCTTTCGTTGTTTTTTGAGAAATTATAATTTTGGGATTTCAAACCCAAAACCAAATCTTACTAATATAATTAGTGCACATGCACTTGTCAATTGTTGTCCTTATTTTCTTGCATAGATAGGGATGTGTCATTGTTTGACCCTTCTATTGTCAACCAGTCCCATTCATTGCAGAAATTGTGCAATTAATCAATCAGCAGTGTATCAAATCCTAATTGAGGAGCCTTCAGCTTTTTGGGGAGTTCATTCAGCTAATGGATTGGCAACTCCTGCTTGATAGATGTGTTCAAATTAGCAGTTTTGGGGATTTGGTGGGGTGACAAAAAAAAAAAAAATTGAAAGTGGAAGTGGCTTTTGTGTCGGAGGGGCTTCAGGGTGTGTTATGAAATATTTATTGGGAGGAAATTGAGGGTAAATAGGGATAGCTTTGGGAAATTATTAAGACAGCAGAATATTCCAAAAAAGATTAATTAATATCATTAAACCATTATTACAAAATAAAATATATTTAAAGAAAATAATTTTTATATTAAAAATATAAACTCTTTAACTAGTTAAAAAGGTTTATATAATGTATTAAATTCTTCTTTAAAAAATACCCTAAAATGTATTAGGTAAGATTTTGTACTCAAGTTTGTGTTTGAAGAAACTCCTGTTAAAAGAATTAGCGCTACCATTTTGTTAATGTTTCTAACTTAAGTAATCCTACACCAAAGAAAAAAAAAACCTTATAATTGAGTTATTATTCATACTTTAGCTTTTTAGCTAAAAATTATTTCTATTTATTTGTCCATTTAAAAGTTTAAGATAGCATTAGTCATTTTCATTTTAATTATGCTTTTGTATCTACTTTTTTGTTGAATATTTTACATATTTATCATAAATGATAGAAATAATAATAGAAGTTATATTAAGAAGTTAAAAAATAATTTTATATAAAGAAAATTAATTATATTTTTAATTTGAATGTTATTTTTAAAATAAATAAATAAATAGAAAGAAATGAAAATAAATAATATAATATTGAAAACATTGAAAAATATTAACATTAATCTTTAAAAGATAGTTTTAAAAACCAATGAGTATGACTCAATTGAAAACATATGTTGAGTTTGTAAGATAAGACCTAAATTCGATTCATGCAAAACACATCACCGGAGAAAAGTAATAAATTTTGAGTATAGTCAAGCTTGAGATCAATAATTAATTTTATAATGAGTCTAAAGAACCGAAACTTATAAAGATACTTTTAAATATTACTGAAAAGCCAAAAACTCTAATTAGTAATTAAAAAATAGTAATTTATATTAAAATATATTATTAAATTAAAAACATAAAAATATAATAAATGTAAGGCAAAACGGTCACTATCAGGGCTCTGACTCTCAAGGGGAAAGAAAGCTGTGGACAGCCTACAAGTGGGACCCAAATGTCGACGCACGCCTGCACGCCGCGTGGGGCCTACTCGTTGACGCATGTTTCCAAATTGTCATAATTTTATTTTACACTTCTATTTGGAATAATAATTAAAAGTTTGTTGACATAATATTTTAATCAAACGTTTTTTTCCTTCTAAATTTTCAAAAAAGAATTTGGCAAAATTAGCATTTGTTTAGATTTAAGAATAAATATTGGATCAGTCAAAGTAATAAAAATTATTTATTTATCAATTATCAATAATTAGTGGGGGAGCTATTAAGGAACGGGGACCCGTGGCGCTTTAATTTATTTTCTTTTAATATTTTTTATGTATGACATTTTCAATAATTTGAATATATTATTTAATTATTTTAATTTTTTCAAAATATTTTGGTTTAGATCTGCCTCTATTAGCTCGTTTGAAATTAATTTTATAAAGAAAATATGACAGTTTAATATTTAGAGTTTAGGGTTTAACTATTATAGTAATATTAATATAGTTATTATTTATTAAATTTATATGTAATGTTTGGATTTGTATACTTTTTCATTTATTTTAAAATTTAAATTCATTAATGTACATATAAATTTGGATTCATTAATTTTTCTGCACCAAAAACAGATTTATTAATTTTTGAGATATTTCTTCAATATATTTAAAAGACTGCTATTATATAAGTTTTTAGATTAAGACAGACTTTTGAGTGACATTGGTAAAACTAGTTTATAAACTAGCTATACAATTATAAGTTAGCTGAAAGCTTATAATTTAAAAGATATATTAGCTGAAAAGCTGAAAGTTTATAAACTAATTAATTGAATTGAAAGTATTCAATGGAATTAGTTAATAAGGTAGTTGAAAAATGTAAAATAACATAAAAAGACATATATTTGATTATAAATTTCTATATATAATTATCGCTTTCAATATTTAAATTTATTTTTAATAATTTATTATATTAAAAATTAGGACAATAATTCTTAAATTTTATATTATAAAAAATGATGAAGATTTGATAATTTTACTTAATACTCCTCAATTATAGTGACCTATTATTTTTGAAAGTAATGGATTAACGTAGTTATTTTGTTTTTTGTGATGTGCTTCTTTTCTTTTTTTTTTTTACAAAAGAAAGGGTAAAAATAGATTTCGAATTAATTAGTGAAGATAAAAATTGAGAAAGAAAAAAAAGTTAGTAACTTATGAAAATAAGTTAAAATTCATTAAAATAAGACAATGTATTAAACAAGTTTATTTCAATCAAATCAACTTATAAGCTAGTAGAGTGACTTGTCAAACACACTCTTTAAAAAATAAAACAAAAAAAGGAATATATCAAATAAATAGACTATGATTATACCACCAGCATGTGGATCAACTAGTTGTTCTGGATAAGTAATTACATTAAATATTTGGAAGAAAAGATTTTCCGATCATAATAATTCTAATGATTCTAAACGGTTCAAATAAGATTGCTTCCCATGGAGAATACTCCTGCTTCGTAAAAAAATAATTATTATTATGCCTTAAATTTGAAAAGAAAAATAAGTTTTAGTCCTACAAATACGAAAAGTATCATAGCTTTGTCCATTTTTATTCTTACTCTTAACGTTAAATATTAGAGGCTCAAATACTTTTTTAACAAGAACTAATACGGATTTAAGGATTAACAAATAAAAATAATAAAAGTAAAACAAAGCATTTAATATAATAAAAATTTAAATATATATTATTTTAATTTAAATAAAACAGTTTAAATAAGATATTTGTCAGATAAATTTGATTTTTTAATTATTTTAGTAAAATGATAATTTTTTCAAATATAATTATTTTTACATATAATTGAAGTTAGTCGATTATTTCTAATAATTCTTGTGTTTATCTCATATGAAGAAATGAAAGTATGCCAGTTTGTTCGTGGGACTATATTACATCAATTTATTATTTGCTAAATTAGTATTTTAATTCCCTATAAATATATGAGATAAATATTTTTTTTATATATAATTATTTAATCGTATAGCTTAAAATTAATTTATTACATTTTTTCAACAAATAAACTTAATATAAAAAATGTAAAAAATATTTAATTTGATTTTGATTTAAAGACAATCGTATAATATTAATAATAATATTTTAAAGATAATAAGATTAATCTTTTATATATATAAATTAGAATAATTATTTTGAATGAGAGTATTTTCACCAGTTTTTCTTAAACGAAATCATTTTTAGTATTTATCTTAACATCTTCTCTCTTTAACTCTATTTTTTTCATCTTTATTTCTAAATTAAAATTTTAATTTTTAAATAATTATCAATAATTTAAAATAACTTTGTATTACAATATAAATTATTTATCATAAATCAAAATATGATTTATATAATTAAAAATATTTATTTATTAAGAATTTTATTTATAATATAATTTATATATTCAAAATATTTAATTTTTTTATAAATTTTAGTTATATAAAATAAATATTTATCGTGTTGATTGTAACTAAAATACTAGTTTATTAAAACATAAAATAGAATTTAATTTGAATTTAAAAATAATACCATACTCATAATAATAATAATAATAATAATAATAATAATGTAATTTAAATTTAAAAATCATAATAATTGTTACTATATAAAAAAATGTGATTTAATTTAAATTTGAATTTGAAGATAATAATAGTTTCTTAATAACAATAATTTAAATTTAAAAATATTTGTAAAATTTAAAAAAATAATTTCACTCTCATAAGTTGTGTGTAGAGACCACTCCATAATGATAGGAAGATAAAAAATATGAGAAAGTGAGTTAATTGAGAGTGAAAAGACTGAGTCTCATTTTTTAAAAGGAGTATTCAAATTTATAATATAAAAATGGAGAAGTTAAAATTTAGGAATAGGAAGAGAATTAAATAAAAATATTTTCTTTCAAACTCTTAGCTTTGATTTTTTTTATTTTTTTTTACATGAGGTTGAATATTATAAAAGTTTTAGTCGGTTTGTTTCTTTTTACAAAACATATTAAAATAAACTAAATTTAGAGCACATATTATGAATTAATCCTTTTACGAGGTATGTATATACAATTTATTGTGTTAATCAATTCTTTTTTATGTATCATTGTGATTATTATAAATAAAAAGTATAATAGAAATAAATTTTATAGCTAAAGTTTTATGACCCCTTTTTTAGACTAAACTATTTATTTAGTCATTCGAAAATAATATAACATTAATTTAATCTTCTAAATATTTGAAATATTAAGTAATTCATCATTTGCTCAATCTGCTGCAAAATTCTTAGTTTATATAGGTTTAAATATGTTTAACACATCATCAATGTCACGTCAGCAAAAAAGTGTCATGTCGTCAATAGTATCATATCAACATTTTATTTTTTTAACTATCTTTGTAAATTAAATATTAAAATAAGATAAACATTATAGGGACTACATACAAAAAAGAAAGGAATTTACAGGAACGAAAAATAAAACAATAATTTACATAAACTAAAAGAAAAAGTGACATATTTGCACGTACAAAGAAATATTTAGGCCTTAAATATATAAATTTAATTTAAAATTAGTATAAAATAAAAATCTTAAATAACAAGAAAAAAATTATTTAAAAATGAGTATAAGTTGTTGTAAATATAATAAAATACCAAAATCAATCAAATTAATGTGGTATTATAACTTACATTAACCGAAAAGTTCTAAAAATAAAATAATAAATTTATAAAATATAACTAAAAATATTTAAAATGTTTTATATGGTATTGAATATATATAAATAAATATAAATACATTTTTTATTTATTGTATTCACTTAAACTTTTTTCCATTTTGTATCTATTAAAAAAAAGAATTAAAAACAAAGACACAATAGATTTAGGTCTCAACGCACTTGTTCTTTCAATGGCACATAGCAAGCTCTCTTAGGTTTGACACACTAGATCACTCTTTCTAATCACTTTCTATCATTCTTTACCTTCTCCAAAAGCCAAAGACAAACTTAGCCCTAAACTTGCCCTAAAGTCCTACCCAAAAACAAAGACAAACTCAGCCATGAACCATGGCTCGTCTCCATGTTGCCACTAAACATAATAAAAAACCACACTTGAGCCATAAACACCACCCACCAATACACGGGCTTGTCATGCTTAATCATGAATTAGCCCACACCAACAACCATCCTGTATACTATTGTTGAATCATGCCACACAACCCCCTAATTAAAAGCGCACACATGATTCTCAAATGTTAACCATCTGTGTGACCAAAGCACCCACAAGACAAACACATCCTATTTTATTTTTCTCATGCACTCAAGGATATACAAATACTCCACACAACCTTGAGGGGATTTTCAGTTCTCATTCTCGATTAGAAAGAAAAACATTATCGTTTTCTTTTCCCAGAATCCCCTCAATTCTAAAAAACACATAAGAATAATGGATTTTTTATTTTTGATCCTCCATTAACCATTGTAACCTCACCTTCAGTCCATACACCTCTTCATCATCATAACTAGCTACAAGAACCTCTGTGATAATATAAATCATCTTTGTGTCCCCCTCTCAAATCAATCACGTGAGTGCAACCATCATTTAGTGTCTTTATCCTCATCACTCCTACCAAACGCTTCTCCTCACTACCATTTCAACAAGACGAGGAACTTCATCAAACCCATCATGCCTATAGAGTAGAAGGACTCAATATCACTTTTGAGTTCTCCTCACCTTACCGCAACAGTACCTTACTCTTCAAGGAGACTCAACCACAGATTAAATCAATTAGTGATCATAAAGACTCACAAGTTTGGATTTTATTGTTATTTAAGATTTTTATTTTATATCTCTATTTCATATTAATATTTAAGCATTCATTTTATATTAATATTTAATTTAAGACCTAAATATTTTTTCAAGTAACCCTACAAATATATCAATTTTTTCTTTTAGTCTTTGTATAATTTTTTCTTTTTGTTTTTAGTTCTTATAATTTTTTTTTTGTTTTTAATCTTTATAATGGTTTATCTTATTCTAATATTTAATTTAATAAAATAATTAAAAAAATAAAATAATGTTGTGACACTATTAATAATGTAGTGTTGATGATGTGACATTTTCTATTGATATGTCACTTTTGTTGATGTGACCCTGATGACATGTTATTTTTGTTTACGTGGCACATAATGACTTTATCTATTAATGACATGACACATGATAATGTCATCCTTTATTAGCCATATTAACAATTTTGTAACGAAGTTTGATGACAGAAATTAATAATGGAAGATTTAGAATTTACAAGAATAAATGAAAAGAAAAAACTTACAATGACTAAATGTAAAAATGTCATATTTACTAAGACAAAAATATATTTAAGTGGTTTATATAATATCAAGAAATGCGATACTTAAGACAATTTCAAATGTTCTTCTGTTGATTTTCTTGAACAAATTAAGTATGGGAAAGCACTTGTGTGTTTTCATGTCTCTTTTTGTTCTTCTAGGGTTCGTTTGATTTGTTAAAAAGTATGGGACATCACAACACAACATGATTTGTTCCACGTTTGATTTTAAAAATGGCCATGAGATAGAACAAAAAGAGTGATATGAGACAACAAAAATATAAAATTTTGTAACTCACTAAACTAAGGGACAAAAAGTTGTCCTGTGCATAACAAAATAAAAAGTCAAAATTGTCCCTCTCTCTTTCACACGTCTCTCACTTCTTCTCTGTAACATCATGTTTTCCTTCTCCAACATCTCTCCTTATGTTGCTTCTTCTATTTTTCCTTTCTCCTCCTTCTTCACATACTTTTTGAAGATGCTCTCATGGGAGTCGTAACATTCCAAAGACGCTCTCATAGGAGACGTGACATGCCGAAGACGCTCTCATAGGAGTCGTGCTTTTCTCTATTACATGAATGTAAAATTATTTTGCCATTGTTGCCGAGCAATTGAAAACCCTATTTAATTAAGTGTGGGTTTTAGAACACTGATTATTATAGCAAATTTATCATGTTTATTGTTGTATCATGGGTTTCATTGGTTGGATGATTATCACTAATCATGGAATATTATAAGCGAGAAATTTTTTTTCCCAAAATAATTATAGGAGTCAATCCCATACAGAAAACTGATATTAGGAAATTAGATTAATGAAGTCGATGAAATGATGAAAAAGAAGGGGGTTTTGAAGAAGCAAAGGTTGGGGGTGTTAGGGGGTGAAGGAAAGAATGAAGATGGAATGTTTCAGTCCATGCTCTATGGTTCCATAATATTCAAATAATTAATATTAAAAGGATATTCTAGTAAATTTTCATTATTTATTTTTTTGTATTGTCCATTGTCCACCAAGCAATGTACAAGACTAAAAGTTATTTTGTAACTTGAATATTTGTACTATGTTTTTGTTCCCCTTGTACCGTAACTCAACATGTATGAAATAGACCCATAGTGTTTCCATTTTTTTTTTCTTGCAAGATATGTATTATTTTCCCTAGATGATATATATAGCAAGTTAAGAGTGTACTAAGACTTTGTATTTAATTCTTTAGATTGGTTTTGTTTCCTTTCATTTATTCAGAAAGCACGATAATTTGATAAAAAATGGATAGGCTCACCACTAATTTTTGGCTTAATTCCATTTATTAAACGAGCAGTGCTCTTCCTTTATTTTAATTTTTACAAAATAGCGACGGTTTATTCTATCACCATTTTAATTTAACATTTTAACTGCATACTTAGCAGTTAGAACCATAATGAAATATAAAATTTTAAATTTCAAAAAGCATATATAGTGGTTCAAATAGTCACAAAGATTTTAGTTAAAATTTAAATTTGTTGTAATTTAGTGTTTTATTTTAGAGAAAGTAAACTATGCATTGATAGTGTAAAATAGTTTTATATTGTCATCCAATCACAAATCATTATGTATGGTAGGTTTATTGATTTTTACAACAATTATTTTAAAAGTTAAATCAACGGTGATTTTTTATTGATTGGCAATGTAAAAATTTTTTCATTGAGAATACATAGTCATTAAACTCTTTATTTTATTAATATTACTTTAAAATCAACATATGTCACGCTTATATCCTAAAACCTCCAACAAATATTCATAAGGAAATTTAGCGGCAGTTTTGCCCTAGGTTATCATGGATTAATGGTGTCTTGATATAGTGATATAAAGATTATTTGGATATCGTTTAAGGAATTTTTTATATGGTAAATTAATATTTTAAAATTTAAATTAATATCAGGTGATTTTTAAGATATTAAATAAGTAATTTTTCAAAACAATATAATACTTAGTTTTCTAAAATAAAATCTATTAATATATAATTATTAATAAATTATAAATGATTAATAATTTAAAAATAAAATATCACACATTTTACAAACTTGTATATTGTGTCAAATTTAATTGAAATACATGTAAAAGTTTTCTATAGTATCATCAAAGTATGGATTGTCATATGTTTGAAAATTGTTAATTAATATTTATAAAAATTGCTTTAAAAATCATATATAAGATTATTTCTACTTATCTTTATATTTACGGTGTATCAACATCAAACTCATATTGTTTCACAAGTATGGATTTTAATTTAAAACATAAAGATGGATAAAGGTGTTACTTGTGCTCAATTGTCACAATAATACCACTTTCAGTTCATATTATGCGTATTTTGGTGCAAAGCTCTAGAATTAAGAAATGCAAAGAAAAACTTCAACCACGAGAATCCTTTTACTAAATTACGTTACCCTACTCAAATATCAGTAATTAATTGTAACATTCTAATATATCCCACTAATCCATAAGTAATTCATGAGTAATTGAGATTTAATGAATTTTTTTAGTATAAACATAACTCATTTTAGAAGGTAAAGTAAATATCCTAAAATAAATAAATAATAGATTGTAAAATGAATAATGCCAGTCATTGATAATAAAATTAATGGTTAATATTACATGCATGAACATGCATAACAAATTATATATATGTTAGAATATAAACTATTTTTTTTTAATCAATGACTAATATTATTTACTTTATCCTTACTAATTTTAAAGGAGTTAAATTCTAAACATAAAGATAAATATAACAATTAATACTTCATTGTTATATGAAAAAAAAAAAAAAAACTCAACATATATAGATCAATATTTTTTTAATACACGTAATATTAACTTCATGAAGTATATATTAATGAGTTTAATTTTCATATATTGTTAGTGTAAATTTTTTTACACCATTAACTAATTTAAAATCACATTACATATAATTTTTGAAATAATTATTATAAAAATCAACAATTTTACCGTAAATAAAAATTTATGTATGATTTGATGATAATATAATTTTTTTTAATTAGAGCATTCTAATTAAATTCTATATTTAGTGGGGGATAATTTGTAATTGTGCACTTGTACCCGTAATAGGTAATGATGAGTTTTTTTCTTACATTTTTTTAAATATTTTACTAATTATATACATATGATTTTTAATAAAATGTCTCTTTTGAGAAAAATTAAGATGACCCTTTTTAAAGTGATTATTACCGTGTGCTTTACGACTCAAGTATATAGGAATGGTTAATATTTTATGTATACAACAAATGCGTTGACTTTATAAATAAAAAACAATTTAATTCAAATGTGAAATATATCACTCTGTATTGAAACTTTAAATTATTAATTTAATTTACCTAACTAGGTGTGCATTTTAAAAAAGTGAATTTGATTTTTAGTGACACAATTAATGTCACTGATTTATAAATATCATTTCAAATGCTTACACTAGAAATTAACAGTCAAATTAAGAACTTTTAAAATTACAGAAATGAAATCAAATGTTAAAAGCTTATAATTTGTTAGTAAATATTGCTAAAGAGTAGCTAATAATATATTTTTGGCAAAAAAATTTAAGAAGAGGAAATGATGTTCTAATTCAAGACCATTAAAGTGTTCAAACAGGATTGTCTTTTGTAAAAAATACTCAAGGTCTGTTTGGTGACCAAGATATGATAAGATAGGATAGGATAAGATAATTATAATATCCTGTCTTAATCCGTTATTTGTTGCGCCAATAGGATATGATAATGTTATCCTATCTTTTATTCTATCATGTTGCTCTAGTGTATTTCTTATCATGAGGGGGAAGTTAGTTTAGGAAGCAACAAGATATTATAAGCCCCCCCCCAATATATATATATATATATGATATTATATAATATACTTTTTTATAATATAACAAAATATATATATATATATATATATATATATATATATATTATAAATATAATATATTGTAATATATATTAATTTATATAATAATAATAATAATTTTGACATGTAAATTTAAAGTATATTATTAATTAAAATATTAAAAATTAAAAAATACTATTCAAATATTTTTTAAAATAAAATTATTTGAATAATAATTATAATTTTAAAAATATTATATAATTTTTTATAATTTTAAGAAAAGTAACTACATAAATAAAAAATAATATTGTATAGTTTAGTTAAAATTATAATTTTTAAATTAAAAAATTAAATTAAAAGTTAATTTTAGAAAATTATATGTAATTTTACGAAACAATAATTTTGTTATTTGAACATAATTTATATTTTATCCTATCATTATTTAGTTTGTTATTTAGTTTGGGCCAAACATTAGATAAGTTTATACATTATTATGTTCTTATCATATCTTGTTCTTATCCTGTTTTCATATCTTATTCTATCCCAACCATCAAATGAGTCCAATGTTGTTCTAATTCAAGACACATAAAGTTTCTTAACTCAACAAACACTTACAACCTCATCTTAAAGAAATGAGGGGGGTCAAATTTTATTTTAAATAAATAACTAGTAATATTTTGAATAACTAACAATATCTTTAACAACTCTTTCACTGCTTTAACTTTCAACCAATTGATTATAAGGTTTTAATTCCACGCGTAAACTTCTGTGATGAAATATGAAAGTTGTTGCTTTCATTATCCTGATATTGACTCGTAGTAACATTTTTCATGGTTAGGTGACGGAGTACTTTCCGACGCACTAGATGAAGTTTAACGTTGCTTTCTTTTAGAGATAGTTAATTAATTTTTTTTCCAATGTTTCTCCAAGCATGCTAGAATCATACTTCTTATATATTTATTTATTGACGGTAAGCTTGAAGCATACTTGAATGTTCTTTTGAGTTTACTTGTATTATAGAACTATAATAGATATGTACTAGAGCAATTGACCCAGCTTTTGGAAGGACAAAATCAAAGAAGACGTATGGAAATACTGCGCACCAATGACCTTTATATATGGCTATGTACCGAAATTAAATGTTACTCCTTCGTACATTTGTCATCTGTGTAGAGTTTCCTTCCTTAAAAAAAGATGTGCAAATCTTCAATGAATCAAAGAATTTTGTGTGATGAGATCATTTTGTCAAACCCACATCACATTGAGACTAATTAATTGAAATCATCTTTTAGCTATAACTTCACTCTAACTCAAATTATAGGAGTTTAGGTGAATCTTTAATGTAATTAGTAAATATTCCATTGACAGTCTATATTTTTTTAATTTATATATGTAAAATTAAAGAATATAAATAAAATGTTAAAATATAAGAAAAATATACATAATTATTGCAAATAAAATAAACAAGTGAAAAAAAGAAGCTTAAATTTATGGATAAAGGAGAAATGAAAAATAAAAATATTTTGAGAGTATAAAAAATTAGATTTAAGACAAAAAAAATAAATATAGAAAGAAAAACTTAAAAGTAATCAAAATTGATATTTGAAGAAAGAACAGAGATATTAAAGTAAAAGAAAAATTTTAAAACAATTAATATTTGATATTTTTTAAACAATAATAAAATAAATACTAAAAAACGATAAAGTCATGTATTATAAAGAAAGAATATATAATAAAATTTTCTTCATGTTATAAATGATGAGTTAAACTTATAAAATAAGGAATGATTTAATCAAATGAATGTATTCTGATCATCATTTGTTGTTTTATAAATAGAATTATAGAAAGGTCATTACTGGAAGTGCCTCGTAATCTTAATGATATTTGTGGGGTTAATTTCATAATAATACTTGTGAACACCCAATTTTATCTGGGTAATTAAAAAGTTTAAAAATACAAAAAAAATGAGAATTATTAAAAAGAATTAAAAAAATAAACTAAAAATAAAAAACAAATAACAAAACAAATAGCAAAAGAATGAAAATTAAATAAAAAAGAGGGGGCATATTTGCATAAGAAAAAAAAAGAGAATTAAAAGAAATAAAAATGTTTAAAAAATAATAAAAATAATGTGAAGAAGTAAATGAGAAATAAATGGCAAATAAGTGATAATTTTTTTTTTGTAGGCTAGCTAGTATAATAATGTAAATACTTTAGGTATTACTGTGATATAATATAAGAGATTATCATATTATTCATACTGCATGTGCTTATGTTTTATTTGTTGATTTTTACTGTGATATGTTTTTAATTTAAATGAAATATTTAGTACATATTTTAATGAAGTCATTATAAGAAAAATTAATTTTAGTGACCAAATTTAGTGACAGAAATTAATTATTAATAATAACTGGTGAACATTATCACCTTAAAAAACAGTTTTGTGATTTTTAGTTATCAAAATAATTATCGATCATGTAGTAGTCTCGATCGAAACAATAAAAAACTAGTCAATCACTAATGCAACATCTATATCAAGAATTATGGAGTAAAAGTGTTATGATTTTCTGCAATTGATATTAATTATTGGTTGCTACTTGAAAATAATTGAAATTAAAAATCTTGGTCGCCAATTGAAAATAAATTAGTGACTGAATTTGCAATTGTTTTGACATTATATATATATGTTTGTGTTAATGACTTGGTTGCTAAAGTGATGGATTATTTTGATTATTAAAATTTTAATTTATAAATGTGTTTGTGCCTATCCCTTTTTTTTTTTTTTTAATTTCTTTATTCTTTCTTTCACACATTTTTTCCCTTTACCGTTGCCACGACCCCTTTGCTTTGTTAGCCTTCTACCATTGCATTGCCACCTCTCCCATGCAAGCCACATTTCTTTCTTTCCCACTTTTTATTCTATGCTAGCCCTCTTTGCCACCACTAGCCACCCTTCATATCCACCACGAATCATCCTTTTCTTGTGTCCCTTAAATCACATTTTTAGAAAATATTAATTTATTGATATTTTTGATAGTGAAGAATTTTATGATTTAGAGACCGAATGTATATTTCTTGTATTAAAGATGGATTGAGAAGTAGAAAATTTTTATTTTAAACAAAGTTTGCCTCTAATTCCATATTTACTTGGTCAATTTAGTATCATTAAAAGTCAAAGTTGTTTTAGTGAGACTTAGAGACAAAAAAATATTTGTTTATGACAAATTGTCTCTGATTCCATATCTATATAGTCAATTCAATATTATAAAAAGTCAAGCCCTTTTTAGAGATAAAATTGAGCAATCTCAAATTTTCCATCTATAATTTCATTTCTATTTGGTCAGTGTAATATCATGAAAAGTCGAACACTAATTAAAAATAGAACAATCCCATCTCTAAGTATTATATGTGCTTTTAGAAAAACGTTATTTTTATGTTTATTCATTTGAAATTGAAAATTTTAAAACTAATTATGTATATTTTATTTATAATTTTCAAATATTTATTATTTTTATTTATACTTTCACTTTAAAATTGCTCACACAATGCATAAATATTTTTATACTCGAATAAACTATAAAAAATATGTTAAAATAAAATATATTTAAATTCGTTGATATGTAAATTATGAGACAACAATTTCTTCAACAACTCGGTAATAGAAATTATGAGCTAATGAATTAATAAACCATAAGATGAGATATATTTGGTCTTGTTTTTGTATCACCAAATTTAAGATTTTACATATTCTTATTAGCTTGTTTATTATTATATAATATACATATACATGTATATGTATGTGTATGTATGCATGTATTTATAATGTAGGGGTGTTTGCGATTATATTGAATTAGATTAATTTTGAGAGGAAAAAATCATTTTGATCCAACCACTTTGGTTTTTTTGTTTTTTTATAGTTGGCTTGTTTTTAAAATCAAATCGAATTTGAAAGAGTTTAGATTAGATTGATTTTTTAAAAAGAGTCTACAAATATTAAAATAAACAATAAAATACACAAATTAATCCAACATCAAACGTCACATCTCAAATAGAAATCTTAACATAATTCAAAGTAACATTCAAATTATAAGTTAAAAATAATTTTACAATCTCTCGAAGAATAAATACATAATAAATGACAAATTCCTATTTCATACAAGTTCTTGAATACATGACCATGCAACTAATTAGTGAATAATCTTGAATACATAACTAAGTTTGCTTTAGTTTGGATTGGATCGGTTTTCAACATATGATCTAAACTTCAATTCAATCTAATTAAAAAAAATATTTTTTCAATTTTCAATTTTGGGTTCAAGTATTGTGATTTGGATTAGATTAGATTGGAATGATTGATAAACACCCCAAATCTATAAGGTATGTTTAATGATAACATAAAAGGTGGAAGATTAATCTTGAACATGTAATCATACGCAAATCACTACAATAGATTAAGCCTTTAGCATTGATCAAAAGCCAACTATACAAGGCAAAAGTTGATGTTAAACAACAATTTAGTGTTGACTATGCATTAGCATCGTGACTAATCCTAAAATGGATGAAAGCTAGTTTTTACATCAACCAAGTTGAGACTGACGTTAAGCAACAACTAATGCCATTCATAAAATGGGTAAACTTAGTGTTAACTACCCCAATGCTAAACTTAGTATCAGTCAACCTAACATTCGTGGGTCAAGCCTACATAATCTTTGGTGTAATCTATAAGCCATATCTACACAAATTGAGACCAAATTAACTTAGGGAGCTCATTTTATGTATATTAGTTTCAAATAGAAATTAAACTAGGTTTAAAAAGGATTAATTATGTGAACCAATTTTGAACTTGATGAGATTTTGACTTCAAACAAAATTCTCGAAGTTTCAAATTTTTGTAACACGTTAAGAATGAAGTTATTTCAAAATAATTTGTCTAGTTTGGGACACTCTCCACAAAATTACAAGCCAAAAAGGGGTAAAATAAGTAAAGTTTGTAAAAGTCACACACATAGGGACCAATTTATGAGTTCCAAAGTCTCATCACAAGCTTCCTTCAATTAGGAAGTTGTTATTGTCTCACCCTAAGGTTGGGTTCTTTTGGTCATTGGACAGTGCTAACATTTTTTGGGACAATCAAATTTTGCAAATTAATTATGGGATTAGTCATAAGTCACTTGTTAATCATAGTATGAAGAAGGTGGGGAATGACACCAAAAAACATTGAATAGTTTGTGTTCATTATTTCTCCATAGTTTAATGTTTAAACTTGGAGAATTAATCAACCAAAGGAAATATTCATTCTTAGGTGGGGTTGTATTATTTTTGCTCTTGTGTTGGAAGAGAATGTAGTTGAGTTGCGTTTCTCTACAAATGATGCTTTCAAGCTCACATATTTAGAGGTGGATTTCATACAAGGTTCTTTCACTTTGACTCGTCTTCAAAGTTTGATTTTTTTGTTGTTGCAATTAACAATTATACTACCAGTTAGTTAGTTAATTAAAGCCTTTATTGAATTGGTATCGAGAGCTCTAGCAAATTTAGGGATGGCTGATGATGGAGCAAAATGACAAATATATAATAGGAAAAGAATAGGAAGACATGCATTTAGTGCCAAACATGTCCTTGAGACTTGTCCTATGCAACATTAAGCCACATTAAAACTCTAGATGTAGAGTCAATTTGCTAACGTTGGGATTCGCTCGTGGAGGTAAATAAGGCCTATGTTTGTGCTTGGTGCAATTTCTCCATAAAGGCTCCCTGATTAAATGAAAAAAAAAGACAGTCAAAATCTAAGTGAATTTGTAACTAAAAAATTATATAATTTATATTTTCATTTAAATCATATAGGTTTGTTATCATATTTGATCCATCCAAGAGTTGCCTTTTTCTTAGTGTGTATAACCTTGAACACTTCATCTACATGAATTGTCCTACCTAGCTCATTTGCCTTTATACATATATACATACATATATATATATATATATATATATATATATATATATATATATATATATAGGGTCAAGATTCGTTGACACTAGGTGTCAACGTTAGTCAAATTACACCTTTAACAACTTTTTGTAAAATACACATTTAACTAATCCAACCGTTGAATTTGATGTTCTTATTAATTAGATTAAGTATACAAAATTTCATACAATTCCAAGATTATTTAATAGTTCATCATATCACTTTATTTTAACGTATAATATGATATTAAAATATATGTAAATATTCAATGTTAGATAGCATATCTAACAAAGTCCAAATGATGTGAAATTTGATATACATGTTCATGAAGATAATATCACATAATTCAACGGTTGGATTAATTAAATTTGCATTTAACAAAAAGTTATTGAAGGTGTAATTTGACTAATTTTGACATTTGGTGTCAATGGATCCTAATCCATATATATATATATATATATAGGAAATGTATCAAGTGAGTTTTTATGTGAGAGTAAGAAGAATGAATATTAACCATTAGATCTTGCCATAAATAACCAAGATTAAAACATATAAAGTCATGTGAGCTTTTTAAAAATTCACATGACTTTTTAAGTAATCACATAATATTAAATCTTAATCCTCCATGTATGGTTGTATGGCTCAGATTTACTCCTCTCACTCTCATATATGATATATCTACATATGTATACATATGTACACACACACACACACACACACACACACACACACACACACACATATATATATATATATATATATATATATATATATATATATATATATATATATATATATGTATATGTATACATATGTATATGTATGAAGGCAAATGAGTTGGGTAGGACAATTCATGTAGATAAGGTGTTCAAGGTCAAGGTTATACATGCATATATATACATGCATGTATATGTATATGTATATGTATATATGTGTGTGTGTGTGTGTGTATATATATATATATATATATATATATGTATGCATGCATGTATATAGCAATATTTTATTCATGTAAGTCAAGATATTATTTGAAAAGGATTCTTCTATTAAGAAGAACAAGGAAAAAAAATCAAACTTGGTAATCCTATTTAATTAATTGAAATTCAAATTATTGTTATGTATATAAATGTATAATAATTGGAGATAAAACCATTTTCTTTTAACAACTGTTGGTTACAATATAAGGACTTCTTACCATTTGTCTTTAGTACATGACGTGCACTTTCGGTGGAAGATTGAAGGGTGTATACCTTCAAGAAGAAGCTAAATCTCTTAAAAGATAATTTGAAAAGGTGGAATAAAGAGAATTTTGGTGATGTTTCTTCTAAGTTACAAAGTTTGGTGGATGAGCTTAATTTGTTGGATATTGTGGCAACATCAAGGATACTGTCTACATTAGAACTAGAACATAAGAGAAATGTTATAGTAGAGGTGTGGTGGTGGCTTAACATTAAGGAAAGCCTTCTATTAACAAAGGCTTGAGTATGATGGTTCAAAAAAGGAGATGATAATTCAACTTTCTTTTACTTGTATCTCAAGTATAGGTATAGGCATAATCAAATCTTAGCCTTTAAATCAGGAGATATCTAGGTTGAAGAAGTGGAGGATGTAAAGTGTGATATTAAGGACCACTTTTAGAAGGTTTATGATGAACTTGTTAAGGATCGCCCTACTCTTGATGAAGTTTAGTTTAGCTAACTATCTCTTATTGACAATGAGTTCCTTATAACCCCATTTTCCAATAAAGAGATCAAGGATGTAGTGTGGAATTGTGAAGGGAATAAGAGCCCAAGACCTAATGTGGTTTTAACCTTACTTCCTATCAAAGATGTTGGGACATACTTAAGGATGAGGTTTGTGAAATGGTTCATGAATTTTTTTACCATGCAAAACTCCTCAAGGATGTTTTATCTTCATTCATTGCATTAGTGCCTAAAAAGGATAATCCTCAGTTAGTATCCTAGTATAAACCTATATCTTTGATTGGAAGTTTGTATAAAATTATTTCTAAACTTCTAGCCACTCGATTTAAAAAAGTTCTAGGGTTTTTATTTCTTCTTACCAAACTACATTCTTGCCAAACTGGCAAACCTTAGATGGTGTGCTTTTAGTGAATGAATTGATAGACTTTGTCTAAAGAAGTATGAGGAAATGCTTTATTTTCAAGGTTGACTTTGAAAAGGCCCATGACTCTATAAATTGGGCATTTTAAAATTATATATTATATAGAATTGGTTTCTATGAGAGGAAGATAAATTAGATTCGAGCTTGTGTTTTCCACGAGGTACTATTTGTACTTGTAAATTGCCCCCTAACTAAGGAGATTCTTATGTTTAGGGGCTTAAGGTAAGGGGACCTTTTGCCTCTTTTTCTATTTCTGATAGTAGCTGAGGAATTGTGTGGTTTAATGGTTAATGCTCTTTCTCTTGAATTTTTTTTTGGCTTTCCAGTTACTTAGGGGATTAATATCTTTCTTTCATATTATATAGATGATACTTTGTTGATTAGTGATGCAATTACGGAAAACTTTGGTCTTTGAAGGTAATTCATCTGGGTTTTGAACTTGTATCTAGGTTAAAGATAGTTTTTTTGTAAAAGCTCTTTATTTAGCACTAACGTGGATATTTCTTTCTTGGTGGTACTGTTAATTTTCTACATTATGGTATTAGTAGTCTTCTTCTTCGTAAATTGTTTGTAGGAGCAAATCCAAGAAAGGTCACCACTTAGGCACTGGTTATAGAGTCTATGAAGAATCGGTTGGTAATGTGGAAAAGAAAGAAATTGCTTCTAGGTGTCACATTGTGCTAGTAAATTCTATATTATCTAGGCTTTGTTTATATTACCTCATATTTCTTAAAATGCCAAAGAAGGTCTTGAAAATCTCAAAAGGATAGCAAAGAACATTTTTGTGGTTTGGTGGAAATGAATCTTACAAAATTACATGAGTTAGCTAGGAAAAAATTTGCTAGCCAAAATCTTGAGGTGGTTTAGGGATAAAGTACCTAGAACTATTCAACTTAAGCTTATTAGGTAAGTGGAGGTGGTGATTTCTTGTAGATTTAGACGTTGTTTGACATCCACTTTTATCTTTTAAGTATGGTAATCTTAGTTTTTTGCCCATAGAACCTATTAGGGTAATTTCTTCTAATTCAGTATGGTAGAGGGATCTTTGTTTGATAAAAAATGCTAATCACATCCTACCTTTTTGCTTTACTCAGTATTTCAAGAAAGGTTAGAAATAGGGAACAAGTCTAATTTTGGCATAATGTTCTGTATCAAGTATCTTTTAATATGGATGCCTGTGTGGTAGAGTGGTTTGATAATTATTGGTGTTGGGTACAAAGGTGGAGGAGGGATCTTTTTGTGTGGAAAAAATGAGTTGTTATTAGATTTGGTAAATGCCTTGGGTTCTTTTTCTTTGTGTAGAGGTTTGTTTGACCAATGGATGAAAGAGGATTCTTCACATCTTTTCATAGTTAAATCAACATATATAATTACCTACAAGCTCAAGTGATGCGACAGAGTTTACACTTTTTTCTTTCTGTAGTCTTTAAAAGTTTTTGGAAGAGTTTTGTTCCACTAAAAGTGCTTGCTTTATCTTGGCAGGTCATTTTGGATAGGTTGTTAACCTGAGTCAATTTGTGTAAAAGAAGAGTATTGTCTTAGGTGCAAGGTATGTTCTTTATGTTGTGCTTCTCCTTGAAGGAAGATATTCATCACTTATTTCTATCTTTCCTAATGACAAACTAAATTTGGAACACAATCTATGCTTGGCTTGGTTACACTAGGGTTTTACCTAATAACATATCTAATCATTATATCTAATTTAGCTTGTTCTTAAGAAGGAAAAAGTTACATTTTGTTTGTCATCTCTCTTGGCACGCCTAAATCTAGTCTACTCGAATGATGCATAACAAAATTGTAATCCAGGGTATTCCTTTTGACTTTAATGGTGTTTTGCAGTTGATAAAAGTCATATCTTGACTTAATTTATGGCAAAAAGGAGTAGTACTCAATGTTCCTTTTCTAATTAGTGTATCAATCCTATAATTTGTATATTTTTAACCCTTTGATATGGCCTTGTGAGATTCTTGTATTTAGGTTAGAGTAACCTTTGTACTTTGTTTATTAATAAAGTTTTTTCTTATAAAAAAATATAAATGTATAATATTATACTACAAGTTTGATTTTGATACATTATCAATGTAAATGTTTTTACATTGTCAACTAATTGAAAAACATTTTAGATTTTTTTAAAATTAATTATTATAAAAGTCAACAAGTTTATTATGATAATATAAAAAAACCTTTTATATTACCATTGCTTTGTTATATATGTGTGTGTGTGTGTGTGTGTGGAATAAAATCCATTGACAATAGGTGTAAGTTTAAAAGACTTACACTAAATCTCATTCACTGATATGATTAAATCTTATGGCTAAAATTGTTTCATTAAAAAATAAAAAAAATGCATACGTGACATCTTTCTTGTCAAGAACCCTTTCTCCCTTAATCCTTTTCTTTAATATTCTTTCCCTCTCTAGGTCCATTTGCATCACCGCTGCAACATTTGTCGTCATTGCAACATTAAAAGCCATCATTGCCAAATACCTTTCTATCTTGCTCCTACTCCTCTGTTTTCTCATATGATTGTCGGATCAAGCCAATGACAATGTGGAGACCTATGCACTTTGGCAAAGCACCACCATCGGCGATGAGGTAGGTTCAAAGAAAGGTTGTGTGGGGCAACATTCATTATTGATGATTCCGCCACAGAGGAAAGCATTAAAGGCAAACAAAGAAGGTGGAAAATAAAACAACGTTAGAGTCACCAGAATGGTGCCAAAAAGGTCATGCCTTGCTATTCGCAGAAACAGAGGTCACATATGATGTAGGAGAAGTTCAGGTGCTTGTTGACATTATATTTTAGTTTGAATGCGAGCAGGGCACTAGCATATGTGAAAACTCACTTGAACATGCCTTGAACCAATCAATTGGCTTAGAATCTTGAATGAATAACAATTGCAAAAAAGATATTGACATATCTTAGAGGAAAAAAAAGGTTCTTGGTAAGGAACATAGCCCAATGTTCGCCCTTCCTATTTCCAACCTTGTATTTGACGACGGTAGAGTTTGGACACTCGACGCACTATTGTATCCAACCTTCTTTTTTGACAATGGTGAGAGTATCAAACCCTTACTACTCAGTTATCCTTCTATATAATAAAGTTAGTGAACATATTTTTTTTTTATAAACTTGCAAAATAGATATGTAGACCATTCTTTTATGACTCTATCCAATTGCTCATTCGTGTGTAATAAACACTCACACATGTAAATATACATGGGTTAGAATTCCATACTTTCTCTGGGATCTTAGTCTACTCGTGATGTACGCTCTCCTTAATGAATCTCAATATATAGTATCCACAGTCTACATATCACTTGTTTGTTAAGGGAACTATGTATAAAACCAAATACTAAATGAACTTATTGTTAAGATCTCACACTGACTATAAATATGGCCAAAATAGAGCTAATAAGGCTTGGACAATCCTCACCTTATGAACTAACTTTTGGTGTTGAGTTAGGTCCAACTCAAATTCAAGATGATATCTGAGCTTATTATAGATTTGATATTAGGTGACCCTTAACTATTCGAAAATGAACTTAGCCCTACAACTTTCCTAATGTAATATAAATAAGATCTATTTGACAATTTTCATACTCTAGATGTTTAATCATAAGAGCGAGGAGGATTGTGCGGTAAGATTATACCAATGTTTTTAAAATCGGACCTGTCATTGAACTGGTTAAGGCACTGGTTCAAGGTTCAATGGTTCAACTGTAGTCGAACCAGTATTAATAAAATAATAATAATAATAATTAAATAATACATAAAATAATATTAAAAAAACATAATATCATAACTTTATAATACTAAAAATTAAAAATAAAATATAATTTTATAGGTTCTTAACATATACAATACCTAGAAAAGTTCAAATTAAATATGTCATAATACTTAAGTCTAAGTTTTAATAATACACATCAATATTTATTAATAAAAATAAGTTTATATTTAGATTAAAAAGAAAATGACAAATATTTTAGGTTGATTTTTATTTTTAAAAAAATAATCAAAATAATGTTTTATTAGACAGTTTTTATTGAATCACTGTGAACTGTTTTTTATTGATTTTTGACCAGTTTTTGACTAGTTTATTGGTTCATAGACCAATTTTTTGACTGACCGATTTTTTGGTTCAATTGGATCAGACATAGGACTGATTCACCGATTTTTCGGTTGAACCAGCCGGTCTGGTTTGGTTTTTAAAACATAGGATTATACATTGATTATAAATATGACCAAAGTAAAGCTTATAAATATTTGGATATTGTTCACCTCATAAGTTAGCTTTTGGTGTTGAGTTATGTTCAACCCAAATTCATTACTTGATATGTTTTTTGAGAATAATAGTTAATTATAGTTTTATATATATTGTTATCCTCGGTCATTTGAATTTGACAATCTTTGACTTGGGTAAGTTAACTCCTTGATGTGCATAATAAGTATTTAGCACTACAAAATCAACAAAAATAAAAAAATACATGTAAATATTTAGAACAATTATAAAATACATGTATAGGGTTTAGCATGATTATGTCTTATATTCAAGACACATATTTAACGATGCATATTCATTTTGAAATAAAATGCAATTATTAGAACAAGTATGTATCATCTCATTCAACCCAATAAGCATAACGTTTGTTTAGCCTTATATGTTCTTCAAGGAAGCACATTATCCTTTGAAAATACATCCTTCAAGAAACAAAGTATATGAAACTCTTATCACTACATCAATTGTCTACTTTTAAGTTTTATAACTTTAACACTAAGAACAATTTTGTGAATTTAGAACATCCATTATACAATGGTTTATTTGCATTATTTTTCAACCTCTCAGACACCTCAAAATAGTTTTAGATATCATCATCCACCGCATTTGTAATCTATTCAACATGATTGCCATCATATATTGTGTTTGCATCAATTGTTGTATACCTTAAATTAGCCCTCAAAACACCACACTTAGCTCTTGTCTCACTATGCTTTGTCTAACATGTCTAACTTGTATCAATTCTATTACACATTACATGATATTCTAATTCAACCACATTAACTCTTTTGACATTCAAACAATACTAACAAAGGGCATATGATATTATTATTGTCTTTGGCATTAATTCAAATCTAAGAAAAACTTTTACTTCATCCCCATATCGTTGAGAAAAGCTAGCAACAAACACCCACTTTCAATCTATACTGACCTAATCTATACAAAAAATTTGCAAATCAAAGTTACTTGTAAATTTACAATGGTTAACACAAGGACTTATAACTACAAATATATAATCCTTAAACTTTTGGTATGACCGTAGTTGTCCTATTTAAAAAGAAAATTTTCCAAGTTCTTAATACATAGTCCATAAATCTTATATGTTGTAGTTGACAAAATTTTGAAAATGTTTTCCATTACTCTTCAAGTACAGAACGTAAACATGGCGATACTATGCCACAATCAAGTACACACCAACACAACAAAAAGAAATGTAATTGATGAGACCTCAACAAGTGTACCAAGTTGTTGTAAGAATTTAAATCAAAGGATTATTTATGTGTTGATAAGAGACTAAGAATAATTCGTAGGGATCGAAGGGTGATTCACAATTTCACAAACACAATTTTAATAGGAACCAAAAGGATTATTTATAATTGACTGGATTGAAGAAAACAAGAATTTAGATTAAAAGAAAGTGAATAAGATTATATTTTTAGGTTTTCTAATATAGCATGCAAGAACATAAGAACATAGGAACACAAGAAAAATGATTTAATTTTGTGAACACCCAATTTTGTCTAAGTAAATGGAAATAAAATATAAAAGAAAAGGAAAAAAGAAATGAGAGAATTTTTGAAGGAAAAAAGCTCCTTTTTTTTTATGATGAATACCATGGAAAGGCAATGTCGTATCTTGAGTTATACTTGTCCGTTTGAGGTCTTCTTTGCACCGTTGAAAAGCTTGTAGAAAGATCTACAACTCTACCTCAAAAACCAAAATTAACTTCTATCTTGATGAAAATCAACCCCGAAGTGGGCCATTTAATCATAAAAAAACTCAAGTCCCACATTTCTTCCTTTCACTTAGAAGTCTCACATTGGATAATCTACACCCATGCATCTCTTTCTTCTCCTAAATAAAGAGGTGCCTACCAAGCAATGAGGGGAAGCCAAAAAATCCATTAATCATAAGCTTAATGCAAACCATGGAGCCTATGAAAGTTTAAATTTTTTTATTATCTTTTTTTTCTTTCTTTTTACTCTTTTGGAACTTCTACTAGAAGCGAGTAGTGGATTGTTTTGTGCTCACCACAAATTGTTATCTTGAGGTAAATTTGCATATCTCATCTTTTATATATATATATATATATATATATATATATATATATATATATATATATATATATATATATATATATATATATATGTTTTATTACCTTTTTTTTATCATTGTTCTTGTTGTTAAATTTTATTCTTTGTATGTCCTTTCCAAATTAGAAATATTTTATTTTTAATTAATTTTTTTAGAGAAAGGATTAATTGGGTGTGACATCTTTTTAATCCTAAGGTTTTGAGGCATAAGTTGTGGCAACTTAATGTCTTTAAATTCTTCTCTAAAATTAAAAATGTTAAATTAAAATTAAATTGCTACAAATAAAAAATGTTATTTTTATTATTATTTTTTTCTCTATTTTTTTATTGTTATTTTAATTAGGAATATTCTATTTTTTAAAAATATCTTAAATAGAGAAAATGTTTAATTGGATGTGACATCTTCTTAATCCCAAGATGTTAAGACACAAGTTACAACAGCTTGGTGTCTTAAGACTCCTCTATAAAGTAGAACAAAATAAAATAAAAAAAATAAAAATGTTACGCTAAAATTAACTTGCTTCAATGGATTGACTTAGATGTATACTTCCATTGATTCTATTTTTAGGACGTATAGGCCGTGACGGTCTAGAAATCCTAAAATTTAATAAACAAAATTAAAATATGACAACAGACAAATATTTTCTACAGAAAAACTATGTGAGTTTGATTTTCCATTGCATCGGGAGATACGTAGGAGCAGTGGCCCACTGCTGTCGATTTCAAAAATAATAAAATTCAAGATAAAATAAAAATCTATTTTATAATAAGTAAAATTCTTTTTTGCAATTATTTCTAGGGTGAAATAAGTATTTTAAAAATCATTAATAATTTGCTTAATCAATTAGAGGTAATCGTCTTTATGATGGATATTGTAGGATGCTAATACCTTCCCTATACGTAATTAATTCCTAAACCCAAAATTTGATTTTGTAGATCATTTTCTTTTTAGGTTTTTTCAATGTTTTTCCTTAATAAATAGTGGTGCTGACTCCTTGTTTTTAAAACATGTTTTTCGTCGTTCTGCCACAACCCTAGTTGCGACAAATTTAAATAGAGAAAATGTTGGGATTAGGATTCATTCTATTTCACCTAGAATTCCTAATTTCAGTTTTTAATACAATTTGATATCTTATGTTGTCTACTGAATTATCTAATTTATTTAAATCTTAATTGCTTAGACAATTAAATCTTTATCCTTAATTAATAATCCTAATTCTTTAATTGGAATCAAATAGGAATAAGCATTAAGAAATGAAATCTTAACAATAGCAAGCACCTAGCTAATGATCATTCTTAGCTTAAAAAATTTCTTGGTTTATGTTTAAGAGCACAGTTGAGGTAAATTCTCATTTACAAAATAGATTTAAAATCTTTCTAAGGGTGGCCAAATTTTAAGAAGTGTGAAGATTAGAGAGCACAAACACAGATAAGAAAAACAAAATTTTATTAAAATTTCCAAATCATGTATCTTTAAATTACATAGAAATTTACCTAAGCCCAACAAGTGTGGGTTTAGTTAAACATAGTAAAAGTAAAAATAAACAAAAGATAATGAGAAAGAAAGATAGAATTCCATAAATGCTTGAAGAGACATTACTTCTACCCTAATTGTCCTTCTCGTACCTATAGAGCTCCTCGAAGAAGAAAGAGAACCAAAACCCTTGATCACGACTACCAAATTAGAAAATGAATAAAAGATTCTTAACATTATCTTTTTCTTCCTTTTAATATGTGAGTCAAATAGCTTATACTAAAGAGACAAATCGAAGACTCTCAAAGGCTTTTGGGTTGATTTTTTGGTCTTCTTTCTTGATCCATTAGAGTTCTAATCCTCTTTCTTTTATTACCTAAAAATAAAAACACAAAAATATAAGCAAATAAACAAAAATCCTAATAAAAGTTCATAAAATAAAATATATAAAATCTTTTATTCTAACATTCTTTTATTTGAAGAGATAATGAGTTAAAATTTATAATACGTGAGTAAAAATTCCCTAGAAATAATAGGAAAATTATCAGTAACGAACCAATATTTTGTCAAGTACAGCATGTGAGATTTAAGAAAAAAACTATTAATGAAGTGAAGAAAAAGTTTGTTTTCCCGCATTGTCCCACTTGAACAATGAGGGATTCAAAATAATTAATGATGTTCCTTAGAAAGGTACACCAACTCATTAACATTGAATCCCAAGTGGGAATCTAAGCTTCCTTCAAGTATAATTTAAATAATTAAGATTGCAACTTTAACAATATAAGGCAATTTAACCTTATGAACTTGAAATTTAAGTTTATAACACACACACACACACATACACACACAAGAGACATGCTTTAGTGACCCAAATTTTATGAAAATATTGACAAAATTTCTACTATTCTTTCAACTTTCCCAATTTGTCAAACAATAATACATCAATTTAAAATTTAAATAGTCCAAATTCATGTGTAGTTTAAGGTAAGGGGAAAATCATATGTTATAAGTAGAATAGAAAATTAACTAAGTAATGGAGATGTATTTCAGGAACCATATCCAATCAAATATTTATGCTAATAAACAACATTTCAAGTCATTCACCATAATCAATTAATGTGTACATTACCAGCTTTTGCTTTTCGTTCCTAATACCCTTCTCTCTCTCTCTCTCATTCATAATGTATATATGTGTGCATGTGTTTGTGTGTGTGTGTATGTATGTCCTCTTTTTTGTGATTTTTTTTTTTGTTTTAGAGGGTGCAAATGAAAATGCTTTTGATAAACATTAAGATTATCCCAATATCCTTACCCCTTTGCATAAACAAAGAGAGGTTTGTATATTTTTTTCTTATTCAATGTCTAAAATCTCTTCTTTTTGTTATAATTTCTTAGGGGTTTCTTATACTAATAGCTATGTAGAAAATGTATGTTTATGATGATTCGATTTCTCTTCTTTTAACTAAACAACATGCATGGTGGAATTTCTCCTTATTTTAGCTTTACTACGTAATAAAATAGTTTTGAATAAATAATATTAGGTAGTCAATGTAATGAAAAATAAAAAATCTAAAAAAAGGATAAAAACAAAATGTAAAAATGTAAAAATATGAATAAAAGAAAAAAAAAACCTCATTGGAGGTAGAGGCTAGAGGTGGAACAGTGGTTAGAGCTAGGAGTGTAGCAAATAGAGATGGTGGTAATGACTAGAGATAAGGAACAACCATGACTTGGTGGTGGTAAAAGAAGGCATCGACAGTGAAAGACGAAGTGAGATGAGAGAGAGATGGGATGGTGATGTGACATAAAGATGGAACATAATGAATCGATGATGGCGCGATGGTGGCGAACTACAAGTTACAAAGAGAAGGTAGACCACTATGTACAATTGCACATGAGGAAGGGAAAAAAGGAAAAAAAATACTTTCTTATTTGTATTTAAACATTTAAACTGCATAAATGGAAGTAATGTTGCTAAACTATTAGTAGTTAATACACTAAACCACAAAGAAAGAACTACACATTGTCTACAGTTATTGGTAAATCTACAACATATGTAGATTTATAGAGCTATTTTTTATACATTTTAATGCATTAACATGATGGAATAGTGTGAGAATATAACCTAGTTGTATACATTTTCACGTGATTTACGTTTTGAAATTTTTAAATGAAAAAAAGGCATGATTACACTTTGGGTTTTTTTATGTAGAAAAAATGAGCAAGGAAAATGAAGAAGATCTAAGCTTAGAGAGAAAAGCAAAACAACATAGACTAGTATAGAAGCTCAACATTTTGGCTAGGCATAATAAAGGGGGCAGCCAACGCCCAAAAGAAGAAATCTCAGCCAATAAAGGAAATTGATTCTTGCATAGTAGACTGAAAGGTATGCCCAACACAAAAGGTCTTGCCATTCTTAGCATAACCATAACTTAACACAAGTCAAGGGCTGCCTAGCATACTAACTTATGCCTTACCTTAGGCACCGCCTAATGCTGGCACTAGTGCAGAATCCAAAAAAAGCGCTGCCTAACGTGTGTAATTAACACATATGTGTGAAAAAGGAGGAATTTGAAGGATTCTTTGGGCTCTCTATAGTGACTGAAAGCATAAGAGACCCTTGGAAACATTCTCCATCGTTGAAGATTCAAGCATAAGAGATTCCTTTTCTCTTTTATCACTTGTTTCACTCGTTTAAGAATCAAATATCCATATCTTCCATCTTCTTTTCACTTCTCGTCACTGTTAGCTCTTCTTTCCTTTACTATTTTTTGGCAACGCTCTTTGTTTCTCTTCCATCTTCCTTTGATTATTTAGGTTTTACTTCTCCAACAACTTTCACAACCCAGAATTACGAATGTTTTTCTTTTATTACGCCATGTATATGTGTTTGACCTCAAAATAGTAAGGACAAATCTATTGTTAAAATGATATTATCTAAACAAAAAATTACTTGGCATTACTACAGACATCAAAGGATGGTATCCAGTAGCCACTCCAATAATTTAATTTCTAAACTTACTAGAAATGAGCACGATTCAAACAAAACACAATTTTCTTTCCATATAACCTTACATATTAATTAAGAATATAAACTTTCAATGTGTTGTTTTACAACCAAGGAGTAGTTCATGCTAAGTAAAGGAAGAGTGTTGTCGGAGAAGGAAGATCCAAATTAAATGATCAAATGAGGAAAGAGAAACAAAGAATGTTGTTGGAGAATAGGAAAGAAAAGAAGTGGTAACAATGAGTAGAAGTGAAAGGAAAAAGGAAGAGGGAGGTGTTTGAATGAGTGAAAAGAAGGAGAGAAGGAAAAAAAATGGTATTTAGTAAAGTTATTAACCAAAAAAAAGAAAAGAATGGGGTACACTTAGTAATAAGGGAGTACGTTTAGCAATTGTCATCAACTTATTTGAAGTCTTGATATAAAATAGGTCTTAAAATAAGCTAACACAGGTTAGGCCAGACATATATAAATGTAAGACTAGACTTAAAAAAGACCTATAACAAGTTAACAAGCCAGACTTGAGTCACGAGATTATAAAGCAAGTCATGTCAAATTTAGATAAGGCCTAATTTGACTTGACCTATTTTCATTCCTATCTAGAACGGAGATTGAGGTTCTTCCATACTTCTAATATTATCTTTTTTAAAATTTCTTGTAATCTATTTTCTAGTTAATGCAAATTATTTTCTACTGTTATGTTTTATTTTTGGCTTTTTGGTTATTTCGTGCATTTTGAGTTTCTTACTAGCATAATTTAAGGTTTTTCGCTTTTGCATTTTTTGTTGCTTTTTTTTTTTTTTTTTCAAAATGTCTGAATTGCGATTCTTGTAATGCCAATTTTTATGCATTTCATTCCGTCTTCTGTATTTAAGTACTAGCCTTGCTAGGCAGTTTAGATTGCTAATTTATTTCTTCACTAGTTTCCTCGTTTCTTTTTTTATAATTTTGGTATAAAACTTTTCAATTTATTTTCTTTGAACTTGAATATTGTTTTCAATTAGTAGTTTACATTTAGTCATATAGTCTAGTGTTCTGTCAATATTATTTGTGAGTAATCAGTCAATCCTTTTGTTGGCAACATATTATTCTACAAGATTATCGTAAAATCTAAAGACCCGTGACTATTTTGTGGTGACGGTCAACCCTTATACTTTGAAACAAATTTTCATTGCAAACAATTATTATATATCTTTATTTCATCTTTCATTATTTATAATAATAATAATAATAATAATAATAATAATAATAATAATAATTATTATTATTATTATTATTATTATTAACAATTTCACCGCATATAGTAGACATCCAGCAATAACGCAAGACGTAAGCAACACCCTCAAGCTCCAATTGTCCATCAACCTTTTGTAGTCCAAGCTTAGCTTTAGACCCTGAAGTAAATTTTCTTTTATGTAATGATGTTCTGATTTATCTAGTAAAGAATTAGGTTAGGTCAACACGTGTATGTACTGACCTTAATGCAAAACAAACTGTTACTCCGGTTAAATTTTAAAAATGACATGTTAGACTTAAACAATATCTTTATCAAGTAATAGGTCGTGCTTAAACATATTCTTTGCATTAGGAAAACAGGCCAAACCTGTTTAAAGCATAATGAAGCGGACCTATTTTCATGTTTAACGTGTGTTCAATTAGGTCATCATGTAACAAACTTTATAGGTCAATGTGTTTTTATTTTAAATGGTGAAAAATTAGGCTTATGAGAAAAAAGAAAAAGTTGACTGATACTTATAAATGGCTTAGTGCTGATTCACTAGAAAAAAATTACACTGAAGACCTTTTTTTAATTTATGTACATAACCCCTACTAATTTAGCCAACTTTGATCTCATCGATTAGGTCAACGGATTTTATTTTTTCATGCAAGCAGCATTTTCTAGCTGATAAATAACAAAATGAACTAGTTTATTTAGAGTGTGTTTGTTTTACTCATTTCTCACATTTCAATGCAGTTACAACATTAATCTATGTCTCTATATATAATGCTTGTTTAGAATTTCATCACGTCAAACTGTATCCAGTTTAAGAGAAACAAATAATTGTAACTTTTGCATCTTTTGTTAGTTTTGACGTGTTTTTATTTTTATTTTTAATGCACGAATAAAACATCTTTCCAAACAGATAGTCATTTACGTTTAATTAACTTGAACAAGTATTAGAATGCACTTTTTTTTCCAATGGATGATACTTAAATATGATAACTTGTTCTTATAGGATTCTATCAATATTTCACATCCACCTTATATATTAAATGAGAACAATCATTTTAAACGAGAACATTTTTAGCTATTATTCTTTAACAGAAGCATTTTTAGCTGTTATTTTTTAATGAAAGCATTTTTAGGAATTTTTTAACTTATTATCTCTTTCAATCTATCATTTTCAATATATTTAGTTCTAAATTGAATTTCAATATTTTTTTAAAATAAATTATTAATAATTAAAAATTAACATTGTATTATAATAATTATTTATTATAAATTTAAAATATAATCTATGTGTTTAAAAATATTTATTTATTATAAATTTAAGTTATATAAAATAAATATTTATTTTATACAATGCAAATAATAAAATACTAGTTGATATATAAAATAAAAGGTTAACTCAGTTAACTTTTTATATTTTCACTAGAGATTTTAAAATATGTCTATAAAACGTCCACCCCAAATTTAGGGTGAACGTTTAACATTATTCAAGTTGAGACATCTAATAGGGGAAGGTATCGTTTATGTATGTGTGATTACCGTTACCGAAATGCATAACACAGATGCAATTAAGGGGGGAAAAAACAAAAGAAGAAAAGTAGACTGCCATTGCAGGAAATAATCATTGGCAAAAGCGTCTTCACCTTTTTCTTTTTAGTTTCTTTTGTTTGGCAATGTAATTTGATGTTGCCAAAAGAAGTAAAGAATATAGCTCATCGCACTGTCAAGTAGCTATATATATATAACTTTTTTGGTGGGGATCAAGTTACTCCAAGAGTAACTTTTGATAGAGTTACTCCACTCTATAACTTTTAGTATATATTAAATTTCAACGATCCAACTGTTAAATTAAAAGATTATATTAAGTAGATCAAGTCTACAAATTTTTATAAAATTTGAAAATTATTTGATACTTCATTAAATTGATTCAAATTGACGTATAATATATTTTTCTAAATTATAAGTAAATGTCAACTATAAGATTAACTAGCTACAAATGTCTAATTTACTTAAAATTTGATGTGCATGATCATTGATATAATATCAAAATATTTAACGGTTGGATCATTAAAATTTAGTATATATCAAGAGTTATTGAATGGAGTAACTCTAAAAAGAGTTACTCTTGGAATAACTTGATCTCCACCCTAACTTTTTTGTTATAAAAAATGTGTATGGATAAAAAGTTAGAGTAAATTTTGGACGTATAGTCCTTTAAAATTATATGCACTATTATTTTACTTTTTTTTTCAGTTATTAAAAATTGTCATTAAATTATTTTTTTAAAATTAATTCATCATCACATTAATTCTTTAAAGATTTTTTCGTATCAACATTTTAGTCCTCTATAAAATGTAAATATTATAATTATATTTTGAGAAATTAATTTGATCACATTATTTTAAAAAAATATGGTAATATATTTTATACCTTTAAATGACTATTTTGATCATTAAAATTTTTACAAATCTATCATGATAATATATATAAAATTTGGAGAACTGGTTTGAGAAAAAAAGTTAACAACACGATGATGCTGAAAGTACAATGAATAGAATCCTTGGGAAAAAAAGAAAAAAACGCAACCTAACTCAGCAAAAATAGTTAAAGAAAGCAAAGCTTCTATAGAATCCTAGAAGAGGCAACCTGGGATGAGCCAGGGCAGTCCAATAATACACGCTTCTTTTTTCAATTATTTGCAAAAGAAAAGTACTAGCTGTTTCGAACTTTTATATATGAAAAAAAAAGATAAACAATAAAACATTTTTTTGGGACAAAAGTATTTGTTTTAGTTGTGACTACAAATATATTCTTTATTGGAAACAATCTTATTCAAGTAGAAAACATTCATAATATATTAGTGAGATTAACTCTGCTCTTTTAATGGGGATTTTTTCCAACACACAAGCTTGACTTTCTAATGGAAAATTAGAAATAGACTACATGAACTAATTAATTATTTGTTGATTTGAACTTGTTTTTAAGAGTTACATCTTGAATCTTTAATTGGAATTTTATGTTTCATATTGTGTAAATGTTTTCTTTTATATGATTGATTGCGTTAATTTATTTAATTATAGTTTACTCGTTCAATATGTCTATTAATTTTTATATTAATTATTTCTTTTCAATAGTTTTAATAATTTTGTTGACATTAATCTTTCATGACTAATTTCAATAAATTAAAATAAAAATTATTATAAAAACAAGTATTTAGTATACTTTATATAATAAATATTTTATGGTAGTTGCTGGGCTAAGGAATTAATAAGTAAAAAGTTTTTAAGTTAAAATTGTATTAGAAATCACAGTGAGATCCACTAATTTTCTTTTCAATAACTTTTTTTTTTGTTTTTAATTACTTAAAATCAATTTTAAAATTTAATGTCAATAAAATCGTTTTATTAGATTAATGGCAGATTGAAAGTTTTAATTAATGCCAAGTTTTATAATTCGAAACAGAAGTTTATGCAATTTTTTACGTTCCAAGAAAAGGGAATATTTAAGGTAGAGATCATGCATAGAATTCCTACACTTTTTTATATTATTTAATTTGTATTATTTAACCTTTAAAGGTTCTGTCATTTTCAATTTTATTGAAAATTTAAAGACACAGCCAACAACTGGAAAAATAAAAAAGGAAAAGAACTGGTATAAAATAATAATAATAATAATATAATAATAATAACATAAAGGAATAAGCCAAATTCGATTTGAAAAAACTGAACCTTTAATTAAATTCCCGTGTCTTATCAATGACCCCTTTGAATTATCAATGTGTCAACCATAATCCGGTTAGTCGGTTACTCTTCCCATTCATTCATTCATTGATGGTCTTTCTCTCTTCAGCTGCCAATATAAATACTGAGAAGTAGCGAATCGTTTTCCGTTCATTTTTCTCAAACTCAACATTCACAACAACACAACACACATAAACCATTGAAGAATCTGATGCACCCAAATAGCACATATAGCAGCATAGTTTAGTTTTTCTCTTTTAACATAAGCAAACAATATTTGTTCGACTCATCAAACATGGCAGATGATCAATTTCAGGCAAGTGGAAACTGGTGGGACACAGCAAGAAACGTGAGGTATGAAAGCGGGGCATCACAGTCATCTTCCTCTGCCATCACCAACATAGGCAACTTTGGTTGGCAACCTTCTGATATGGCAGACATGAAGCCAAGGTCTTCCATGGATTCTTCTTCTGTGGTTTTTCATGACACACAGAATAAGCTTCAACCCCCAGATTCTGCCACTTCCACTGACCCCAACTTGCATATGATGGGTTTAGGCCTTTCATCCCAAGCCATGGATTGGAATCAAGCATCTTTGTTGTAAGTGCAGTTTGTGTCAAGTCAAACACACAATCAAACTACCCCAAAAAAAAAAAAAGAGAGAGAGAAGATATTTTTATCTCCTTGTTATTTTATTTTTTTTTGATAACTCTGACAAATAATATCTCTAAAAATCTGGTTTTTAACCGAGCCGAATGATATAGTCTGATCCATATAGCCAACCTCACACTTTTGTTGTTATTGTTATTTTTTGATAACTTTTTAATTTAGCATAATAGAATAGAGTAAATAGTTGATCAATCTTCATGGGATATATATAGGTTGTGACTTTTTGTTGTGTTTGTTTTGATGGTGATAGAAGAGGAGAGAAGGGTACAGAGAACAGTTTCCGGTCGATGCTGCAAGAGAACTTGAGTTCATCAAGAACCAATTTTCAGCAAGAAACTGGGATGGGGTTGTCTCAACAAGTTCAGTGGAGGTCAGAGAAGATGTTCTCCACAGAGTCATCAACCAACGAGTTCAAGCAAGTGAATAGGGGTTTCTCTTTGGATCAGAGCCACTTTAGTCCTCAATATAGCTCTGGGGATAGCACAGTGACAAGCCAAGGGTTACCCTCCTCTAATTTTCAGATGGATTCCTCAACCTTATATGGGACCCCTTCAATATTGCAAGGACTATTGGGACCTGACAATAACCAACCCCAACAACAACCTTCTTCCTTTGAGAACCGCCCCATGAGTTTTCCATACCCAACAAGCTATGGATTAAACTCTAATGACTTAGTTCCTTCTTGGTCCAAAGTTCCTCAATTCTTGAGAGCTTCACCTCCAAAACAACCACCCAATAACCCGTTGCATTTCACTAACAGCGCACCCTTTTGGAACGCTTCTGATGCTGCAAACATCAAAGATGTTCAATCCAGCTTCTTCCCCTCATTGCAACCCCCCTTCTCCACGCCAAATTTTGAAGTACAGTCAAAGGTACTATTATTACTACTACACAACATAACAGCATAGTTTATGTATATCATATATCATCGTATACAAAGTTGTAAAATGCATTGATACATGTGTATAGCACCTTATTAATTATATAATATTATGTTAGGGTTGTTGAATTGAAGCACTGCATTTGATGTGGTGTAAAGTTTTTAATCAATTCATATGGCTATGGTTTTAATTTCCAGAATATATCTGAAGTTAGGGATTCGGGTACTGTGGTAAAAAAAAGTGGGAATGAGCCAGTACCCAAAAGGACCCGTAACGAAACACCATCTCCTTTGCCAGCTTTTAAGGTACAATAAGTGCAACTTACCTTTTAACAAGAAGGGAAAGCTTTAAAATTTTTATCTTTATCTTTATTTCTTTCCTTTGAATCTATAAACACGGATGTGAACCTGTAATTCTGCTTTCTTGCCTCTTAGGTGAGAAAAGAGAAGATGGGGGACAGAATCACTGCACTCCAACAATTGGTGTCGCCTTTCGGAAAGGTGGGCTTCCAATAAAATGATCTACAGCCTATTAAGTGAATGATCATTTCATTTACGAATTTATGTCATATAATAAGTGGGGATAAGAAAATAAAAAATGAATGATTATAGCAGTTTTGATAATGCTGGTTAATTATTGATAAAAGATTAAAAATCTGTTGTATATTGTGTGTCAGACTGATACAGCCTCGGTGCTCTCTGAAGCCATTGAATACATCAAATTCCTCCACGAACAGGTTACTGTAAGTCCCATTATCCATTAAGATATTCTTATTAAAAAAAACTAAAAATAATGGCAAAACTTTCATCTTATAGATATATGTTTTTCGTTTTTCTTTTTTCCTACAGGCTTTAAGCACCCCGTATATGAAAAGTGGAGCTCCAATACAGATTCAACAGGTACCGTACGAACATAAAGATACTGTTATTAAATCTTGGCTTAAATATACTTTTAGTTTTTATCTTTTTATTAAAATTTGTTTTAGTCTTTTATTTTTCAAAAGATTTATTTTGGTCTTTTAATTCACAAATTTGAGTTAATGTTGTCATTTCGTTAAAAGTGATCGTTTTTTATTTTGGGATACGATTTTGAACCCTTTTTGATCCATTCAAGATCTAAAACTTGTTCTATTAAATTCACCTACATGAAAACTATGGAACCCAACTAATATTCAAACCAAAAAAGGTTATAAACATAGTGAAAAAATACATGAAAAGTGAGTCCCACAAGCAACTGAAAAACTAAAAAATCTAATATCATATTCTTTTTCAGTTACTCATGGGGCTCACTTTTCACACGTTCTTCATCATGTTTGTGGCCCTTTTTGGTTTGAACATTAGTTGAGTTTCATAGTTTTCATGTAGGTGAATATAATCGGATAAGTTTCAGGTCTTGAATTGATCAAAAAATGATTCAAAATAATGTCTCAAAATTGAAAACGATCACCGTTAACGAAAGGACACATACTAATTAGAGTAGGAAATATTTTTAAAAGATAAATGACCAAAACAAATTTCAGTAAAAAAATAAAGAACCAAAAGTATATTTAAGCCTTAAATTTTCTATTTCTTTCTTTGTTTCTCTAATTAAATAATGATAGTATTGAACGAAAAGCTTTTCTCTTTTAAACAACAATACTTCCTCTCCTAGTTGTCACTTTTCTTTTCATATGATTTTGTTAGAATCCTGATTTTTCTATTCACATCAGTTTTTGTTATTTTTTTTTTCAATCTTTTACAAAAGAGTTATTAGCCGACAATAAATATGTTAGCATTAAGAATTCCTCAGTTCGTATAAACTTTGTTTAATAGAAATGAAATTATTAGTATAAGTCTTATTGGTTTATGCTAACAATATGATATATTATACTAAATATTTAATGTATCAATAATACATCAGTTTTCTACACTAATAAAATTATCTAGTAATTTGTTGTATCGTATTGTTAATCTATGATATTTATACTAATAATTTAAGTTTCATTAAATAAAACCTATATCAGAGGAAACTAATCTAGTGTTAAATCAGTAATAGATGATTTTTTTTTTTTTTACAATGCATTCATTGTAAAAGATTCTTTTTATCTCTCCGTCCTCTTTCTTACTCTCAAGTGATTTCATATACAAGGAGTGTAAGTGTAAAGAAAAAATAACGTGAACTAAACATTTCCCTTATTAGAAGGAAAAGGAAAGAGATAGGAAAGGGAGTAAGTTGCAGATTTGATTCGCACGCACTGATGCTGATAACTTTTTTCCAAATTTAGTGAGTTATAATGCTTTTTTGCCTTTTGACAGAGTTCTGGTAAATCTAAGGAAGCTGAGTGTCCAAAGCAGGATCTTAGAAGCCGAGGGCTATGCTTGGTGCCGGTTTCCAGCACATTTCCAGTTACTCATGAAACCACAGTTGATTTTTGGACACCAACATTCGGAGGAACTTCCAGATAACAACAATAATAATAAGGGTAAAATATATTTTAAGTCCCTCAATTTTTGGTCAATATTAATTTTAGTCTTTATATTTTGAAAATGATGATTTTTGTTTTCATATTTTTGATAATTGATGAATTTCGTCTTCTTTATGAAACTTAAGATACTTACGTGAGGGATGAAATTCACCAATTATCAAAATATGAGGACCAAATTTTGACGAAAAATTGAAGGACTTAAAATACATTTTACTCTAACAATAATAATGGATAGATGGAGAATTGGGCACGGAATCAATACCCTGCAAGTAGCTAGCTAGGACATGCATGTACCTTATCACACACCAGGCCAAGTTGGGAATGATATGATGAAAGAAAAGAGAAACAGGAAAGAGGAAGCCCACATAAATATGTAAAGGTAGTTAGTTCTGCTCGGGTGTGGAAAAGATGTATAAAAAAGAGATGGGGGAAAATGTGTTTGAAAGAGAAAGAAAGGGAAATGACCCTTTAAAAGATAGCCATTGTTGGACCAACTGCGTTCAGAATTATGCAGGGTTTGAGCAATATTGGGACCATTGGGGACGGAATAAGTTGTTGTAATAATTGAAGAATTATGCTTAGAATAGTGGGATTAATTAGGCATGACAAAATTGCTGAATATAGAGAAAGTTCTTACTTCCTAGACTAAACAAGAGGGAGAAATTGTTGTTAGCAGAAGATAAAGGAGCTTTATTAATTTCTTGTTGCTATATTGTGAATAGAGCTGGCACTACGTACCTTTAACTCGAGAAAAGGAATTTAATTTGAGAGAATCATTGAAGTATAGAACAGAAGAATGAGGGAAGGGATGCGTCATTTGATTGGAAACCTCACTTTTTATTTGTTTATGTCTTTGGAATAAGTAAGTGGAAGTCAGAGGGTGGCCCACGCTCCCCCTTTTAGGGTTTTCAAAAATTTTCAAATCAAATGTTTATTTATCAGAAAGATTAATGAGAAAGATATTTATATTTTGCAGATGCTTTTTCACATGCTTTTGTGCTTTATACCGAATGGCCACATAAATGGCCCTCCATTGGAAGTATGTGTAGAAAGAAGGGGAAATTCATTAATATTTATATCCTGCGGACTTCTGGATTAGGACATATAAGGTCCTGGTTTTGAATGCACTATGTGCCCGTCATTGTCTATTTTTTCTTTCTAAAAAAAAAATCAAGACGACCCTACAAGAATTCAAATGAACGTACATATAAATGAATATATATGTACCTTAGGTTTAAAGAGAAAGGACATTTTCTACTTAAAATCACCACTAAAGCATGGGCGTGTTTGTTTAATTTTTATAATCAATTCTTCCATTGTGTACACATTCTAATGTAAAATCTGTAACTAAAATTAATTTGAACACGTATCTTAAATACGTTTTACGGTTTAAAATTAACTCCATTAAAATCAATTCTGCATAACTTTAAACAAAATGGCACTTTAGCTAATCTATCATAGTATAACCCTATGAGATTGGTCAAGTGGAATAAGACAAGGTTTTGCATAATCACAAGTTTGAGCCACCACTGGTCTCGTTAAGGTTAGATAAATGTAAGTACTTTTATAAGCATTGTAATAAGTTTGAACTCTCACTCGTCATCTTAAAGTGAGGTAAATTTAAGTACTTTTGTAATTGTTCTATAAATCCAGAGGTTTTTTTCTGTCTTAGAGGCCTCCTAAATTTTACATTGCCAAAAAAAGAAAAATCTATCATAATATGGTTCATCCACTGCACATTTTTATATATAAAATTCCTATTACTAAGGTACAATATAATTTTTTTAATATATCAAGATACAGGTAACATAATGTTATTCTTCCTTTTCTTTTCTTGTATTATATATGTTAAAAAATAATAATAATAATAACAAGAACATTGACAAGAGCACAACAGAAGAGAATAAGATACCAATGTCTTGAAATTTAAAACCTACATGATTGGTACATCTTTAAGCACAGCAACTTTACCTGTTAGGGCTTTGCAGCTATTGGCCAGATGAGTATTTCAAACGATTTTGTTCTGGTCCAGGTGGATGGTGCCCTTCTGATTAGAAGTACTTTACTAAATCTCACTTTCTAGCTACCTTCTCTAGCAAGATCTGAATATAGACTAATGCAAATATGGAGCATCTAAGCATTTTAATCATTATCATGTTAACTAAGCTGGCCTGTCATGGGGCTCCACATTATTTTACCAGCCTAATTACTTTCTAAAAACTGTCTTCATTGAGAAATTATCATATGTCATTCATTCGCTTCTTTCTTTTTGCTATCTCAGCAATCTGAGTTTATTAATTTAGCTTTAAAGTAAATAATAAGAAAAAATTGCTATTCTCTCGCAGGCGCTGTATAATTTTGTGGATAGCATTTAGCATTATGGTATATAATTTGAAAGAGTTTAATTAGAGTGAATAACAACGGAACTGGTTGTAAAAACGATATTTGTGTGCCATGATTTTTATGCTACTCAGCCAGCAGCTGAGTGGGGAAGGAATAACGGAAATAATTTTTTTATAGTAGATTATTTTTGCACCGTACCGTTTCTTCTTTAATCGATGACAGAACTAATTGTTTCTTATAGTTTATGTCGCATAATTCTATACATGATTGCTAATCAACGAAAGTCATTGATACCAAAGTTTATATGGATAAAAGGGGAAGGAATATAATCATCAAATTATGTAGCTCTATATATCAATTGTCTAAAGATTCCATAATTCCTGTCCCTCTTCTGAATTCGTTATGTCACCTAATACAACTCTCGAGACAAATATGTGCTTAACTTTCACTCATGATGTTTATCATGCTTGTTGAGCATTTGTATGACCAAAGAAGAGAACACTGAGTATTCAGGAAAAAAAATAAAAATAGAATGAACACTGAGCTAAGCTTATCACTAACCATATTACAAGCTAAGATTATATAATTTCAAGAAATACTACTTTTTAATACTATTTTCTTCCTGTCACTCTTTTTATTATTATGTAAATTTTATTAATATGTGGATCTCATCACTCATTTGATAGATTTCATTTCTAAACTAATTACTGAATCTACAGAAATTTCAACCAATAAAAAAAATATATTAAAAAATATCAAAAAGTGTGTTTATGGGACTCCTCACAGGCTCACACAACTTCTATGCAGATTCCATTCCAATTTTTCTGCGCGTCGTGTGTAATGTCAGGCTTCTTCATCATGTTTGAAAAGGACTGTGTCATTGGAATCCAAAAAAATTAACTTGCTGCTGAAATTCATGTGTGGCTAGCTTAGCTATAGTTGAGGGGCAGGCACTTTTTGTCATGAAATGATGGAACAAGATGCGGCAAAGCCAGAATATTAGAAACTTATATCATATCAACGCATACTAATGATAGGAAGGGGAATAAGAAAATGAAAATTAGCGGAAAATGGACAAGAAAACGAAAAAACTGTAAATCACATGAGACTGGATTTCTTTCAGAGCAAAGAGAAACGAAGACCAATGTATATCATCAGAATATTTCTTTCCATGACTGCTTACTTATCTTGCATAGACGGTCTGATTTTATTTTATTTTATGAAACAAAGTGGAAAAAAATTAAGAAATCAACCAAATGAAACTTTAAGAAATTGAGGATGGTATAAGATGCCAATTTACACGCGGTATTCTTATCAAATCTCTCTCATTAAGAGTGCTAATCTATCTCTGTATAATACAAACCGACAAAATATTTGTAAGTATGAAAGATATTTGAAGCTGTGCAGTAATAGTGAGTTATACTCTGGCATAGAGAGAGACGTGTCAAACAAAAAAAAAACTTTTTTCACGTGAAAATTAAGAAAAATAAATATTGAGTATTAAATTTTATTATGAATAATAACATAAAAGAATAATGAGGTGTATGTTTATCAGATCATCACCTCAACCAAAAAATTATGTTACTTTAGATAACTTAATTAGTCTCAGTTTGTTTGAATGGAAGCGAACAGAAAAGACGGCATTTTTATTTCTTGGTTTAATTATTCATTTAGTCTTTATAGTTACAAAATCTTTTTTTTAGTCTCTGTACTTAAAAATATCCTTTTTTAGTCCCTATACATACTATGTAGGGACTAAAAAATGATGTTTTTAAGTATAGGGACTAAAATAAAATTTTTTTATAACTATAGGAACTAAATGAGTAATTAAACCTTATTTCTTCTATTAGTTTGGATTTATTGATGTTTTTAAAATTAGATCAGTCATTAAATCAGTCAAGACATTGGTTTAAAGTTTAATGATTCAACTATGATCAAATCAATATTAATAATAATAATAATAATATATAAAATAATAAAGAAAATAACTTTATAATATTAAAAACTAAAACATGATTTTATAGATTTTTAACATTCAAAGTATACACAAATGCTCAAATCAAATATATCATAATATTTATGTCTAAATTGCAACAATACACAACAATGTCCATTAAAAATAGCAAGTTTACATCCAAAATTAAAAAAAAAATGACAAAACTTAAGGTTGATTTTTTCCTTTTTTTAAGAAAAAAATCAAAATAACATTGTATTAAGCATTTTTCATTGACTAACTGTGAATTGGTTTTTTGCCTGATTTTGACCCATTTTTTGGTTCTTTGACCAATTTTTTTACAGGCTAGTTTTGTGGCTTAGTTTGAACCAGACACTTGACCGGTTTACTAGTTTTTCGATTTGACCAACCGGTTCAGTCTAATTTTCAAAACAATGGGTTTTATATTAGGATGGAGTCTAGCATGGGAAAGTTAATCATGTCTCCCACCATAGGAAATATTTTGTGTCTGTTAGATATGATAGTTTTAAAATCAATGGCTAGGATATTTCTTTCTTTTTTCTTTTTTTTTTTCTCAATTTTTCCCAATTTGTCCTTTCTCTCACACCACCAAATTGCCAACTTTCGTCGCCACCATGAGGACACCAAAGCCAATGACAACGATGGTGACACCTCTACCACAACCACCTTCCCTTCCAAGCCCTCTTCCTTCACCAACTCGAAGAAGCACAAAGCTCTTAGCATCGCTAACAAAGAAGAAAGTGAGAACCCGCATCCACGCTCCTCAAAACCCCAACATTTTGCCGCCATTACCAAACCCTAACATTCTACCATCATCGTTGGTGCTTCTCTTAAGCATTTTTTGGGAGAATCCTTTCTCCATTAATTCGGGATTTAGCGGCAAAGCTTCTTGCGATCCAAGCAGAGCATCCACTATTGACAAAGGAAACATGAACTTGAGGAACGAATTCTCAACTAATTCCTCGAGAAATCATGGTTTCAAGAAGTGACACAAAAATGGAATGGAGGTGTTAGAATCATTGCGCGTGGACTCTGACACCTCTTTCTCTAGATTTAGATATCGTTGCCATCAAACCATTGCACCACCTTTCCCTACGCAACCCAAACTCGCTACAAAAAAACCCAAGTCACCAATGCACACCTACAAAAAGAGAAGAGAACACTTAATAAAGAAGAAAATAGAGAACAATGAAGAGAGCAAGAAAACCAATCCAAACAAACTTGCAAAAGTGTTGTCGCATGCTCCCCCCTTTCTCTTCGCTACCAACATCTTATCGTCTCCGTCATGCGCCATTGTCTTTGGCACCAACATCTCTATTGAAGAGGGAGGGAGAAGGTCTTGGAGAAGAGGAAGAGGGAAGGCCGCATGTTGTTTTGTGGGAAAAGATAAAGAATGTGTGGGGTAGTAAGGGAGGTGGGGGCAAATTGGGAAAGATTGAGGAAAAAAAAAATCCCAGTCATTCATTTAAAAATTAATCTATCTAATGGTTTAAAACATGTTTCCCATGGTGGGAGACATGATGTGCTCTCCCACTAAAGCCTTCATCTTACATTAAAAAGAATAGGATGAAACATGTTTTAGATACTCATGTATAAAATGCATTCCATCCAACTATGAACAGAGAAAAGAAAAATGGACTATTTTTTATGTACAATGACAAATTTATCTCTATTTTTTCTTTATTATATATATGTGCATGTGTGTATGTGTGTCTGTTTAGGGTTTGGTGTGCGTGTGTGTGTGTGTATACACACACGTGCGTGCGCTCACCCGCCCACTTTTTACATTCAATACAACCAAACAAAAAGAGAAAAAAAATTAATTTTCTTTACTTTCATTTTTTTTTTCTACTCTTAACAAATAATCTCGTTTCTATTTCTTTATTTCTTCTTTCTTTCCTTTCACTTTATTATTCCTAAAATCAAACATCATTATAATTTCCACCATTTATATATAGCTATGACTCAAATTTATTTTACTCATTCGTATAAAAATAATTTTCTCACCAAATATATTCTCTCGATATATAATAACCAATGTTTATTCCAAGTGACAAAGTAAACACCTTTGCTTTCGGCACCGATTCAGTTATAATAATATATAACTAACACCAATAGAGCAGATAACGATTTAAAACACCTGCAACTTTGATTTATATTTTTCTCCATTTATATACTTCTAATTTTCTGATGTCTTACCATGAACAAATTATTTGTTGTACACATATATATCCAAATTAATTTCTTCAAACACGCAATCTTTATTATATACGAGAGAATAATAAAGCCGATGCTCTCCTCAAACTGGTCGTTGCAACGTTTATCTGCTTAACGGGGGATTACAAAAGATGGGAACAAGTATTGTTTAAGCCTAACACGAAAGGACAAGACAGACAAACTTTCATCATTCAACAAATTGCAACATTGACTGCGACATGGAACACGCATACAAAGCATTTCCTTTACGAAGATTAAAACAAAAATTACTTGCAAGCACATAAAAATAGAACTCAATATATTTCAAGACTAAAAAATGGGTAATGATTTTCAAGCACTATTTTGGTATGGTTTAAATAATAGTATGTCTATATGAAGGCAACATTATGCAGCTTGCTTGAGCTTCTTTGTGATGGTGGCAATGTACTTCCCTTGGTGGAATGCTTGCTCCAACTCAAGCTCACTTGGCTGTCTTGAGCCGTCACCGGCATAAGTTCCGGCACCATATGGACTTCCACCTTTCACTTTCTCCATCTCAAACATGCCGGCACCAAATGTATAACCGATTGGAACAAAAATCATTCCATGATGAGCCAGTTGAGTGATAGCAGTGAGCCTGTCATGGATTAATCCACAAGTTTCAACATGTTAATTTTTGATTCATCTTGGTAATGGAGTAAGAAACCAAGAACTCAGATAGAGCGAGCTTACGCTGTAGTCTCTTGTCCACCCCCTTGCGAACCGGTGCTGTAGAAGAGTCCAGCAGGCTTGCCTGCAAGCTGCTGTGTTCTCCATAAACCTCCAGTGGCATCTAGAAAGGCTTTAAACTGAGCAGCCATCATTCCAAACCTTGTTGGGAAGCCGAATATGAAGCCGTCAGCCTCAGAGAGCTCATTGGGGGTAATGAGTGGTACATCACTCTTGGGTGGTGCACTCATCTTACCAAGCACCTCTTCGGGCAGTGTCTCGGGTACCTGTTCACAGGTTCAACAAAGTCAGCAAGTTCTATTAAAAAATAAAATTGTTTACAATCTTCACTTTCTTCTCAAACTTAGCAACAAAGAATTTGGAAGCAAAGTTTTGCACTTTTGCTCCAAGAGACTACAGAGTATACCAAAGTTAATCACACAAGAATTATCTGGAAACTGAATGCAAGTGATGCTCCTGCTATATGGCACTCATATACATAGTCTTTGAAAAAAATTGGGGCCATAGAACTAGATGAGACAATTAATAAAGATAATTATCTGAAAGGTCAAGGGCAATAGGAAAATATGGTGACAATGAAGGAATTTAGCCAACAGAAAGTTTGAAGCTAACCATGTAACAGTCGGAAGGCAAGCACAGTAACGTTGAGTTGAAAACCAAATATCAAAATAACAGTGCAATAGGTGTTATACAAGTAGTCTTTTAATTTTTTTTTTAATTTTCTTAATGCATTTATTTGCTCTACGGAGGAATGAGCCTTAGCGCTGGAACTGATGTTGCTCCCCATTTGTAATTTCATGCTATGACACAGTGGAATGCACAGGAAATGCAAATTATGAAACATAAATACTTGCCTGCCATAATTTGGCCTCAACATCTTCCACAGAAGAAGCCCCTTTCTTTATTTGTTCAGCTAGTTTCTCAACATGCCCATACATGGAGTAGTACCTGTCAAAGCAATGTGAAAATTACATTTTGTAATTAAAACCTAACTGAAACATGTTCAGTAATTCACTTTACTGATGAAATGAAAGGGAAATTGAGAAAAATTCTTCAGGATAATAAAAAAGAAATGAAATGCAGATCAATAAAACAAATGGCAAGGAGCATAAACACAAAAGGCTATAATTACCAATAGAATTATATAAAATACGACTAAAAAGAAAATATTGCAATATTTGCTAATCATTTTAGATGGATCTTATGCAAGATAAACACAGCAGTGTTCAACCTCTGAACACCCAATTCCTAAATTACTTGTAGATATTTCATATGTGTAATCTAAAATTTCCAATTTTGACCAACAATCAAATACTTGAATTATCCCTACTTTGTTTGCCCTTTAGAAAAGATAGCCTACTTATGTAAATTTGTTTATTAGCTTGGAAACATAAATCCCATGTCCTTAGTTAACCTAGTAGTCAAATTGTGTCAGTTTAAAAACTGACGCAATGAAAGTTACTTTTCATCATGGCTTGAATTGTCTCCCATGCAATAGGAACTTATGACATGAATTTTACTCATGCTCTGATAATGGAAATTGAACTCATAAAAAAGTAACAAGCAAGGCCAGTAAGAAATTAGCAAATATAGACAAAGACAACAAAACCTTTAACAAAAACATCATGGCTGAACCAAAACATGGGATCAAAAGTCCAACCATGACAACCAGTATATAAGCCTCTGTTAGAAGTTAGAACAGGGCCCTAAATGATTGGGCAGGAGATACTTATGATCCTCACTCAACTTTGAAAGCATTAGAGAATCACAATGCAATATCAACAAGCTATTAATCATTAACCAGTAAAATTTACAATCTCTACTTTGAAAGACAATAAATATACTTGCAATTTGCAAGAAGTGGAATCTTTTGATTTGAAAATCAAACAAAAACGCTTCTTAGTTTGCTTTTCAAATTTCTATTCTCTGCATTCTAAATTAAGTACCAATTTAACCAGTTGGTATCAACAAAAATATTTAGAAGTTCAAAACCTTGGAAGATCAATTTACTGTTTTACACTAGCAATCCTCCCCCCTCCCCCTCTTTGATAGCAATCATTACCAAAGTGACTACTGAATAAAACTAATCCCATAGAAAACTTACAGAACAATACAGAAGTCAATTTGTTTAACAAAAATATTTTTTTAAATGAAAATAGTTGTCAGATGGGTAACAAAACAAAAGAGCCAAAAGCACACCTCATGTAGATTTCTGTTTCTGTAGATGTTGTGTATTTATGCACAGGCATATGTATGTATGTTCATAAATAACTATTGTTTATTATTATTTGTGACATCCAATAGCTATTGTTTTTGACTTTAGGATTGCAATTAGAAATCTCTAGAGCCATACTGAACAATTACTCACTTTCCTTCATTCTCTCAATGTTACATGTTGCCTACAAACGAAAATAGCAAGTTTGAGACTGCCTTCAGATATGCAAATGTGAGATGTTCACACATATTAAACTGTATGAACAAAATCCTGTCCGATGTGATAATTATTGGGTATCACAAGAGAAAGGATGAACCATCATCAACAAAAGCTGTCTATTGCTGGCATACTAAATTAAAAAGAATACAGAAAAAGCTGAAAATTTTTACTAACCAAGCAGCTGAGATGGGGACATTGGCATCAGTGCTTCAACTGATTGCTATTCTTCATTATAGTAAAGAAAAGAAATATTTACAAATTTTTTAAGTCAATCATACTTCTAAGATTGATGAGTGTGATAATGTTGATTTTAAGGTAAATCACCAATGCTTTAACAATAGCCAATCAGAAAATTTCAAAATATGAGATCTTAGTTTGTAAGTTAAGTCTAATTGAAAACACCACAAATTTATATTCTTCTTTGATGGTGATCAGAACAGTAAATCTGAAAGAAATGAATAACTTGCTCGTTGCAAAATTACATAACAAGGAATCTAAAAACAACTTAATTCCATTGCCTTCCATTTTTTTCAGTCAAAATCCAACTCAAAATCAGATAAATGAAACCAAGGAAAAATAGCTTTTCTGCAGAGGATGATTCCGATTACTACCAAACAAAATGCAGAACAACACAAACAACATGCACATCAAGAGAACAAACTTACAAGAGGGATTCTGTGTCATCAACACCATTCTCCCAACAACCCCAAAAAGAAAAAGACACTTCTTCCCCCAACTATCAAACCAAACCAAACCAACCAAATCAATTCTCCATCACATAGCACATAGAAGACCACGGTCAAAACAACAATGCATCAGATCGAAGCAAGCTGTCACACCCCCAGATCTTCAATGGGCTTTCAAAAGGCCCGAAATTTAAGAACCCATTGAAGAAGTGAAGAAAACCCAGGAAACAAAATCTTATCTTGATCAACATATATGACAAAACATGGGACAAGAAAAAAGGAAGTAAAAAATAACACCAACGACAAGGACAGTACAAACTCAGAAATTAACGAACAAGACAAACATAGCTTAAAATAAAAAATTTCATTATTATAAGAAAAAAAAAGGATTAAAGAAACATACACAATGTAAACTTTGACAGCCATTGATGAAGTCTTCCAAGGTCTCTGAGGGTCTTTCTCTGTGAATAGTTTTGTTACCTAAACAAAGCACCACTGAAGTTGACGATAGAACATAGAGAGGGAGCACTACATATATATATATATATATATATATATATATATATATATTATGATGTGTACTTGCACATTGGATTGATTAGCTTGGCTAGCATAATAATAATCTTTAATTAGTGGCTAATTTCTTGATTTGCTTTTGCCTTTTTGTACGTTTGGTAGGTGAAACGACACCGTTGCCTACAACATGATTAATGATGATAGGGTGGTGTCACGCACATCATCATCATCATGGTTTTCGTGAACTAATGCAGTTCCTCTAGAAGCTGTCAATTTTTAAACTTTATTTACGTCATTTGTCGTTAAATAAATAAAACCATATTCTATAGTAATTTTATTTTTCTTTTATCTTACTTTTTTTGTTTCTTTTTCTTATTACATCTTTTACTTTTCTCTTTTTTCTTTCTAATTTTCTTACCAACCATTTTTGTTAAATAAATGCTTAAGCTCAAGGGTTTTCAATTTCAGAGGTTTATACGAGGACAAAAGTAAGGAATTTCCTTTTGGGCTGAATTTTTAAACGACTAATAACGGATTAATTCAGAAGTATTCTAGTTCATCTGATTAAAAGGAATAAACATGAAAATTAAGTTTTGAAATATTTATTTAAATTAATTCATCTTATATTTAGAATATTTATAATTAAAATTTTATTTAAAGAGCTTTAAAGTTAGAATATGTTTTCTTAAAAATTAAGTAAGTTCAAGGTTGCACTTAAGATCTCAGTGATGAGAATTCTGTGAATTCATTATTATGCACTGTGTTTTGAATCAATTTTATAACAACTAAATGTTATCAAATATAAAAGTAAAGAAGGATGAATTATTGTGCATTTGGTTTAATTTATAAAAAATTAATAATCACTCGTTGTTATCTTTTCAAAGAATTTATGAAAACAAATATATTTTCTCAGAAATAATCATTCCAAACATATCTTAAGCATAGAGTTAATGATGAGATTTTTCAATGGTATTTGAATTAAGAAAACCAATGAGTGATGTGGGGTATCGGAGGAGGGTGGGGTTGGTGAGATCAAGGCCGTTGAATTGGTTTGGTTGGTCTAATGACATAAGGCGTGGTCATGGGTTGTGAGTTGTGAATGTGATTGGGGTCCACGAAGAGTATTGTTTGTGATAAAAATGATGGAAATTGAAGTGTTTACAGAATTTGCAGCAATTACTGAATAAGGTTGATGGCGTTTGACTTTGCTAAAATTTGGTATTTGGCATCGACAAAAGGAATTAGATGACGTATCACACGCTTGCTGTTGCTGAGCTAAATTTATGGATAAATATTGTTGGACCCCTATGTTTTTAACTAGTGGATATATAGTCACGGTAAAATGGGTTAGACTTTGATGTCAAGATGTTTTGTTTAATTTTTCAACTTTTTTACTTAAAAACTATTTTAAATTAAATTTTAAAAGAATAATTTTAAAACTAAAGCAAAATTTATTTAATAATTTTTTATTAGTCAAAATATTAAGTAGGTCCCTATTGTACTAATTTTTTTTAATTAAGTCCTTAATCTTTCAATTTTTTTAATTAGGTCCCTAGGAGTTAAATTGTTGTGAATATTTCGTTAACTTGGATGAAATATCCCCTAATAGTGACTCAATTAAAAAAATTAGTATAAAGACCTAATTAAAAATTATCTAAAAGTTTATGGACTTACTCAATAGTTTAACCTTATTTTTTTTCTTTTATCTTGATCTGCCTTTGTTTTATTTTTTTTTTAAAAGAGAAATTATAGAAAGGGATAGAAAACATCTCTTAATATTCAAATGTGTCGCATTATTATTATGTGGCTAAAATTTCAACAACCTGAGCAGTGACTTGAATGAATTAATAATATATTAAATATTTTAAATTAAATGATTATATAATTTTTTTGTATCACATGATATTTTTTGTTAATTAATTAAGTTTATCAAATTATATAAATATAAATAATATTTATACAAAAGGCTATATCTTTGTAATGTACATATATTTTCTTTATTTTTACGTGTTATATATAATTTTTATTCTAAATAGTATATAAATAGACGATTTGGTTATTCTAAATTAATTTTTCACTTTATAAAACATAAAAAAAATCCCCTACTTTCTAAACAAAAAGATGAAAACTTAATTATTGATGAAAAGTTAAATATTTTTTGGGCTAAATTGCACTTTTGGTGCCCTAAAATTTTTAATCAACGAATTTGGTCTCCTTTTTTTAATTCCGTGATTTTAGTCCTCTAATTTTTAAGAATCTTCAATTTTAGATCCTCCTATTTTTAATTACGTGATTTTAGTCCCCAAATTTTAAAAATTTGCAATTGTAATTTAACTGTTAAATGTCCATTCATTAACTGTTAATCTCTCAACGTTGAATATGACATGACATTAGTTTATTAAATATTATCTGCCACATATTCAGTCCAATGCCAAATTGTAGTTAACATTGAGGCATTAACGGTTAAAAAATGAACATTTAACAGTTAGACCAAAATTGTGGATTTTTAAAATTTGGGAGACTAAAATTGTTGAATTAAAAATAGGGGGATTAAAATTGCAAGTTTTTAAAAATTGGAGGATTAAAATTGCAGAATTAAAAATAAGAGGACCAAAATTCTAAATTTTTAAAAAGTGAAGGATTAAATGGCGGCACTAGAAATAGGAGACCAAAATCACAGATTGAAAATTGTAGGGGGTCAAACATGTAATTTAACCTTCTTTTTTTTGTTATCATATTATATGTACAAAGTATTTACTAATTTTGTCGATGACTAATTTCTGCCAGAGAATTTGACTAACCACTTTTAATGAGGCATCTTCTCCCAACTACCTTCTTTTTATCCACAGACTCAAACCCAAGACTTTACTGGACTACCATAATGTTAACAAATGAAAGGTTAAACTATTAAATAGGTCTCTGAACTTTTAGGTAATTTTTAATTAGGTCCTTGTATAGTTTTTTTTTAATGAGTCTTTAATCTTTTATTTTTTTTTAATTTGGTCCCTAGGATTAACTTTGCAAACGACAATTAGACAAAAGTTAACCCCAGGACCCAATTAAATAAAAATAAAAATCAAGGACTCAATTTAAAAAATTAGTATAAGGACCTAATTAAAAATTGCCTCAAAATTCAAGAATCTATTCAATAGTTTAACCTTTTTTTTTTTTAACTTAAAAAGTTATCAAGAAAAAGAGAGAGAGAGAGAGAGAGAGAGAAGGGAGAGTAGAGAAAAACCAAAGAGTGAAGGCATAATGAGAGGAAAGCAAAAAAAAGGGAAAAAAAAGTCAGAGAACAAGAAGTGTTGAGAGAGAGAGAGAGGAGTTGGGAGAAAGAAAGAGAGAAGATAAACATTTTTTTTTAAATCTCTTTTGACTATTTTTTAAAAAGTATATATTTATTTTTTATATAAAAATTAAGGTAACTCAATTTTATTTTATTTTTTCAGAAAATGTATTTAGTTCATCTTCTCCTCTTTAAGTTGAGATACCCATTTTGTAGACTCGATTAACCCTTTTCACTTGCGATTTTATATTGGTTAGGACGAGTTCAACTTGTGCCATTTTTTTAAAGCTTTTATAATTAAAAATTAATACAAAAAAAGCTAAGATTCATATTGTGAAATTTTGTATAGTTGTTAAATTTTGATTTAATTATTATCATTTAATTTGTCATATTTAGAGGAAACTTTAATTTCTTTTTTAAATATTTTCAATTTTTTATTTCCCTTTTAAATTTTTTTAAACTTTTTTCATTGGGTCAATCCACCAATCTACTCCAATATAAGGTGAGTTTTTGTTTCTAATCTCTTTTTTAAAATGAGATGGTTCTGACTCAACATTATTTTTGTGCAAGTTGGCCTATTTTATCATCTCCATTTATATACACCCATGATAATGAGAGATGGAGAAAGAAAGAAAAAATGAAAGATATAATAAAAAAAATGAAGTAAGATAAAGAAGAATGCTAAATTTTGGATATGAAAAAATAAGGTTACAAATTTATATACTAGAATAGTTACAATAAGTTACAAAATGTGCCATCAACTCCAAAAATTTCCAAATATATCCAGGGTGATCACTCTATTTAGAGATTCTCCAATGTAGAGGATATGAATGAGCAATTTTGTTAAAATCTTTTAAAAAAATGTGTTTAGTCTAAGATGATCTAACCTTGTCTTAATGACAACAAATAAGATGTAAGAAAATATTGATTGCATTAAAAGCTAACATTTGTAGAACTACATAGATATAAGATTGATTGACTACTTTGTTGGATTATAAGGAACAATTGGTGTGTCGTTCTACTATTCATTCGTTTGATTAAGTTTTAAGTTTTGATCATATACTTCGTCAAATGATGGACTTTATGTATGTCAAGGAAAATACTTTGTTAGTTAACAACTCCATGAGATTGAAGAGTTCATTTATCTTATTTAGAAGTAACAAAATATTGTGAGTATACCAAATTCTAGTATCAAGAAACGTGATTGATACAAAAATACAAGTAAATATGACGTGTTTAGAAGGAGTCAATGCATCAAATAACAAGAATGAAAACTTCTATCTATTACACAGTCATTATAAAAAATACTATGTGTATCTCTTTCTCTTCTTTACTTGTTTATTTATATTGTCTTGATGTTTTGAAGAGAAAAGAGTTTATTTTATATTAATACATTCGTTAATGAGGGAAAATTGTGAGGGATTAGCTAGTGATAAAGGAGGGAAATTAGTGAAGGAATAGTGAGAGACAATTAAACATTGTTGTTTGTGAAGGATTAGTGGGGGAATAGTGAGGGAATCTTTTCATTGCTAATTAGCAATGCTGGGAAATTGCGAGGGATCATTCCCTCTCCAATTTGCGATTTTCTTGTGGTTGTCTTATACAAAATGGATTTTATACAGATTGATTGGCATCCATTAGACCTTATGTAGTTTTTTACTTTGTTCTACCCACTAATGCTTCCTTCCTTTTCGAAGTTTTTATTCTATTTACATGTTTTTACCATGTTTAAAAAAAATTATAAAAAGATTTTGTAAAACACAATTCAATCCATTCTTGTATTTTACTTTTTTCTATACAAAATATTTTAAAGATAATTTTATCTAAATCTTAACCAACCTTTAAAATAATTAATGTATCATCAATTATCATACATTATTTAAAACATTCAAGAATTGGCTTCAAAGAATGTTTAATCTTTTTCACACTTTACATGAAGATAATTTTTGTGCGAATTTTTTAACTAATTTGGAAGTTAATAGAATATATTCAAGTTTATCCATTCTACTCCTCTAAGACTAGGCTAGTGCTGACGTATTACCCATTTGAGATTGTAGTTTGTTTGTTTTTTCCTCCTTTCCTCTTTATTTTCTTCGCTAATGTTACCAAAAGTTAAAAAAAAAAAAAAAACACAATTGAGGTGAGAAAATTAGTATCTAGTTAAAATCAGGAATGGGTCATCTACCTGTTATTGACAATTTTGACCAATTTTGGGTGGAGTTTTCCTAATCGGTTTGCATGTCTACAACTACAATTTAATTGTCATATTAACTCCAACTTCTGGGGTGGGAAATAGGATTAGCTGTATCAGTTCGCTCTACATCAATCTATATTTCTAAAAAAAAAAAAAAAACTACCTTTTTCGTGTACATCTCTTCATGCTTGATCACATATTATTTACCTAACCACGTGACACAGTAATGATATTTTCACGTCCTCTTTTCACAATAATTTATAACATAACTAGTATTTTAGTATGTATATTGCACAAGATAAATATTTATTTGCATATAACTATAATTATAATTATAAACTATATTATAATTAAAATTTATAATAAACAAATATTTTTAAATTAAAATAGATAAGCAGTTAAAAAAATCAAGTATATAATTAAGGATAAAAGAAAAATAGTTTGAGATGATCAAAAAGTATATTTTTTAGCTAGTTACAAGAATAGTGTGTGAAATGTACCTTCCAAAGAAAAAAAAAGAGTATTGAAAAATTTTTAATTGAGAGAGTGAAAGCTCCATTATCTTAGTCATGGATCCATATTATAAGAATAGATTAAGGAAAGAGATAGGAATAGAAAGAAAGAAATATGGACAAAATAGTGAAGAGAGAAAGAGAAAAATATTATAAAATAATGTTATGAAAAATATTATAGAAATAACATTATTTGTTAGGATATTATCTTTCCTAGTTTTCAAACCTTCCCTGGTCCTTCATTTGACGAAGGCTTCATTCACGTGTAGTTTCACACTTTCACATGTCAAACAAAATAGTTGTAATTAAGAATTATGGCCTTAATAATTATGTATGAACACTAATATATAATGGTTTTTGAATTAAATTTGTAGGAGTTAGTTAATTCAATGGGAGCTAATTTTGATTTGCTAGACTTTCAAGATGAAAACAATTAAAAGAAAATATGAACATTATGTTAATCCAAGTGAAAATGGGTTTAAATTTCTTAAGCAATTTTTGGGTTTGAATCTTGTAGGTGAAAAAAAATGCTTGGAACGAGAGATTCCGTTAAAAGTGATGGATCAAGTTTTTGACGAAAATTAGTCAGTGATAAAGTCAGTGCTACTTTACCCCTATAAAAAAAACTTAACATACGATGTTATAATTTAATTGTTAAAGTGATAATCCATTGCACAGTTAGCTATACGCACATGCCTATGTTGCAGAATACGTAAGTGCGGCATATCATATAATAATATTAGCTTCCTTCAATGCAATGACAAAGTCATGGCCTATCGATGATCAATAAAATTATGAAACATTTGCATTTAACTTTATTTTGTCTTCCAGATTTGGTGCAAGGTCTCCAAAATTGGTCCAGCGTCATCATATTGTTACCCCGATGCTAGTAAAAACTCCCTGAACTCACCTAAAGACGTGTTTTATTGATTTATTTTACATCAAATGAACCTGAAAAATGTACTTCAGCCTCTGTGTAGCATGATGAGTCACGTTTTTTGCATTATATAAAAATGTTCGAGAGAAACATTTGGTCGCAAGGCAAGTTATGCATGTGTTCAAGTAAAAAGTAGCAAGGCAACTTTTCAATAGATCGCAGTTCACAATTCCACATTGAGAGGACCATAAAAGAAAAGATGGACGTCTCTTTCCCTTCCCTTACACAATCAGAAACCAACCATGGTGCCATTATTATTATGGTGTTATCTTGCTTCATGATTCCTAAGAAGAGTATCAACGCAAAAGGGTCACAAGCCGTATGCACAAAGATGAAAATTGGCTTTTGCTTGACGGATTCTTGTTCCCCAAAAATCAAAAAATTTTACCAAGGGATTATTTTTTAATTAATTTTTAAAGTGGCTAAAATATGTCCCAAAAAATGGAAAAAGGTATCTAGAAATCGAATTTTGATGTGATTTTTTGCAGACATTCACATATTAACATAATCAATGTGCCCTCCAAAAATCATTCTCAAATTCAAAGGGAATGAATTTTAGTGATTTTTTTTTTACCAAACTTGACAAAATGCAAAAAATTCTTAAAAATGTAGGATGAAAGACTTTCACCCCATAGGCTTGCTTCTTTATGAAGGTTACTATGTTGCCCCTGCCTCATCTCTTCACCTGTGTTTGCCCCAACTTACTACAGCCCTTCAAATGTAGAAGGAGTTGAACTTAAACAACTGCCAAATTTGCACTTTGTTCCAAATTAATAAGCTTCATATAAGTGTGTGCACATGTGCATATGTGAGTTAATGTTTGTTTGGAAATACTTTCAAATGAGAAAATCACATCAAACCAATGAAAAGCGCAAAAATTACAATTGGTAGCTTTTGTGGAGATGTGAAAAACCACGTCAAATGTCACTAAAGAATAACCAAACACTTTAAGGGAGAGTGGAGGAAAGGCAAGAGACATTTTTTTTGGGTGTCCTAGTATTTCTTGGCTGAGAAGCAAAAACTAATCTCTCAAGGTGCAAAGATGCATTTGAAGAACTCTCTCCCAATAGATATTCTTTCATACTCATGGATATAAGGGATTGAACCTAATACTATATGCTTAAGGGACATAGTTATTTGCCAATCATATCACTCCATGTTGGTAATTTTGTAATTTTTGTCTCCTCTAATGTGGAGAGATTTGGAAGAGAGAGAAAGTAATTTACAATTTTTTAAATGCATTGACAAAATTATTGTTGAGATTTTATTTATTCTCTTCTCCCTTCCATTAATAACGATAGCAATATATTACTATTGATATCCTTCTTCTCCCCTTATTAACTAAAGTGACCCTCCCTTTACTCTCCTCTAATCAAACCAAATAAGGAAATCCTCTTTTTTTTTCTTAATTTATTTTCTTCCATTAAAATCTATTTTCTCTTATTAAACATAATATTATTTAAAATACATGTATAATAAAAATGATTTTATTTAATCATAATTAATCACATAGTTGTACAAGCCAACATAATTTATAGAAAACTAATCACAAGTACTTGATATTTTGACATTCAAAATAAAAGTTTTACCAAATGTTTGATTTAGGGGAAGAGTGGGAAGTACTTTAATAGAGAGGAAGGAGGCCCTTCCTCTCCCCCGTAAATCCTTTCCTCATTCGGAAGGAAGGGAAAAATAAGGGAGGAAAGATTTTGACCTTCTTAAGAATTGTTCAGTTTAAAAAAATATTTATTTTTATATTATAAATTCATTTTTAATTATAAAAATATTTATTTTATTTTCAGAAATTTGTAAACAAACTATGAATAAAAGTTGTTCATATTATAATTTTTTTATCAAAGTAAATAGTCTTATTTTCCTTTTCTTTAGGAGAGAAGTAATTAAAATTCTTTTCCTCCCCTTTTTTTTACTTTTGACCTAAACAAGGAAAGTAAAATTCCTCTTTTCCTTTATTTTCCTCTAACCAAACATATGGAAACGAGAGTAAGAAATCAAATAAACTCAAGTATCGATGTTTATGATTTTTTAATACATAATTATTCATTATAAATAATATTTCGATAGTTCAAGTTCGATTCTTAACAATTTCACTATTTTAATACAATTTTTTAGTTTTGTGTTATGAAAGTGCTTATAATTCTAACTATGTGTTGAACACATCCTTTTTCGAAATCTTATATTTGATTATTTTATCAAAAAATAGCAATTTTTTTATTCATACGTACATTTATTCAAAGCTTCGTGTATTTTATTAATTCATACAGCCAAATATTCTCTATTATGCATCAGATCACTCAACCCGGAAAAGGAACCAACCTGGGAATCTTTTACCCATACTTGGTACAAAGCATATTACTACATATTTACACCAAACTCCTCGTATGCAATCTTCATGGTTTGCTATATACAAACATTAGAGGAGTTTTCTTCTCTCTTAGGTTCCATTCCACAGTGCAAAATAAAACTGTAAATAACATGTTGCTTTGGGTGTAATGTAAATATAAGGTGTGCATAAATTAATTACCTAAGATTTTGGGGAACTTATGATTGGATTGGACCCGTGAAAGATGGATAACACCTAATTCTACACGATAAGGACAGCATCCTAGTGGAGACTTTTTAGCCCCTCTCTATACTGTGGTCCAGTCACAGCAAATCTTGATTCTCTCCCTCTTTTTCTTTATTTGCTCTTGACAGCTAACTTGATTTTCTGGGGTGCGTGAACGTGGCGTTTAAATTTGGATTTCCGCTTACAAGAAATTCAAAAGGATTAACTGTAAAGTACATGAGAGAGCTGAACAAGTAATGGCGTCGTTGCTAAGCATGAAGATTGAAAGCTGACAAGCGACTAGTGTTCACCTTTTAAATTGCTTTTTCATAATGAAGGCTCTTGTATTTCAACATCATTTTGTTGATCAAGGGGGAAAAAAATGTGAAAAGTCATTGTCTATTCACTCTTTTTGAAGTCACGTTTTGGGAAATTAAGAGGATGTGAAATTGTAGGCCCAGTTAAAGAAATTGGAAGTTCTCTGCAGATTAAGCAACAATAAGACAGAGTAGAGGATAACAACTTATTTTATCATAGCATGTAATAGGATGTAGTTTTATACAAAGTTGTGATGGGAATGTGAATTTCTGCGCAGGCAAAGTGTTTGGGGTGGCGCTAATGGGATGATAAAGTCTCACTCAAATCTCAATTAGCCTATCCACTTGGGTTGGCCTAAGGGGGTTTAAGGTAATTAGCTTGCATAAGGTTTCAGATTCAAATTATATTACCTGCCGAAGTTTTAAAAAATTATCTGACTCTGATTTCGGTTGCAACATTAAGGTTTTAGCAATCGCAATTGGGACCTTTGCATTTATCCACAATTCCGCAATATCAAAAATTGCGAAACACGACTACATTTTAAAACCTTGACAGCTATTTTACCCCAAAAATCTCAATTAGCCAAAACACTGTTTAAGGAAATTTCATTTTGTCCCCAGGCTGTTAACACACTGTTCAATCCCAAATGGCCAAACCTCAAGTTAAAATAACTTAAGCGTACTTCCCTATTAAATATTAATGGTTTATTTCTTTCTTTTTTTTCTTTTTATAAATTGTCTCAAGAGGCAGAGAGGCTCTTAGAGTGACAAATTTTACTTACAAAAGGATTTGAGGTACCAAAAGTATTCCAAGTAAGAAGTAAGAACACACTTATTAGAACTTCTCGTGCATATATCTTATAAGCATACATAATTCCTCCACTAGCCATTGATTCTTTTGCTCTTTTTCCGACTCAGTCTTAGTCAGATATAGAACCAGCTCAACAAAAGCTTGCTGTGATTGTTCTTCCGTAAATTATAAGCTTTAGGGCGGAGAAGTTCGCTATAATGCTGAAAAAGGGCTCAGCCTCACACTAAGCAATTTCATTAGAAAGCATATCCAGAAGCTAATAATGACGGTTTTTGCAAGATGGCTTCATGTAGAGACATGTTTGGAAACACTTATTTCAGGTGAATTAATAATTTTATTAAAATTTCTATCAAAAAGTTACATTAAAAAGTTTTTATTCTTAAAATTAATTAATCCAAACACGCATTAAAAATCTAACTTTCTACTTAAGGATTAGTGAATTTGATTTCAGACTTTTTCTAACTTCGTTTAAAAGCTTAGTAATTTTGAAGCATCGTAGCTTGTGTTATCTCAACCTAGCTAGACTTTTGAACTATTGTTCTTTTGACGAATAAAAAAGAAAGAAACACAAAAATGATAAATGACTCAACACTGATGTTAACAAGTTGCTAAATCTTCTCAAACAAGACTGGTAATTACAGAGAATTCATGGTATTATTGACTTAGATGCAAGAGTCTGACCCAGCTTTAAGGAAAGTAGGAAACCACAAATTTGATTTCTTGGTTACTTTTGTGACCCATTTATTGTGTTTTTGTAATATCAAATTCACAGCTCTTCACACGCTACCATGATTTTAGATTTTTAGTGTTCTCTTTCCATATTACTATGTTTAGTCACAACTTCACACAAAGGGAAGAAAGGGAGAGAAAGAGTGAGAGAATATAGTCCTTGACCTTGCGCTAATTTCTTATACAATATCATGCATCTATACAAGGTGGATGATGGATGTGACTAGCAAAGAATATCAACGGGCTTCTAATAAGGTAATGGTTATTTCATTTGTTGAACTTAATTGCTGCTTACTTGTGGATGAGTCTGCTTCACCTGAATATTTTCCAAAGAATCCTGGCTGTTTTGGCTCAGGCAATTCAAGCTCACTCACTAACATTAGGAGCACATAGGACATTCCAGGCCTATCCTCTGGATGCTGTTGAACACACAAGAGACTAACATGAATGCAATGCAATATTTGTGATAGAAAACTAGAGTTTTCTATGCTTTTATCAACCAGTTCGAGTAGTCTTCCTTCTTTCCAGAGTTTCCATGCCTGAAAGACATTAAAATTGCATGTTATACAGGAAACACACTTGTTTGATACATGTGAGTTAAGTTTACTATTTGTCTCTCAATACTTACATGGCCTATGAGATTTTGGCTGTGGTTCTGATTATAATATCCTCTACTTCTCTTCCCAGATATGATCTCCATCAATAAAACTCCAAAGCTGAAAACATCAGATTTCACTGAAAATAGCCCGTCAGTTGCATATTCTGGTGCCATGTAACCACTGCAGAACAAATTTTGAAATGAATCTCTTAAGGCCTTAACTAGTAGAAAATAGGTGTCATGAATTCAGCTTGATTGGAAAAACATTTATTCACTTACTAAGTCCCAACTATTCTCTTTGTGCTTCCTTCATTCTGATCTCCACCAAAAATTCTAGCCATGCCAAAATCTGAAATTTTGGGGTTCAACTCACTATCAAGTAAAACATTACTTGCTTTGAGATCTCTGTGGATAATCCTTAGTCTGGAATCCTGATGAAGATAGAGAAGACCCTTAGCAATTCCACATATAATGTTGAAGCGCTTTGACCAGTCTAGTAATTCACTTCTTTCCTGATCTGCCAGATTTCCATCACATAAAAAAATCAATTTGGTCATACGCTGTTAAAAAGTGTTCTAGTGTGGAAAGCAGTTAAGGGATACTACTCATTTCATGAAACTAATCTTAACCATTTAAATATACAATTCCTTCCTTGGATACATACCAAAAATAAATGAGTCCAGGCTACCGTTAGGCATGTATTCATAAACCAACATTTTTTCCTCTCCTTCAAGGCAACATCCAAGAAGCTTTACAAGATTGCGGTGTTGAAGTTTTGCAATCAATTTCACTTCATTCTTGAATTCGGTCAATCCTTGTCCCGAGCTTGTTGAAAGCCTCTTGACAGCAATTTCCAGCCCATCTGCTAGAATTCCCTGAAAATTTAAATTTTCAAATTGATCATTTGATAGAATTGTTCATTTTGTTCCTCAATTCATAATGTCATAATAATCTATAAGCAAATTACCCTGTATACAGGTCCAAAACCTCCTTCTCCAATTTTGTTGTTGATTGTAAATTTGCTAGTGGCCTTATCTATTGTTGACAAGTCAAAAACTGGTAGGTCCATATCATCCACTTGCATTCCACTGTTTTGATCTGCTTTGATACTGAAGTCTGATCTCTCTGACATAATATAAGTGGGTGGTTTCAGATTGTGATAAGCATTGCAGCATATTTCATTTAATTTTTGAAAGGACTAAAATTTCATCTTTTCATAAAAAGAAAACTTCCTATGTACTACTCTAAGTTATTCCACTTAACCCCTCCTCCTCCAAATGCAAAGAAATAATAAAGGAAATGAGAGGAGTAGTTCCTCCAAGTGGATGTGAGGAATTAGGAAACTGAAAACAAGATAAAAAAAATATTGAAACTATACACAGAAAAGTGTTTCAGTTTTAATTAAGTTAATTTCGAGATAATCAATTAAAAGTTCATGTTGATTTACCTTTTCCAACACATTAGCCAGAAAAAATTGATAAAACAAAAAAATCCTGCGGATAATATGATGTGTTAATTGGTTGCAATCATGAATAGCAACCCAAACCTCCATTCCAGGAACGATTCAGAGCAAGTGTCTGTCATGACTTTTCAAGCTCCATAAAACTTTTCTTCCAACCGAAGATTATTGGCACAAGTGGTTCAGCACTTGCGTCCCTTAACTAAGGACTGGGGTTCGATCTCTAACTTGAGAATAGAGTTGCGACTGGAAGTACCACTTTATTCCAAAATGGGCCGACCCGGGGGGAGGGGGAATAGTTGGGTGCCAAAATAGAAGCCCTAAATACCTCCTGGTTAGACCAAAAAAAATAAAACTTTTCTGCCTGTTATTTCAATCTGAATCCCACAAACTTCTCATTTAGCACACAGTTATTAACCAAAGAAGGTGAACCAAATTGGCAATAGTGGAACCTGTACACTACTTAATTCTATGGTTTTTGTTTTGCGGATCACTGTATGGTTGTCAAATAATATGCATACATCTAATACAATACCATGAACATTGATAAAACAACATAGACATTTTTTTCCGTTTGAGAACAGGAACAAAAATGAAAAATTTTACCTTTCACATTGGTGCGTGATTTCTTTCTATAACACCAGCCAAGTAATATTAGCATACCAGAAATCGCTACCACGGCCAAAGAAACTGTCACTGCCACTAGGACTCCCCTCTTCTTGTGGCCCTCATTGGCGTGTTCTAATTAAATTTGATCACAAATTTACAAAGGTAACATAAATATTCACCGATAAAATTGATCCTAGCTAAGAAATTTATTTGAAGGACTAATAAGTGGCAAAGCTAAGTTCCTACCTAATTCTGAAGCATCCATCCGAACATATATGTCCTGACCTCCAGCTGCAAACTGTCTCATATCAATTAGATCACCAAACCACATGGCACAGCCACTTCCTTGTCCACTTATATCCGAATTTGCATAAGCCATACAAGTACAGTTATCCAAGCACTTGGCTCTGCATTCCAATAAACCAATTGTCTGATCCAGCCAAGTATGTGTAGTGTCAGGAGCTTTCAGGCCAGTAAATTTGACAAATCCATCCTTGTGTTTCTCCTCACAGCTTAATTCCTTATTGCGGACACATCCATGAGACCAATCCATTGAGCTCCATGCTTGAGGTGACTTAGGCTTGAACCCTTCCAAACATTGGCACACTGGTGAATCTGAAATAACACAATTTGCATTAGCTCCACAAAGGGCATAGCTGTCACACAAGTCCAGTGGCACTGAAGTGTAGACCTCCCATCTTTGCTTTGATTCAATCCACACATAACGCCTGCGAACATAGCTTGTCGCATTCAGCACTAACCTTGAGATCACAGACGAGTTCTTAAGGCTATACGTATAGTAAACTTCATCCTTGTTGAAAACAAACTTGAAGTCATAAATGGGGTTAGCCCTTACTTGTGGTGAACCACTTGAATGCAAGCCATTCCATGGTCCACTTCGGTAGAACTTTTGGTCACCCTTCATCATATATGCTTCAGGATAGTTATGGAGCACCATACCAAAAGAGAAGTCACTAGGAGATGGATCATCAGGACTCTTCCAAGCAGTTAGGTTCCTATTAAGACCAGTTCTCAAGTCCCAACCAAACTTCATATCTGGTAAGAAAGTGTCAGTTGGGTAGTCAAAACTCTGCCACAAGTAGGCCTCGGTGTTTGGATCTCGCTCATCTCTTACCACAAGATTGCCAGAATCTAAGAGCAAGGCCACTGGACTTTCTGGTTTTCTCAAAGAGGTTGTAGACCAAACAACAGTGCCATTCTGTGTGAGAACAAGGTTCCCAGTGCTGGTGTTCATTCTCAAGATGCCAGATGAACCATTGATTGGATTGAGCCTGTTTGCAACCCAAACCACTGTTTGAATAGGGATTTTCCTGTACCAAATCCCCAGGTAACGTTTCTGGGAACCTGGGGTGAAGAATCCAAGTTCAAAGGTTCCATCTTTGGAAACCAATGTGGTGTTTTTACCATCATCACTTAGGGACAGGTCTTGAGAAATGGAGTCAACTGCCAACGAAATTTCAGAAAAATAGACAAGTATATGAAAACAAAGGAAAACGATTCTCATAAAAGACATAACGTTCTTCAATTCAAGTTGTAACTATTCAAGAACTATGCACTTCAGCTACATACATATATGGCGATTGATAGACCAAAGGGAAAAAACAACCTGGATGGTGCGAAGTATGAACACAGGACCATGATGCTTTGCTGCATCTGGAGGAGCACGTTACTTGTTCAAATTGATTGGCATATAAACAAATAAGTGAAAAAGATATATATAGTATAAATAAATGCAACCTGCGAGGTTGGTTGTGGAAAAGGATATATTATATGTTACTTGTTATAAATCACACAGTGATGGTATGTTGGGGGTGGTTGTGACAATTATAAAAGAAGTAAATAGGAGACTTGAACAGACTGGTGCAGTTTCCTCTGAAACAAAGTTGAACACTCATAGACACTTTATTGGAGAGAAGAAAAGTAGCAAGATCAAAAACTTTTAGGTAGGCTTAGTGGGAGTGGGAAAGAACAATTTGCAAGGGCGGTTTCCGTTGAAACATTGCTTAAGCAAAGTCTACTGATTGGAAACTTGAGACTCCCAAGTCAAAGTACCTACTCAATTGATCACAAAAAAATGGCTATAGTTTCTCGAAGAGAAGACTTTCCTTAGGCCAAAAACTTTGGGTGAAAAAAAAAACAAAAATCTGTACCTGGTTATTAAGTTGAAAATAAATTATTTTTATTTTTTATTTAATTTTTAAGAGACAAATAATTTTTCTTTTAATTTGATTATGTATGTGTGCGTGTGTGAATTTCTTACAATACATTAGATAATTGTTAGTTAATTTCAATTCTTTTTAGGTGCCTCACTCCTCACTTCTCGTTTTAGCAAAGTTCGTCCTTCCAATCAGCAATAAAGATTTTTCTGAAATCTAGCTATTGACTACTTGAGTTGAGAATAAGGACAACAATTATATATTACTCACAAGTTACAATGATTTGATACAATGATCTCAATATATTACATATATCAAGATCAAAAGAGCATTTATATATAAAAAATAATTTTATATTCTCCTATAAAACTTTTTATTAATCCTCTTTTTTGTTAGATGAGAAAAACATTAAATATTTTTATGTTTTCAAAATATTAAATATATTTACATTTTTATTTATACAATAGTGAAAAGTTAATAAAAGAATATACCAAGACATCATGTTTGTGCTGGGAGATGGTGGGAGTTGGTAATGACTAATGACCGTATATTATTTTTACCACTTCATGTCTATTGATGACTTAGAGCAATTTTAACTGAGTATCTTACCGGTTGCTTATATTTAAGCAACTGTCTCTTAAAAATAAGAACGCGTTGGAGAAGGCATACGTGGCACAACCGGTTCCTTAAATTTAAGGAATGCATCTTATACAAGACACCGTTCCTTAATATTAAAAAAAACTGTTTTACTCAATCAATTACCGTTGCAAAATGGGTGGGAAAAAATCGGTAATGAAGAAATAAAGAAGGGAGAACAAAACTGAAGAAGAACCAGATCTAGAATCATAAAAAAACATAACTTTATTCCACAAATTCATAACCAAATTACAGCAAAAATTATAATAATAACCATTAAAAAAAATTAAAACCAAAAAAATTCACAACTAGAGAACTGATGGGGGAAGGTGTGGACGGAGACTGGCGCGGTAGTGGAGAGCGAGATCAACGCTAGATCGGCGTCGTGGTGGAGGTAGGGAGGTAGATTGACGCTAGATCAGCGTCACGGTGGAGGTGGGGGTGGGGAGAGACAAGGCACGATGGGGTTGGGGGTGGGGGAAGCAAAGCGTAACGGGGTTGGGTTAATTTTTCAGTTTATCAGAGACAATTTCACAAATATTAAGAAATTAAATATGATACTAAAATGAGGGTGTTATAGTGGTTGGTACTTAGGAGGATATTCTTAAGGGAGGCAGATGGTTATTGGGGGATGGCTTGATGGTTAAGTTATGGAGTGATAGATAGCCCTTTGGAACGTTGTGAAAGAACATATGCAACAGCCTATGCCTGCTAGTTTTTCTAATTTTCTTGTTTATTAATATGTTTCTTTTGCATGTCAATGAAGGGTGGAGTTGTTCCAACAATTTATCCCACCATGGCTCTTTGCAAAAATTACTTATGTGTTGTCTCTAAATGTTTCAAGTGGTCCTGACAAATTTATTTGGTCACATACTCCAAATGGGCAGTTCTCGACCAAATCAGCTTATAGTCTCATATCTACCTTAAACATTGCCCTATCAATGCACTACTGAAGCGGTTTTGGTCTCCCTTGATCCAACCTCATTAGTAATGTTTTATTTGGAAGATTTTTCATGGTGGCCTTGTTACCAATGTGTTCAAAGAGGCCAGATGTATGTCCAACAACTTAGTGTGTAGTTTATATCAGGGGTATGATGAAACATTTTTGCATGCTTTTAGAGATTGTATTCTTATTCGTCCAATTTGGGAGATGTTGCAACAACATCTACCTATAACCTTCTTTGATAAGAGTTTAAAGGAGTGGTTGTGTAGTAACCTCGATGATACTCATGAGGTCCTTGGTGTATATTGGGGAATTTTGTATTCCCACATTCTGACGAGTATTTGGCAGGCATGTAATAAGTTTGTTTTTTAATAATTGTCCTATTAATGCTTTGGTAGTTGTGTGCTAGGCTTAGTTGGAAGCTTACGAGGTATCTTTTGCTACAAATAGGTGAATGCATTAAGCTGGCTTAGGAACTTGAAATCCACCTTGTCTTTTATGCTAGAATCCACCATTGCTTAGTTGGGTTAAAATTAAGACTAATGGTTCGATGTTGAATAATGGTAGGCAAGCCTCTTGTGTGTGTTTTCATAGATTGCAATGGTGATTGGCTAGGAGGTTTCATGTGCAACTTGGGAGCTTCTAATGTTATCTCTTTGGAATTATAGGGGCTGCTTATAGGCCTTAAATTGGCTTGAAATGCAACTGCAAGACACATTATGATGGAATGTGACTCACAAGTTTTGGTCCATTTTGTCCAATTTGGTGTTTCTTTTACACACCCCTATAATTCCCTACAGGTGGCAGCTATTTCACCCTGGTTTAGTAGAGAATGGGACGTTGTGATCTCTCATGAGTTTAGCGAGATGAATATGGTAGCTAATCATCTAATTGGGTTGGCTCACTTATAGCAAATTAGGGTTAACTATGCCCCGTTCTATGTTTTATTGTTTTTGGGGCCTTACCCCTCCACCATATACAAAAAAAAGCACAAAAGAATAAAGGGAGAAGTTAAATTGCGTGCCATTATGGCATAAAACGTGAACCAAAATTATGTAATTGATAAAAATCAACATATTTTCCTTTTGGATTAATTATATTTTTAGTCCCTCATTTTTTTGTCAATTTTCGCTTTTAGTCCCTTATAAAAACTTTGACTGGTTATAATCCTCCATTAATTATTCCATTATGTTTTTAATCCTCGCAGTCATGGTTGTCAAACTCGAGTTTCAACTCGTAAACTCGGACGATTTTACGAGTTTACATCACCAGAGCTGGCTAACTCGCAACTGAAATCATTTTTAATTGGGATCGGATAAACTCGTATAAACTCGAATGAACTCGTTCAAAATCGCGAGTTCATCACCAAGTTCGCGAGTTCACCTCGGCGGAGCCACTTTGCTCCAAAACGATGACGAGCTGCGCGTTTGGCTTACGATTTGTGCAAAGAGGGTCGCGTTTGTGATTTTCCCCCTAGATCCGCCATTCCGAGCCTAGGGTTTGTCATATCCTCTGTTGATTCCTCATCTTATTTGCAACCTCTTGAGCTCAGACGGACCTTCTCTTTTCTCCTTTACTATTCTCGTTGACGGCCTCTGCTCCCGTTCACCTTGCAATTTCGCTGCGAACGCGCGACAGCTTGTGGTCCGCGACTTGCGTTCTCCTTCGTGCGTGGTCCTGCTCTGCAATTCACCGTGGTCCGTGAGTCCTGGTTCCTGGTTCCTGGTCCCTGATTCTTCACGAGTCCTACTTCACCAGTAGAAGGGTATCACCATATACTCTGTCTCTCATATTTCTGTATTGTGCCTTCACTGTTTTGTGTTCCCAAATACGTTTCAGATTGCAAATTATTATTTAAAAAAAAATATTTTGTTAGATGTATGATGCACTGTCATTTGCTTATTTTATTGTGTAATTGTGTTTGATATTAGTATACAAATCATAATGTCGGGGACTGGATCAAACTCCTTTAGCAGTAATGCAGCTGTCTCTTTTGCTAGAAATAGGAAGAATGCTCCTGGAAATCGGTTAGATATTGGTTGGAAACATGGGATAGATGTTCAAGGCAATGCTAGGAAAGTCAAGTGTAATTATTGCTCAAAGATTGTGAGTGGAGGGATTTTTAGATTCAAGCATCATCTTGCTAGAACTAGAGAAGATTCAGAACCTTGTGCTACGGTGCCAGAAGAAGTCAAAATGCTAATGATAAAAATTGTTGCTAAGGCAAAAGAAGCTTCCTTGAAGAGAAGAAAACTAAATAGTATTGATGAAGAAAGGGATGAACAAAGTCAAGGGGTGGAGACTTATAGTTCTCAAAGCCATGACATATCCTTTTCAAGAGGAAAAGGAAAAGTTGCTAGTGGTGGGGGAGCTCAAGCAACTATAAATCAATTGATTAAAAAAAATTATAAAGAGGAAGTTGATGCTCAAGTGGCTGAATTTTTTTACACAAGTGTCATTCCATTCAATGCTATTAAAAATCCAGCATTTGCAAAAATGTGTGAGATGATTGGGAAATATGGAGTTGGCTATAAACCTCCATCTTATCATGATGTTAGAGAGAAGCTTTTGAATCAAGCAGTGGGGAAAACTGAGGCAATGCTTGAAGAGTATAAGGAGGAGTGGAGGAGAACAGGTTGCTCTATCATGTCTGATGGATGGACAGACAAAAAAAGGCGTTCAATTTGCAACTTCTTGGTGAATAGCCCAAAGGGAACGATGTTTTTGTATTCATTAGATACCTCTGACATCTCAAAAACAGCTGACAAAGTTTTTAAGATGTTGGATGATGCAGTCACATTTGTTGGACAGGAGAATGTTGTGCAGGTGGTTACTGATAATGCTGCAAATTTCAAAGCAGCAGGAGAATTGTTGATGTAGAAACGGGAGCATTTGTATTGGACCCCATGTGTTGCTCATTGTATTGATTTGATATTTGAAGATTTTTAGAAGCACTTGAAGGTTCATCAAGTTACTATAAAGAAAGGAAGAAAGATCGCCACCTACATATATGGCAGAACAATGCTTATTAGCATGTTAAAGAAGTTCACAAAAGGAAGAGACTTGATTAGGCCTGGTATGACTAGATTTGCCACGGCTTATTTGACTTTAGCTTGTTTGCATGAAATGAAAGCATCATTGATGAGCATGTTTAGCTCTGAAGAGTGGAAGACAAGCAAGTTTGGAACTTCACAAGAGGGGAAAAAAGTAGAAAATGCGATTTTAGATAGTCGGTTTTGGAAGAATGTAAGCATATGCCTCAAAGCTGCTGCCCTTCTTATGGTGGTCCTTCGATTAGTGGATTCAAATATAAAACCCGCCATGGGTTTTATATATGAGAAGATGGATTGTGCAAAAGAAAAGATTAAATGCAACTTCAATAATATTAAGAAAAGGTAAAATTTTTAAACTTTGTCTCATTAAAATTTAATTATTTGTGACTTTGTGTAACTATTTCTAATATAGCATATTTGATATTTGTGTAGTTATGAACCTATTTGGAAAATTATTGATGAAAGGTGGGATAATCAGCTTCACAGGCCTTTGCATGCAGCTACATATTATCTTAATCCCCATTTGCATTATGAGCCTAATTTTAGAAATGATGATTCTGAGGTGAAAGAAGGGCTGTATTTGTGTATGAAAAGATTGGTCAAGGATGTTGCAGAAATGAATAAAATTAGTATGCAGCTTATTGAGTTTCATTATGCTAGAGGGCTATTTTCTATGGATAATGCAAAGGCCTGTAGGAAGGCTATGCTTCCTGCAGAATGGTGGGAGATGTTTGGAGATGGATGCCCAAAGCTGAAAAAGTTTGCTATCCGTGTTTTGAGCTTGACTTGCAGCTCTTCTGGGTGTGAGCGTCATTGGAGCTCATTTGAAATGGTAAATGAAGTTTATCACTTTATTTATGATTTATGATTTTCTTTGTTTAGTTTAGATAATCATGAAATTCTATTTTGTGTTATTTCCTAATTCTAGGTTCATACGAAGAGAAGAAACCGCTTGCATCAAAAGAAGATGAATGACTTGGTTTTTGTCATGTATAACTTGAAGTTGAAAAGTAGACAAATTAGAAAAATTGTTGCTCTTCCATTTGATGATATTCAATCTGATGATGAGTGGATAACAAAAGAGAGGGATGATGCTGATGAAGAAAATGTTGAGCTTGAGCAACCTCAAGGTGAAGGTGGTAGTAATGTTGAATTAATAGGAGGAAGTTCAAGTAATCCAACTTTAGTTGCATTGGATCTTGATAATTTGGCTTTTGATGACAACATTATTGATGAACATTTTTTATCTGAGGAAGAGCTTAATGGTGATGGAGATGATGGTATTGGAGATGATGTTATTAAAGGATTAGACATAGACATTTGAAGACATTTGTCTTTTTTTCTTTTTTTAAAATATTATCATTTTAAGAACTTATGTTTTGTAAGAACTTATGTTTTATTTGGTGAAGTTTGAACTTATCATGTAGTAATGTACTACTTCTCTTAGTTATTTTATTATTGTGGTTTACTATTTTGCTTTATTTATGGAGTTCAAATGTTGAATTATTATGTTATCTATAGGTTTTTTTTTTTTTTATAGTAGGTAAACTCTTACGAGTTTACGATTCGAGTTTACGAACTCCCCACGAGTTTATGTAAACTCTCGAGTTTAACAACCTTGCTCGCAGTTTGATTTCTCTATTATCCAATGACGTGTCATCCATGCTAGCAAAAGGTTGTGTGGGTCTCTTTTGTTTTTAACTTTGTGGCAATTAAAAAATGCTACAAATATTCTAATGATTTAAAACCACCAGAATGTGTTCAACCATCCCTATCTCTTGCATCTAACACATTGTTCTTGAGTAATTTTTTATAATAATTTTGTTAATATTAAATAAAGGAAATAATAACAAAAAATGATTAATAAAAAAAATAAAAATTGATAATAATTTTAATAAGAAAAAAATATTAGTTATATTAATTTTATTTTGATAAATAATATTTTATACTTTTAATTTATTTATTTTACTATTTTACATAATTATTATGTTAATTAATTAATTATTAGTTTTACACTTAATAAATTATGTTATTATTTTAATTTTGACATAATTTATTGGGATTTGTTAACATACACTCATTTGATTTTTAGTTAGAGTACATTAGTAAGTTGTAATAAAGATTATCTTAAAACACACTTATGGTGTAGTGTTATCTCCTTGGCAAGCGTACCAATTTAAACAAGTAATAAAGTGATGAGTGAGTATTGTCTCCTAAGGGACTCACGCAGTACTCTGGTAACACATTGATTTTGCTATCCTAAACTATCATAACCGAAGATTAAATTTAATTGCAAGAAAGTAAAATGCGATAACTTAAAGGAATAAACATGTAGAGGACAATTTGGAATAAAAATATTTTTGGTATTTTCTCAACACTTGGTATGTGTAAATTGATTTAGATCAAATAAAATGGAAATAGTTGGGGTTTAACTTCATTTAGCCTTCCTATCATATATCATATGATTTACTCATTCAGTATTAAGTTACCAAGTTACCATCATCCTATAAAATTTTCTAACCCTATTCCTTACAAGTTAAAATCTGAGCTCGTTGACTAAACTACCAACTCCTTGTATAGCTTAGCCAAACAACTTACCTTAAGAAAAGAGGATTAAGGATGCCTAACATATCTTACTATATTCCTAGATGCAAGATGTATTAGATGTCTTCTTCAGTTCTAAGCTTTAAATACTGTTTTCCAACAAGATTCAAGCTAAAGAGAACAAGTTAAGGATGATCAAACCAAAACAAGCATTAATAACAGAAAAAGACATTAATATGGAACTATACTGAATAAATATATCAAAATGGTTACATAAAGGTAAGCTTAATAACATTAAACCCCAACAAGGGTGAACTTAGCTATACATGACTATGCAAAGAAGGAAATTTGGTGAAGAGAATGAAGAACTTGGAGAGGAGACCCAACAGAAGCTCTTCCAGCCTTCAAAAATCCCTAGAATGCTCTCTTTCGTATTGTCCCACCTTTTGTTCACTACCCACCTAATGCTTTTTGTCTTTTCCTCATTAAGTGTCATATCAGTGGACCTGGTGCTGAGCATGGATATTTCCACACTAAGCATGGCAAGAACAACATTAGGGTCCACTCTCTGGTAGCTTGGCCTTAAGTGCTAGGATTCTTTCGCTTAGCACCAGAAGGTGAGTTACAAGTGGGCTCTTTGGTAGGTTTGCACTAATTGCCAATCTAGCGGCGCTTAATGCCACGAGGTGAGTCTTCAATGCTGGTCCTTTTCTTGCTACTTAAGGTTTGGGCAGGTCACAAAATTTGCTCCTTCCTAGATTTTTCTTTCTTTGCCTTAACCTGCATAGAAACATCCAAAAAATAATAAAATTCCTAAAACTCTGAATTGCTAAACCTATATTCAAAAGTATATGAATTTGGTATAAAAGGTGGTTAAAACAAAATAATGGGTTAACAAAAAATGAGATAAGTATCACAAAATGCACAAAAAAGATAGGTATGTATTGCACTTATCATGTAGCTTGCTATCGTACTCCAATTAAAAACAAGTGGATGTACGTTAACAAATGCTTGTTGCTAACATACTTCAACTAAAAAATAAGGAGGTATACATTAGCAAATTTTTAATTTATTAATTTAATAATTAATTAATATAAATTATTTTCACATTTTATTATTTAATTTCAAAAGATTTGTGAATAATAAAAAAGAATGGGTCCATATGATAACAATATGAATCAATATTTTAAAACTCGAACCGATCATGGACTCAGTCAGGGCACTAGGTCACTAGGTTAATGGTCGAACTGAAGGTCATTAATTGAATCGCATGACCCAATCTTTATTAAAAAAATTTGAAAATATTCATGACATGTAAATTTCATACCTATAAAATTTATTAAATTAAATTTCAATAGTGATGTGTAGCTTAGAAATAAATAAACAATCAACAATGATATTTGAAATGAGGGTGAAGGAAGGAAAGACTAAAGGTTATGCATTCAGGTTAAACAAACTAGAGTAAGTGAATGAAGGTTATACAATTAGATCAACACAAGAGACATTTATGTCATACGCATACGTGATTTCACAATTTTGGTGATTATTATCATTTTATAAATAAATATTTATTTTTTATAATTAAAATTCATAATAAATAAATATTTTTAAATATGTAAATTATATTATAAGTTGGGGTTTCTATTTTTTGTTCAGTAGTTGTAGTTAAAATGACATAGTTTCAAGCTTTTAAAAAAATAAATTTCTTTGAACCGATCTGGGTCAACCTGTCGATTCATCAGTTCAACCTGTCAATTCACCAACTGCAAAACTCGTCGAGTCAAACCAGTTCATACCAGGTTGATGGCATGTTCGATCCAATCACAGGTTCAAATCAATTGCACCACCGGTTCTCAATCCAACCGGTCCAATTGGTTGGTTTGAGTTAGTTTTTAAAACACTTATATGAATATTAAATCTAGAAGCATAAGGCAATTTGAACCCTAATTCCTAATGAAGAATGATGGAATAGTTGTGCGAGTTGAGAGGAAAAACGACATTGTTGCTATGCAAAGCAAGAGAACGAAGGCCATCTTGGCCGAGAGAGCGAGAGAAGTGGGAAGCGGTGTAGCCATTGTGCAAAATTTACAAAAAATGAGGGACTAAAAACATAATTAACCTCGTCCACCAAAAAAAATTAACCCTTTTTCTTTCTATTCACGCTAGGGAACGAGACTTCCCGAAGATACTCCCTGGTGGAGAGTTTCCCAAAGGAAGCCTTTGGTGTCTCCAATATCATGAACTTCCCTTGAGGGAGTCCTCCACGTTCCCTGATAGACGGATGTTATGTGTCATGTTATCATTTTCACACCTCTTGTGTGCATCCCTAACATGTCAGAGGATGATCCGTGCTCTGACATGTCGGGGCACGCTGTGCCACCTATCCTGATTTTCCTGGACATGGGCTGGTGTCTGACATGGCAAAGGCGCACACCAACGTTTGACATAGCAGGGGGCGCATATCCTCTTGTCTTTGTCAGATGTCAGAGGGGTCATATGGGCATCTAGATGTTTCTAGACTCTCCCCATTACACAAGGTTTTTTTGTACCAAGGATTGGTCAGTCATGGTTGGCTGGTTGTCTGTGGAAGATACATGGTATCCATTGGTGCAACTTCTTTGGTATCGGCTTCGTGTAGAGCAACCGCAGAGTCATGGTTTTCCCCACAGTGCGCTTCTCATGGTTAGTAATCTTGGCCAAACGATTAGTGGCTCCCCGAGTCTAAGTTGTAAGTGCTTTGTGAGGATTATGGATTCTCTTGATTGGACAGTCCACTTTCCTTGTTTTTTTGGGAAACCATGTTATATAAGAAGAAGAAGAAGAAGAAGAAGAAACCCCTGCACTCAGACACGTGAAATTAAATGCCAATTTTGTATTGTGTTTTTTATTAATCAGAAGAAAGAAAGAAAAATAATGGAAGGTTGAAATTGAAGACAACCTCTACACATAATTGAAAAGAACGTGATTGAAATCGACAAGGAAAACAAAGAGAAAAAATGGGCATTAGCAACCCCAGTCATAATGCATTCATTATATGGTTCTTATTTATGAAAAAAAGGGAATGAAACGATATAGCCCAAAACATTGCTATTGACCTTGTGTTTCACATACTGTTGCACACCAAATGCCCATTAATACGAAATTTGTTCTATTACTTAAAACAAGAGCAGAGAAAAAAATCACACATAATCAAATCATTTTAGCAATTGAGACATGTGCATACTTATCAACCAAAAACACAAGACCAGATTCATATTAGACACCATGAGGTGCAAATGCCAAACCCAAAATACCACAAAAATGCACTATGTAGGAATCACCACACATATAAGTTCAAGCAAAAACCAATTGGTTCTGAGTTGGAAAAGGAGAAAAGAGAGAGAGAGAGAAAGAAATAAAAGAAAGTATGACAACTCTGTGCACATTATCATGATGAATACCTCAAATCTACTTCATGAATTTATTATCAATGATTCAGGGCATTGCTTTTGATAACATCCCATGGTACTTGACCAACCGAATAGTATGTCTTGCAGACCTAGAGTTACATCAGCTACAAATAAAGGCATTAACAGAGTATTTAAGCAAAATTGTAGTTATTATAACAACAATTTATCACAAACTAGTTGACAGGTAGAGCTAAAGGTGTTATCTTACACGAATCACTTGCAAATCATACAATATCTTGTTAACATTAATGCAGAAACCTCACAGCATAAGAATTACAATGCATAAAAAAAATGATTTGGTCAAGCATTTTAGTTCAAGGATTTTATCAAACATGATGTTAGCAGAAACTAATTGAAGTGAATTAATAAATGAAACCAACATAAAAACTAATTCATTGATATTTCAGAACATGATGTTTCGCTTCATTTGCGTGTCCTACTCTCAGCTTCATTTTTGGCCTACCATCAAATCCCATATTGGGTTGTGGGTGTTTTGGTTTGAATTTGACTCTGATAGGTTGCCTACCGTCAAATGCTATATTGGGTTGTGGGTATTTTGGTTTGAATTTGACTCTGATGGGTTAATAGCTAATGATCAAAATTGGGCTTTAGGTGTGAAATTTCTTCTTCCTCTTCTTCTTCTTTCTCTCTCTCTCTCTCTCTCTCTCTCTCTCTCTCTCTCTCTCTCTTTTAGTTTCTTATATTTTCTTTTCTTTTCTCTTTCTCTTTCTCTTTATCTTCTTTTTCCATTTCACTCATTTCTTTTCTTCCATTCTTTTTTTTCTTCCATTTTCTTCTCTTTTCTTTCCTCTATTCTTTTCTCTCTTTTTTATTTTTTTTTTCTTGATGAACCTTGTGAAAAAAATAAAATAATAATAATAATAATATAACAATGAATCTAGACAAAATTATGTGTTTACAACTATTTATTCATTTTAATTGATTCTTTTTTTATCTCTATATCTAAATTAATTTCAATAGTTTTTTTTAAAGAGTTTGTCAATGGTTAAAAAATAACTTTATATCACAATTTAAATTATTTATTACAAATTCAAAATAAAATTTAAATATTTAAAGATAATTATTATTAATATATTTAATATAATATAATTTATACATTCAAAAATATTTATTTATTATGAATTTTAATTATATAAAAATAAACATTGATCTTATATAATGCATAGACAAAAATACTAGTTAGCCATAAATTAAAAAATAAACTCATATATTCATTTGTGATTTTTTTTTTAAAGTATATTGTCGTGGTTATATTTTTAATTTTTATTCAATTGTTTTTTATTTTATTTAAAAAGTGTTAAATTAGTTGTAAACAATATAAAATTCATTCTAATAAACTCCAAATATAAGATACAGTTAACATACTGAGCAAATGAAACTACTACATTCCAAATTACAATATGCGCGTGTTGCAATTCCATAGGAAGGGAGAAATTTGAATGCTTGATGACGATGGTTTGGGATTGAGAAAGATGGTATCATTGGCTATGGGGTGGAGAGTGTTTGCAGTTTAAGTGTGTGGCACAATGGTTGTGGCTCTACCATGGCAGCTTGAAGTGAGCGGTTTAATGGCTTGTGGTGAAAATAATGAAATATTAAGAATTGAATAATGATAAGAAAAAAACTAAAGAGTATACAAAAACCACTAAACAATTATAAATTAAGATAGTTAAACATTATTACATTGATAATTAAGCAAATGGCAACACATAAACACTACTACAAACAACAACGTTTGTTACAATTTACACATTGAGAATTTCATGTAGGATGATTTGACTTTCATATTGACAGTTCACTCTTCTTTTATATTTATTTATACTTGCTAGTATGTAGCACTAAGATTGTTACTCATTTATATCTGAAATAGCTTCTCCTATTGGAGTTGATCAATGTACATGGGATCCACACTACTATAGATTAGACTTTTTACATCGGTTAAAATTAACTTTTTACATCAGTTATAGTGACGTTATAGATTCAGGTGATGTAAAAAGTTGGACTTTTTAAATTGGCTATTGAACCGATGTAAAAACATTTTTTACATTGGTTCTTCCTTTTAACCAATGTAAAAAGTTATGTTTTAAAATAGATTTTTTATGAATTTTCTAACTTAAAAATACAAAATAAATACGTATAATTTGAAATAAATTAATAAAAATTAAAATTTATTATTATAAAATTTTTTTCATGAAAAATAATGTATTTGTCTAGTTTTGCATTAAAATGCATTATTTTGATATTAAAAACTAATTTTTCAAGTTTAGGCGATTTTATCGGTACCGGCTAATCAATTACAGTTAAAATTTATACTGGGGAGCTTTAGGACAGCTTACCCAGCACGTTTTCAACCTACAAGAGGGTGATTCATCACCTAAAATTGATATGTGTCCCTAGTTTTGCATATTTGTCCCTTAATTGAATTAAAAATAAATCAAAAATCTTATTTATGACATAATGGCATATGTCACTTAGGGGACACCTATGCTCCCTTCTTCTCCTAAAAATATCCATGTATTTTGGACATTCTTCACACATCCTCCACTCTCTCATGCTAGCCAAATTCTTAGAGAGCTCCTTTCTCTAGAAAAATTTTCTTTTACTTTGTTTTTATACTAAAATTTTACTAGTTTTTCAACAACTAGTAAAGTTCTTTTCTTAAGAGCTTTGCATCAATAATTTCATCCTTTTCATCAACCACCTTAGAGGTAATGGGGGGAGTGGGGTTGGTTCTAAATTATTGTCATTTTGTATGTTGGTAGAAAGGGTTTTTCTCTAAACCCGTTTAGGCTTAAGTTTATTATTATTATTATTATTATTATTATTATTATTATTATTATTATTATTGTTATTGTTATTGTTATTATTATTATTATTATTATTATTGTTATTGTTATTGTTATTGTTATTGTTATTATTATTATTATTATTATTATTATTATTATTATTATTATTGTTTGATGTTAAAGTTTAATTTTTGCTAAGTTGTTACTCTGCTTAAATTTAGATTATTAAATTATAATTGCTAAGCTGTTACTCTGCTCTATTTTAGAAAATTAAAATGCACTTCTAAGTTGTTACTCTGCTCAATTTTAAAAAAGTAAAATGCACTTGCTAAATTGTTACTCTGCTCAAATTTAGAAAATTAAAATGTATTTATTTAGTTATTATTCTGCCAAAATTTTAGTAATTAAACTATAATTACTATGTCATTATTCTGCTAATATTTTGTATGATTACTAAATTGTTATTTTGTTAAAATTTTGGTATTGTGCAATTTCTGCAAAATAAGGCAGAAATGTTGATTGTACTGGTGCTCAAATTAAATGAGACTAGGGAAACCTCTGAGAAGTTAGGAAGTGATCAATTATGATAAATTAGTGAGTAATGTAAAGCAATTGACATGTAGTGGCACAGCACCTTGCTAGGGAAACTACAGTTTGGTACACTGTGAGATGAAAGGTAGGGACTCATGATTAGGTTTAGAGGGTATAGTATCAAGTGGTAAGTGTCCTAATGGCTAAGGTAGAGCTCTTGAGCCGGGACAATCACTTAACCTGACTTGATAATCCTGACAACTGCCCAGCATCACCAGGATTGGTGAGAGTATATCTCTATAAATGGATATCCTAAATTGTTATTTTGTTCCTCAATGATGATGGGGACTGTATCATATGATGATATTGAGAGAAATATATGTACTCCCAGTCACTTCCCAAGTTCTATTAAGAACTATTACTCACTAATGGAAAGTATGGATCCATACCAAGTCAAGGGTAGTGGAGTATAACTTAGAATAAATCCTAGGTTCCCTTCGTTAATTGTGTCTTAATTCCTACCATACATGTGAAAGTGATTTTAGAACAAATCACCTTACTCCATTGTTTTTCTTCCTTATATGATTGATCGCAATTATTGAAGATGACAGCAATGCCTGATTATGCTGAGGATGATTCAAAGGATATTCCTCCATATTTGTAGACCTAGTTTATAATATTTTCCTTGAGGGATAGGGTAGATAAATACTGCTCTGTATATGATCTTTTTGATGTATATATTGGGTTGAGTAGTATATATCTTTTGATGTACTTTTTTTTTACTATTATGTATTACTCAAACTATGATATATAGTTTTGTTAAGACAAAGGACAAATTTATAACCCTCAAATATTTTGATGATAAAAAGCAATTAAAAAGAGCCTTTCAAACAATCATCTAGTTACTCGAATATCTTATGCTTGCTATCGTCTGATCTTTTTGTTCGTGTATTGTCTTTAATCATGTTTCAAAGTTTTCAATAGTTAACTTCTCTCAAACGATGATCTAACGATCTGCACACTAGTCAGCTATAAGAGCGTAAACAATCTCGAAATAAATGAAGTCTATGCACCTAATCTCAAGGGAAAGTTTACTTTATGCGTAAAAGAAGGAATATGCATGCAGATGTCAGAATGAAAAGCAGATATGTCCACTACTACAAGATAGAGTACGAGAATGGTAAAGATAAGCAGACTGCGTTATCTTATCAATGTGACAAGTTGGTGAAAGGCATTAAATGTTGCATTTAATGCTCCAATGACTCTTTCCACTAGACGTAAGCTGTCTCCCTTAAACACTCACAACGGATGCTTTTTTGGAGAAGTCTATAAATAGAAGAAGAGACCTTAAGTTCACAATTAGTCAGTTGGTTCACTATTTTCAAATCTCTACCTATCAAGCTCTAATATTATGACAATCATAAAACTTAGTTTGTAAAAAATTTATTTGTTCTTCATTGTATATTCGTCTGTTAGAACGTTAAACTCAGTGAGGTAATTCACGTTCAACTTTTTCTTTAAGAAATTGGTTAAAGCCTGAAGAGGCTTTGATTTAAAGAATACTTGGGTGTTTACTTGGAAAGGCAAGTTAAAGACTACTTGGGTTGAGCCTGAATAGGCTTGTTGAAAGAATACTTATAACTTGGATAAGTTAGTGAAACTTGGTTGTTGCCAAGAACTGGACGTAGTCTCTGGGTGAGACAAACCAGTACACTTCTTGTGTGCATTTCTACTTCTCTTTCAGCATTCATCTTTCTTGCAAAATCGTTTTTGAAAAATCATTTAATTCCTTCTTCAGACAATATGTCTTTGTTAAAGGTTTTGCGAAAATTTGCTATAACACAATTCAACCCCCCTTCTTGTGTTATCTTTGTGTTTTACAAGTTTGATATATATATATATATATATATATATATAAAAGCAGTTTTATCATTTCACTTCTATTTTCAAATTATGTTAAATTTAGAATTTTTCTATTATAAAATTGAAAAAAAATTATTCACATTTTCATCAACTTGATTTAATAATTAAATTAATATGAATTATAGTTAAAATTAAAGGCGTGTTACACCAGTCCTCTATCTGCTATTTTCCAATCCTAACATTCTCTATACCGAAACCTAAACTCCAAATATAATTACTTTGCTCATGAAACAACTCTTAATTATTACTATGAGATAGCAAAAAGTGAATTCGTTCTGCACTAAGTTTTGTGACTTCGCATTCTTCATTGATCACTCGAAAGAATAAAAGGAACAATTTTACATTTGCAAAAAAAAAAAAAAGAAACGAAAGGAAAGTGCTTTCTTGTTTAAAATGTTTCACTAACCTCATGTTGCTTACAAAATGCGTAACAAGCAAGGACAAATGTTAACCAATCATGCTAACACATCTAAATCCTAACACTACAAGAATTGCTGGAAATAGCTAGGGAATAATAGCGTCGGCCATTTAACCGACGCAATTAGAGTCGGCTAGACCGACTCTAAACTAACACAAAGTATTATTATTATTATTATTTATTTAAAAGAATTATTTTCTCTTGCATTAGTTAAGCTAACGCTTAATTTTTTATTTTATTTTTTTTATATTATGCGTCAGACTAGCCAACACTATTTATAATAATTTTATTTCATAAATTATTTGACTTTAGTGTCATCTAAGCCAACGCTTAAGTGTTAAAATGAAATTTCCCAATTATGGCTCTCTTAATCCTGCACGTGCCCAAATTTCCCGGTTTTGTGTAAAACCTAAGCCATCTCCCTGAACTCACGGCAAAACCTAAATCCCTTTCCTTGAACTCACAATAAAACCTAAACCTACGCGTCACTGAAGTCTCATTGAACTGCATAGCTTTCGCTCGTCGCACTTATCTCTCGAATCCTTATCATCTCTCGAATCCTTCTCACTTTCTCATTTTGCCAAAGGATCAAACTGTAATGTCGCATTTCAAGTTTGTCGAACCTTAAGGTTAGTCCTTTAACTTCTTTTTAATGTTAAGTTTCACTGCTGTCATGTTCAATTTTGTCCCCATATCATCACTTCAAGTTCTCTCTCTCATAACTCCATTAGGTGAAAGAACACATTAGATGAAAATATTGATATGAACCTCTGTAGGTCTAAAAAGAAATTAATAATAATTATAATGCACTATATAATATGAGCTTACATGTAAATGGCCACACCAAGCCTAATGTCGATAAGGAGTTAAGGCAAAAGGTCCAGCCTAAGTGGAAACGCAAGGGGCTTATTTAGGATTTTAATCAAATATTGACTTTCAATATTTGATTAAAATGGCTCTGAAAACTTTCAATAGCAATAGGAAAGGCACGCATAAATACAAAGGATTGTCGACAGCATAAGCATGGATGGTATAATTTCAGGGGTTATTCGGTGGTTTTGTTGCCCTTAGTCTGTGGGGAGATGTTTCTTTGAGGTAGTTTTAGAAATAGAGGTCAAGTTCTTAATAAGTATATGGGGGACACAACAGTCCGTTTTGTTTTTTGTATTTATATAGAATGGGTTAGCAGTTAGTGTAGGACAGGATTCCATTGTTTGGGTCTGTAAGCTTTGGACCTATGTTGGGGTGGGGCTGTTCTCAATAGTATATTATGTATCATGTCCCTATCTTCCATCCTTTGCACTCCGTGTGCCTAATGTGGAAGGCCTTAATAAAATTCATTTGCTTATCCAAAAAAAATATTAGCTTACATAACCTATAACCATGATCAAGGGCTAAATGCCTTTGAGTTTTTTTTTTTTTTTTGTTAGATTATTGAAATTATGGGAAATGATAGGTTAATCTTGACTTGTGATGAATTTAATTAAAAAGAAAGGTGAAGTTAATTTGTACTTGTGATGAACCATACTACACCTAATAAAGCCGAAATTATACGAGTCTCCTTAGTCACCCAAAACCTGATTGCATGCTTACAAAGAAAAAACTGAATGCAATTAATGAGAGCGTATTAGACTCCAAAAAGAGAGACAAAAATTATTGGGTTATCACTGTCATATTTACTTGTATATTACTTAGGAAATGATTTATTCTTTTAATTCAATTTTGATTGTGGCAGGCTTGGTTTAGTATGGAGGTTTTTACTTGAAAATGTGTTCACACTTCACATGCACACCAAACACTGTCTAGAGAAAGGAGAAAGAAAGAAGAAAGAGATAAAATGCTTAGAAAAAAATAAGGAATCAAAATGTGGTAATGTGAAATTGTGTGTACATGAAAAATTTCCTCTGAATGGAATTCAATAGGAGCCTTGTGCAATTTGTTTATGGGTAGCTTTATCTTTTTACTTTTGCATTGTGTAGGAGAAATTGTTATTGTGGGAAGAGGTGCAGTGAGCAATTGAGTGAGCTAATGTAGCAACTACATGAGCTACTGTAGTGACTGTGCGAGCTAATGCAACGATTACAGGCTTACATGAAGCGAATTAGAGGTATGCACATTTGGTGGAGTGAATGCAGTTGATGCAAGAACAGTTGAAAATGTTGTTGGACTGTCAGTCTGGAAGCACTTCGATGGGTACTAGTCAAGTGCACCCTCATTATGCTGAGGACTTACATGACCACCCACTTGATGAGGAGGTGGCCCCAGCTCGTCAACATCAGTGTTGTTAGATTTTTGCTTTTTAGGAAGTTTAATGTTTAGTATTGTTTTTTCTTATTCGACTTTTATGTGTAAACTTAATGATTGCATGTATGTACGGTTTTTTTCGATGTGATTGTTATGACTTACATGTGTATGCGGTTAGCTTAGATCAAGTTTTATTCACAAAAATCCATCATGAGTTCTTTCATAATTGTTGACTACAACCGATTGGTATTTAGTAAGTTTAGAGTCTATAATATTCCTTTACATGTATAAGTAAATTTTTTTCTACATGTGTGTCTGTCTCTCTCTCTTTCTATATATGTATATATGCATGACATATTGCTGCTGATGTTGTAGGATGGCAATAACAAGGATAAGAAAACAAAGCAGAGCTGACAATTGATTTTATCCTCCATCATTTTGAAATGGCAGGTTTGTTCCCACTTCTCAAAATCACTTTTAACCCTGAATTAGTGAGGCCACTAATAGAGTGGTAATAGTGGTAACATGGTAGTAGTCTATGGATAAAGGAAAGTTGAAAATCTATCATTGTGTGCATGTAGTGTTAGTTGTGAAATTTTGAGAATTGGTTGAACTTGAACATATGTTAATACTATTATTCAAAAACATCAGCAGATTAGGGGAAAAAAATACCAATCTATAAATAGTTTGGTAATATTGTTGTTGTGAAATTTTGAGAATTGGTTGAACTTGACCTTGTGTACACATTCATTCAAGAACATAGGCAGATTAGGCATTGCATCCCTTTGATTACTTGAACTTGTGTAATAAGTTGCCATGATTTTAGGACAGTGGACATTCTATCATTGATATTTTGGTGGTAGGTTGTTGCATATTAGGGGGGAAAAATACCAATCTTCTTGTTGTTGCTGCACAGTAGTGTTCCATTTGTTATCATGGTTTAATTCTTTTAACTTGTGTGGTAGGTTGGACGATTTCAAGGTATTCATCTCCCAAGCATTGAGCCCTCCATCAGATAAGGTTCTCTTTTTTCTAGACATTCTATCATTGCTTGATTGTTTGGTAGTAGGATTAGTTGCTATAAAGTGGAATAAATCTAGAATACTGTACTAAGAAAAAATAAACAAGTTTTGAGAAAAACAAGTTTCAAAATTAGTTTTGAATAAACCTTGTTGACTGTACTTCTTTAAGAGCATTTGGATATTGATATGTGTTTTAAATATTTATTCTCTTGATCATCTCCATTTGGTGTTTACAACAATGTTGGTTTGTTGTTAATTGTACTATAAATCTGACATAGTGTGATTATGGTAAGCACAGGAGTTTAATTTTGCAAATTTGCCTGTTAAATTTCATCTAAACCTTTATTTCATATTCTAGAAAAGCATTGTTGGGAGAAAGCATTATTGTTGCTATTAGTGTTTCTTTCTCTCAGTTTAATGAGCTAAAATTCTTGCATTGTTAATTAAGTCTCATATTTTTGTTCACCTTTTAGGATGAGCATTAGTTTCTAAATTCAATTTAAGAAATGACCAAGATACCTTTTATATTTCATTCCACTGGTTCCTCGATATATATATATGTGGTATTTGGAGTTATTTGTTTCTTAGATGTTAGAATTGTCAATATGTTTAATATATATATTGAATCTTATGCTACTTAGGATATGGGCTCACTAGGAAGATGGATAGCAATGATAGCTAAATTTTATTTCCAACCCTGGTAAATTATAAATACCCTTGACGCACTTTGAGTTTGAGTTAATGTATCTTTGGTTGGTTTATTGATTTGTTTTTCTAAATTTGTATTTAGAAGATGGGGATATTGTATGCTTTCAAAAAGCTCATACTATAGAGTGAGGAACATGCAACTGAAATAATTGTCTTCTGATGGCTTTACTTAGTACACTAGAGTTAGTATGACTTTTTTTTGTTGCACTACCTAGACAGTTTTTCCTCTTTAAGAGTTGTTTAGTAGTATACCAATAATTTAGTGGTTTATGAATTTGCCTTTCAGAATCATTTGTACTTGGATAAACATTTCTTATTCTAGCACAAGGATTTCAAATAATTATAGCACAGCCAACTCAGATCTATTTGTTTGGCATAAATATGACTATAAATGTGTAAATTTATGACCTATTTCTGTTGGCTTGCCTTGTGTGGCTTGCTTAGTTGTTCATTTGTAAATATTATTGTGTGATCACACAACAGGGTACATATTCCTCATTATTTCTTTTATTCAATCACATCTGAAACTAGAATATTTTAAAAAAAAAGTTAGAGTCGACCAAGCCGACTCTAAACATTAAAAAAAGAAAAATAATTGAGTTGGTCACATTGACTCTAAATAAGAAAAGACTGATGCTTATTTTATCAAAATTAAATTAAAAAACATTTTAGAGTCGGCTAAAAGAAACAAATTTATCAATAAAATAAACATAGAGTCGACCATACCAACACTAAGGGAAAAGATTTTAAACAAATAAGCGTCGGCTTAGCCGACTATACCTGAAAATAGGCCAATTCTTAGTTTAACATATTTTATTTAATGAAAAAAATAGTAAGCATCAACTTCTTTAAGTGATGGCTTAAGAGTCAGTAAAGATGACTCTACGTAGCATTGACCTCTATTAACTGACGCAAATGAATTAGTGTCGAGTGTTTTAGCATCATATTGTTAGTCAACACATGTCCGATGCTAGAACGCTACTTTTCGTCAGCTTCTGTTTTTTAGAGTCAACTTTTGGCCAATGCTAAATCTTGTTTCTCTTGTAATGTAACATTTCCTTCACATTCATAGAAACCCCAAATTCTTTCTTCTTGGTGCAACAAGGCTTAATTATTACTATGAGAGAGAAACGGAGGAAAAAAGGAACAACTTTGCGTTCCTAAAAAGAAAAAACAAGAAAAAAAATTCTTTCTTGTTTAAAATGTATCAAGGGATTCATATTGGTTGCAAGACGCATAGTTCACAAGGAAGGATATTAACCAATCATTCAAACACAACATAATCCTCAAGAGTCATACAATTGAAATTAACAATATGAGAATATCACACAAGGTCCAACTAATCTCTATATGGCCATTCTTATTCTTTGTTAATTAACCAACAAATTAGATAATTCAATCAAAATTTTTACAGAAAATCCAACAGAGTATTCTCTATTTTCTAGTACTTTTCCATATTTTACATCTAATCAATCAATCACAGTACTACATGTAAACCTATCTGATAATTCAATAAATAAACAAGAACATCACATAAGGCCCAACTAAGCTCTATGTGGCCAATCATGCAAACACATCACAATCACAATCTTAAACAGTCATACAATTCAAATAAATATCCTTCAATCAATTACTTACACAACACGATCAAATAAAAAAAATAACAAATGAAAAAATAAAAAGAAAAATTGAAATTGCTAGGCAATTTAGGGGGCTTCAGGATTACCAGGAACCAACACACAAAGGAAGAAAATGACTTACCTTAGGCGGCGGCGGCAAGTTCTAGTGGTGGCATCCATGGTAATTGGGGTTAAGGACAACTGTGTTGCACGCATGAATTAGAGGAATAGGGGAGAATAACGACAAGGGTTAGGGTCATGATTTGGGGAAGAACGATTGCATCAACAACAGTGATGGAGGAGTTGTAAAGGATGTAGGGTTTGGACGGGGTCAAAAACGTTTCACAAAATGAAGGGGAACTAGATCGAGTTGTAAAGGCGCGCTTATATAAGCTTTTTTACATCGGTTGAATATCTAACTAGTGTAAAAAAGCATATTTTATATTGGTTATTATAAAAAACATATTTTACATTGGTTATTATAAAAAACATATTTTACATCGATTATAATACAACGATGTAAAAATCTCCCAATTATTTACAAAAATGCCACCGTCTCATTTTTTATATCAGTTATCTCATAATCAACGTAAAATCCTATCGTTGAATACATTTTTGGCACTAGTGAAAACAAAATATTATTTAAATAAAGTTTTCATCACAAGTCATAACTTAGATGTCTCTTTTAAAATTACATAAACAAAGTTCACAATTTGAGTTCTTGGCTATGCTGACTCATCAACAACTGCCTACAGCTTAAGAGAAACACCACAAACTTTGTTTAGACCACCAACACTGTCTATTCTTTTGCCTCCACTTTGAACACTTTCTTTGGGTACTAGAGGAGAGACGACAGTGTTGAAGTCATAGTCATTTCATATGTTATGGGTTTAGTTTTAGAGAATGTGATATAATGAAGGCTAGTTAATGATGATGGTTTGTGATTGGGCAAGATGACATTATTGGCTATATGGTGGTGAGTGGGTGCAGTTCAGGTGTATGGCACAGTGATTGTGGCTCTGCAATGGCAGCTTGGAATAAGCGATTTGGTGGCTTGTGGTGAGAATAATGTAATGTTAAGAACGTGATTATGATAAAAAAAAAAAAAACAAAAAACAAATAAACAAACCAAAGACCATACAAAAACTAAACAAGTATAAATTAAGACAGATAAACATTATTACATTGATAATTAAGCAAATGGCAATATACACAGATACTACTACAAACAACAACATTTGTCGCAACTCACACATTCAGCATTTCAAGGATAAATGGACTTTTATACCAACAATCCACTCTTCCATATTTATTTATACTTGCTAGTACATAGCATTAGGATTGTTACTCATGTATATGTGAAATAGATTCTCCTACTAGTGTTGATCGATGCACAAAGGATCCAGAAGTAGCGAAGAGACGAAATCTTTCAATAAATCTCCATTTGTGAATTTATCTTGTTGGTTTTCGTATGAAACCTCAGATATATGTGCCAAATTAACAACACAATCAAGGACAGACTTTGGAATATCATTTAACTTGAGGCATTCTTCATTTATAATCTCCCAATAATCTTCAACGTCCTTATGAATGAGGTTATATGCCTCTGCTTGTGAAATGTTGTATTGCTTCATGCAACATTCAACAGCTGAGGCAACATGCACTCTTTGCTGCTCAAACTATTAATCAAAACAAATTCAAAAGTTCAATTAGGAATGTAATTATTGTCAAAATTATTAATTAAACCAAATATATATATATATATATATATATATATCTAACCTCATATATATCTTTTGCTTTGATGAATAAATAATTATGAGTGGAGATATATGTCAAATCAAATCCCCAATTTCAATAAAAAATGAATTGGTATACCTCATGTGAGGCCATGTCATCCAAGACTCTGCCAATAACTGACACAGCTTCAATGATATTTGGATCACTGAAAATCCAATCGAATACATCTTCTGTTGCAAATTCTCCTAGGCCAATAAATGATGTAATGAAAAGAGGAAAACAAGAAGTTAAGATTCCATTAACTTTATATTCATCATATGTTGGAATGTAACCCTCATGGCACCATTTTGCTTCAACCATGTAGCCTTTTATTAAGCTAAAAACCTGCAAGTAAAATAACCAATATACTGATAAGATAAACTGAATCTTGTAAAGAAGTAATCAAGTAATAAAATAGAAAATGGAATAATCATACAGCTTGTTTAAAACGTGGCACCACAAAGCTTGATTTTCCACTCTTAGCTGTCGCCAACTCTATTGCTTCACATAGTTCTATAACTACATCGAATACTACTTTCATGCATTGTGGAAGAGATCCAATGGGACTAATATCCCATCTGAAATTAAAAAAAAATATATTAACAAAAAACTTAAGTGTGAGATCATGAGCTAAAAATCAATCATTTTTTTAAGTCCTTTCCCCATTGAATATATAATATAAAGCTATAATTTATGAGGCACATCAACCTGTGAATTGCTTCTGTGAAGAGTTCAAGTTCTTGAACAGTGCCATAAGCATCATAAGTATCGTCTAGAAGACAGACAACAGCAGCCAATTTCCCCACAAACATTCTTCCATTGCTATCTTCAGCTCTATAGGACATGGCTAACGACCAAAGATAGGCCTCAACCAACCTATCTCTAGCATAAGGGACCTTGGTAACAAAGTTTGATTTTTTCCACCACCTATTAAAAAAATAAATTACACCTTAACAATTTAATATACTCCATTCTTTATATCTGAAATTTTTAGTAAGATAGTGTATTTTTTATATGAATGTTGTCATTAGGGAAAAAAACTTTAAGGTAAAGGACTTACTTGGTGATAATGCCAATTTCTTTTTGATGCAATTTTTGAAGAATGTTGAAATCTACTTTTGCTAAGCTTAGCAAAGTTTCGTTATGGGAAGAATCTTGTTCATATAGAGACATGTGATACCTTGCCTCAAACCTAGGTACACTCTTGTTAAGAGGTCGCCTTAAGTAGTGATTGATTTGTGCAACAAGAGATGGGCTCAGTTGGTTGGCCAAGGACTCAAGATGAGCTTTTGAGAAGTCACATGCTTCTTCCAGTATATCATCTTCGTGAGTTCTTAAATGTGCAGCTTCGTACAACATGCACAACCCTTGAATATCATTGGCAAGTGCTTCATTGAAGTTTCCTTGGTCATTTTTTAATTTGTTAAATACATCTGCTCAATTAATTGAACACATATAAGAAATAATAGCTATTTAATGGATTTTGAGTTTTGACATATAACTTAATTGGCATAGTATTTTTATTTTTTCTTATCTAAACAGCAAAATGACAAAGTTCTATATGTACCTGATGAAATTTGATATCCTTGTTGCCTAAGCAAACGAAAGAGTAGAGCAAGAGAGTGATGGCCGCCATCTTCACTAATTGTGTTATTTTTGGTAAAAGAGTAGTAAATTTGTTCCATTGCTTGGTTAATTTCTTGCTCAAAATGATAGGATACACAAAAACGTTGAATTAAGTCAATGAAGTTTAATTTTTGTATGATATTTTGATTGATTGATGATTGAAACATGGCTTTCACCTCCTCTTTTAGTATTTGAGCTTGTTGCTTGACATTATCATTGACTTCCTGCAAATATAGTTGCATTCAGTTAACCATTTATTAAGCATGATAAAGTTTTGAATTTACAAGAGAATACGTATTTGTTTTGTTATTTCTGCTAAAAGACTAGTTATCCAATGATTGATATAAACTTTACTTATTTTATTTGAGGTTTGAAGTTCAAAATTTTCAAGTTATAAACTAATAACGATGGTTGTTCATTGTATTGAATTTGATTCATGGAGATATTTTATTTGACTTCAAAATAATTATATCATTTTAACATTTTTGAATATTTGAAAAATAAAAAGATAAAAAGCATCTGTTAAAATTTTGTCTAAACAGAACCTAAATTAGCAACCAAAGCGAAGACATATCCAGAAGGGATCCCATACCCTAAGAAACCAATATACAATCTGAAAATATAACAAAAATCCAAAGAAAACAAAGCAAAGTAGAACGTGAAACATTAAAGAGAGAGAGAAGACCAAGTAATGGGCGCAGGCCCTAGGAGAGCCACATACGCTCGATCATCTCATATCTGACGCTGGAAGTGCTGTGCGGCCATGGTTTGCATGACTGGTCCCTGGTCTAGTTCTATATGGGTGAAAATGGTGCCTGGACTTAGGACATGTTTGGATTAAAATTGAAAGAGCTAAAAAATATTTTTATTTTTAAAGTAACAAATTTTTTCTTAGTATTTTATATATTGAAATGCACCATTTTGCATTAAAATTTGCAAAAATATTTCTTTAATTTTAAACCAAACATAACTTTAGTGGGTGAGGTCCTCACAGGTTCACGTCGGGGGTTTGATGCAGTGGTTGATGGTACTCAAACAAAGGCATTGACAGTGCGGGTTGGTACGAGATGGCTGAAAAATGGCTCACGGATTCATGCATGCATTGGTGGAGGATTTAGTGGACAAGATATGTGGATTGGATGCTGAGATGCTCGTATGCTTATGGAGGGTCGAAGGTTGAGGTTGGAGGCATCTCTATGTTTGTGGACTCCGGTTGGAGAGGAGAAAGGATGTGGGGTGATGAAAGATTTCGTGATATACTAGTGATGAGGGGAAGAGAATGAGAGTGCTGCCAAGGTGGCTGAGTGATAAAACTAGAACGACTGAGTGAGAGGGGCTTCTAATGAGAGAAAAAAAATGTGAATGAAGCATGTGGGTGTGGTGAAATGAGAAAAAGAGAAATAAAAAAAGTGCGAGAGGGAGAAAAATTGAGACTCCTATGCTACCTGTGAGGTTCGTTATGCTATGGATGATGGAAAAAAGGGTTGTGTAACCCACCTTAAATAAAAATAAAGGTTAAACAATTTCATTTAAAATAATTGGTGCAATTAATATTTATAACCAACCATTTTAAAGTACAACAAAAAATTTCACCAGTTATTTTAAATGAAATTGTTTAACCTCATTTTTACTTGGTGTTAAAAGTGAGTGTGAAGTGAATCCAAAGGAATGTGAGATAAAAGAGAATTTTTAGGTGTTAACAGAGGTGATAAGAACAATGATTTTTGAGCATCTATTTTTAAAATACTTAATTAATATTTATTATATTTTTATTTTTTATTATATTATATTATCTATTATATTTATATTAATATTTTTCTTATCTCTCACTAAATATCAAATAAATTTTTAGATATCCAAAAATTATTTTTTGTATTTTTTATGATGGATAAGAGGTGGTGTGTGTGAGAGTGAGAAAAGAGCTGATAAACAAAAAGCTGACTCGTTGTCTCATGGAGCCTCTCATCCACAACATTTATTTTATTAATTTGTTTTTTTTTTCAATGACTCAAAAGTAAAAATTCACTTTGGATTTTTTATATTATCAAAATAAATGGAAATAGAATTTTTTATTGATTTATTTTTTTTAATTTTTTTTAACATTTTTCCCCTTTATTTTTTTTGTCATTTTTTGTACTTTATTTTTTTTTAGTTATCTGAATAAAATTGGATGTTCACAACTTATCACAACCAAGGTAATGGCAAGACGACAAAAAGAAATAAAAAAAATATGGAGTCAGTATCATAGTTTATTAAAAAACACTTATGGAAAAACCCTTAAGAAAAATGTCTCTAACCCAAATATGAATTCGTGCGTCGATTACACTTAAGAAAAGTAATAACACCCTATGACGTCCATTTTTGCAACAGCTACCCATTAACCTAACTATAAAATAAAATTGTCTTTCCCTTTTGCTTATTATGTGATATGTTTCTTTTTGTTCACACAAAAAAAATTATAATTTACTAAAGAGTTTGAGAGTAGAAAACGTGAAAGACAAAATGTAACTTCACTGAGAGTGACAAAGGTTATATTTGGCAAAAGTAGCTAAAAAATTAATTGAAAACTGAAAAGCTAGCTGAAAAGATGGAAAGTAAGCTGAAAGCTAAAAAGCTAGTTGGTAGCTGAAAGCTAGTAGCTAGAAGCTTAAAACTGTTAAGTTAGCTTATTAAATTATAAGTGTTTGGTAAAATTATTTGTTAAAGTAGTTAATAAATGTAAAATGACAAAAATGAACATTTTTATATGATATTTATAGGTAAATTTTAATTTTATTTTATTGAAAAAATTATATTTTGGGGTAATTATAATCTTATTTTTAATTAATTTTAAACTCTTGTAATTTTTTATTTGTAGATCAATTATTTTAATTCCATTTTTTAGTTTCAATTATTATTATTATTTTCATATTATGCATTCTACTATTAATCTTATATTATATCTTAAAATATTCTCAACCATGTTTAAAATAAATACACATACACTTATGTAAATGTCATATTTTCATTATATTGATTAGTATAATAATTTAAATATCTTGAAATGTTATGTTAAAATAATATAATAAATAATGTAAATAGTATAATGGTTAAAATAAACAATGTAAAAAGAGAAGAAACAAAATAAATAAATAATAAAACTCTATCTTATGTAAACAAGGTAATAAGAAAAATTAAAAAATACTTTAAAGGTAAACAAAATAAAATATAAAAAACTAGAAGCTAGCATTTTAAAAAACGCTACTTGAAGTAGCGTCTTAAAAAATGCTACAAGCTACTAAAATATGTTTGTTTACCAAACACTATTAATAAGGTCAAACAAAATTTTCGGTTAGTAAAAAAATATAGAAGCTGAAGGTGTTTGCCAAACATAGCCAAAGTAGACAAAAAAATTTCTAAATTGAAAAACAAAGTAAGAAAAAAAAATCAGGTAAAGCAGTGAGGATAGAAATGAAAAAAAGTAAGAAAGCTAATAGCTTATAAATTATAAGACAGTTGAAGTAGCATATAAAAATAAGCAAAAAGTTACTAAAATAAACTCATACATCAAACAAGTTTATTTTGATCGAACTAATTTATAAGCTACTAAAATAACTTGCCAAACACACTTTTAATCATGGAAGTTAGTAGATAACCTTTACATGTTAAATTTGTTCAAAAAAAAAGAAAAAGAATACGACTTATTTTAATATAAAGAGTAAAGCTACTTTCTTTTTATATACTTTACCTTACTACCTAAGTAGGGTGTGAGAAGAGTGGGAAAAAAAATAACCTTATGTTGTATTTCAACGAACTTTCACATTCCCTTATTAATAGTACACAAGAAACTACGAAAATTATATATCACCGACACCGAGCTAAGAAAAATGAAAAAAAAAAAAAATTAACAAAAGTGACTACAACATTACGAAAAATCTCTTGAACATAACAATTTTGTTCTCTTGTTTCATAAACATCCATCCCCCAATTTCATCCCTACGATGTAGGGTGAGTGGAAAAAAAAAAAACACAATAACTTTATGTTGTATTCCAATGAACTTTCGCATTCCCTTAGGCTAGACCAAGTTTTAACCATAAAAGTAATTTATTAATAGTATACAAGAACTACGAAAATTATATATCACCGACAAATAACTTTATGTTGTATTCCAATGAACTTTCGCATTCCCTTAGGCTAGACCATGTTTTAAGCATAAAAGTAATTTATTAATAGTATACAAGAACTACGAAAATTATATATCACCGACACCGAGCTAAAAAAAAAATTAACAAAAATGACAACAACATACAGAAGAAGGTCATGAACATAAGAATTTTGTTCTCTCGTTTTGTAAATATCCATCCCCCAATTTGATCTCTATCATGTTTGTAAAGAGATAGGTACAACACTTCAAAGAAGAAGATGAAGTACACACAGGTTTTGATGGTATTTTTGGTGAAAAAAAATAATGTGATGTGTTTTTTTTTTTTGTTTAATAATTTAAATTACACAATTTACGTTATTATAAACATGATTTTTGCAAATAAAATAATATTTTTACACCATGAAAAGTACGTCAAAATAACAATGTTCATATCTGTGTTAAACTACATGCGTAATGAAATATAATAGAATATAATACCATAGATTCAGAAGCATATTGAAGGAAAATATCTCCCCAGATGCTAGGAGCATAATTCACGCAAGGTCGCCTGAGGTCAGATACTGCATGTTGGGTTGAAGCAAGTGTTGAAGCTGGAAGGGACATTTTTTCTTTTTATAAGGTGTTTTTAATGGAAAAGGGTAGCTTATCAAAAATAAAACTCTTCAACTTGAGGACTTTTGATATTGAAGTAGGTTTTAAATGTCTTGCTAGATATTTATAGGGAATCACAGTCTTTTATTGATATTGTCTGTTTTAGCCTTCGGCGAAAAAGGAGCGCAAGAAATATTATGACTTGAGGTACCATAATCTATAATATATGACTTATACCCAAAAAAATAATATATATATATATATATATATATATATATATATATATGACATGACGTATGATAGGCTGTCCCACTCCCACCCATACTGAAATTGATCGGTAAAAAAACGTTAATCGTATCACGAAAGTCGACGAGAAGACTTATCACGCCGTCCAAAATTCTTTGTCAAAAAATATCTGTGTCTGTTTATGAAGTTAGATAATGTTTAATTGAAAATAATTTATAAAATAATTTTAAGAGTCAGATGTTTTATTTTTAAAAAAAAATCTTTTAATTTTTTTTGGTTACAAAAAATCTTTTAATATATATATATATATATGTTTGTGAATTTTACAATATATTAGATAATAGTTAGTTACTTTTAATTCTTTTCACTAATCAAACTTAAATTTTAAATGTTCAGCTTAGCTTAATTGACAAACATCGGTTATACATATAACCGATGTAAAATAGTCATTTGTACATCAGTTGCCTTTATAATCAATGTAAAATGTTTTATTTTGCATCGGTTATATAATAACCAATTTAGAAAACTTAAAAGAATTACGATATTGCCACCATTTTTTTTTATGTAGTTACTAATGAACTGATGTAAAACGACGACGTAGAATGCATATTTTCCATTAGTGCCTTGTTGTAGTATCAATTGCATCACAAACTCCTTCAGGAAGCCACATATTTTGCATGACATATATTGGTATAGAATTTAAAATTGACTTTGCCAAAGTAACCATCCCTTCCCTATTAAGAAGCCTAGCTTCCCAACCTAATAATCTTGTATTAATACGATCCAAAATATAAGAAAAGCCCTCATTCTTCACACACCTAATAAGAAGAGGAAATCCTAAATAATTGCTAATTTTAATAGTATGATGGAAACCAAGAATAGTTGCAATTTTAGCAATTTTTTGACGCGAAATGTTCTTTGAAGTCATGAAACAAGATTTCTGGATATTAATTTTGAGTCAAAAGCATGGCAAAAAGAATTGAGAATTTTTTGTATAAGTCACACTCGGGTAGTCTTGGCCTTTGCAAACAAGAGACAATCATCAGCAAAGAACAAATGTGATATGGCTAACCCACTCCTTGCAACTTTAACTAGCTACCACGAACCTACTTGGACATGCTCTTGGGTCAATATTGCTAGTTTCTCAATACATAAAACAAAAAGATAGACGACATTGGATCACCCTAGCATAATCCTCTATGTGGGGAAAAACTCTTCAGAATTTCATTATTCTACTTGAAAGATAAAGATGTGGTAGTTGTACAATTCATGATCAACTTTATTATAGTAGAAGGAAAGCCAAAGTCAGATAAAGTGAGGCTTAGCAACTCCCAGGCAACTTGATTATATGCCTTTTTAAAAATAATTTTAAATAAAAGATAACCCTTTTTACCTATCTTCCTATGCATTGTATAGGTGATCTCTTAGGCTATAAGGGCAGTATCACATGTACCACGTCTAGGAATGAAACTACTCTGAAAAAGCCCAATAAGACTATCAAGATGAAGCCTGATACATTGGACAAGGACCTTTGAAATGGTCTTAAAAGAACATTACAAAGGCTTCTTGGCATGAAATCTTGAAGTGTCATTGGGAAATCCACCTTAGGAATTGGTATAATGAAGGTCTCAGCCAAGGAGCGATTAATATTACCTATAGCAAAAGCTTGTGCAACTATCTCCCAAACATCCTTTCCCATTATATTCCAATAAGAATGAAAGAAAATGGGTTAGAAACCATTAGGACCAAGTGCTTTGTAGGGACTAATGGGAAAAAAAATGGCATCCTTAACCTCCTCCATAGAAATGGAGTTTAAGAGAGCTTCAAAAAGATTCTAGCTAATGGTGGGAATATTACTTTCATCTATGGTTTGATTTTTCATTAATTCCTAATAAAAATTATCATGCTGAAATTATATGATTATTTATAAAACTTCTTGAAGAAAAGAGAAAATTGCATGGAGCTCCTTAAAATATTCTTAAATGACAATCACATTCTTTCTTGTTTGTAAAAATACTCACCTTTCCTCAAATAGCATAAAAAAATAATACTTTAAAGTTTTTGTGTTCTTCATTTATATATGAATGAGTAAACCATCAATTTAGTAGTCCTTTAACTATGACCTTTTCTCTTAAATAATCCTTAAACTAATGAAATTATATAAACAGTCCCTAAAATATTGAATATCCATCAATTCAGTCCCTACATTCATACATTTTAATAACATTTAGGTATTAATTTGAAGGATTTTTTAATACTTGAAAGACTATTTAGTATGATTTTTAATATTTGAGATGTTACTTATATAATTTGTTTACTTTAGGGACTATTTAGGAGAGAGAGTAATACTTCAAAAAAGAAATTGATAGTTTATTCATATATGAATAATTTTGTATCTTCCTACTAATTCTCCTACTTTCTTTTATAAAAAGTATTAAGTGTGTCTTATATTTTTAGAGCATTAAATGCATTTATTTTTTATTTAATACTTATTTTATAAGGTATTAAGAAGATTTGTATGAAGATGAATTAGGAATATATATATAGGGGCAGGACCCGTTGACACCAGGTATAAGAGTTAGTCAAATTATACCTTCAATAACTTTTTGTAGAATGCAAATTTAATCAATCTAACCATTGAATTTGATGTTCTTATTAATTAGATTAAGTATACAAAATTACATACCATTCTAAAATTATTTAGTAGTTCATTAAATCACTTTATTTTAACGTACAATATGATATTAAAATATATGTAAATATTCAATATTAGATAACATATTTAGAAAAGTCCAAATGATGTGAAATTTGATATACATAATCATAAAGATAGTATCATTAAATTCAACGGTTGGATTGGTTAAATTTGTATTATACAAAAGTTATTGAAGGTGTAATTTGACTAACTCTTACACATGGTGTCAACGGATCCTGCCCTATATACAGATATATGGAATCAAGTTATTCTAAGAGTAACTTTTGGTAAAGTTACTCCACTTTAATAACTCTTAATATGTATTAAATTTTAACGATCCAACCTTGAATATTTGGATATTATGTCAATGATCATGTACATCAAATTTTAGGTAAATTGAATATTTGTAACTAGTTAATCTTGTAATTGACATTTACTTATAATTTAGAAAAATATATTATACGTCAATTTGAATCTATTAAATGAAGTATCAAATAATTTGCAAACTTTGTAAAAATTTGTAGACTTGATCTACTCAATATAATCTTTTAATTTAACAATTGGATCGTTAAAATTTAATACATATCAAGAGTTATTGAGTAAAGTAATTCTATCAAGAATTATTCTTAAAGTAACTCTCTCTCTCTCTCTCTCTCTCTCTCTTTCTATATATATATATATATATGGATTTGCTAACGTACACGCACATATTTTTTAGTTGGAGTACGTTAGCAAGTTATAACTATAAAGTATCTTAAAATACACCAATGGTGTATCTTGCTAACGTTTTTCAACTAAAAATTAAGTGTGTGTACGTTAACAAATGCTTGTGAGGTTTGTTAACATACACACACTTTTTTTTTTAATTGGAGTACATTCACAATATAACTACAATGTATCTTAACATACACCTATGGTGTAGGTTGCTAACATACTCTAACTAGAAAAAACAAATGAGTGTACATTAGCAAATCCCATATATATATATATATAAGATCAATTTGGATTAGCCCTTGTTGTTTAGAAAATATGGTAGAGGAACTATATGTGGAGCAATTAGACATAAATTGGTACCAACTCCAAAGAATTTGGTGACTTCAACTCCATTAATAGCTACTTATGAGAACCGTACATGGATTTTCATCTCATACAACTCCTTCCTTATATGTGTAATGATAAAAATACATAAAATAAAAAAAGATTGCATATTCTCATTATCAACTGGGGAATGTCTATCATGGAGAAGTATCAAGCTTCACTAACAATGGAGAAGCCTTTTTTTCACCAGTACTATATACATAAAAAAATTAATGGCTTAGATTAATGACCTAAAAACATAGTATAGATTTTATGGTCAAGTTTAAATATTTACACAAGTGGTCCTCATAAAATAAGAATTTCTAAAATGAAAAATTTGTACATTAATATTTATTTTTTTATATAGTAATATATATGTAATTGATATGAATCTCTAACATTAATTTTTAGTTAATACAGGTTGAAATTCTTAATGATTAAAGATTTTACTAACTAAATGTATTAAAAATACTGGTTTTAAAAAATAATAAAAATTTAGTAAAAAAATACAATAATACATTAGTTGTTTTTAAATTTTAGTTTTTAATTTTTTTTTTAATATGGCTCAAGCGTTGTTTTTTTTTTTTTTCTTATAAGAAATGGAGTAGTGGGTAGTGATCTAACTGATAAATTAAAATTTATTGTAATTATATTTAGATTTTTTATAAGTATTTGATATACATCAAAAGTAATTTTTGATAAATCTTAAAAAATAATATAAAATTAAACGTCAGTAATTTCTAGTTTTAGACGTAACAAAGGTAATATATTTCAGTTATATAAAGTTTAAAAACAGTTAATAATATTAAGTTAATTTGGAAATATATCATGCATTTAACGTTATTTTAAATTTAGACAGATTTTAAAATTTAAAATAAAATAGATACTAGTACGACGCTGTTTTGCGTGATTTCGTTTTAGTTTCTTAATTGATGTCTTTGTTCGTTTTTATTTCCACTGTACCAAAAAAAATTAGACCGATTTTAAAGTTATAATAAAATATTTAAAAGTAAACGTATTTGCTTTTTGAAGACATACACGTGTAATTAAATTAGGGCAAATCATAAAAAAATTAAGGAGAATTATTTTAAAATTTTAATATAATTATTTTAAACAAAATGGAAATGGGAAATTTAAAAGAAGAAAAGCTATAATAAACTAATAAATTAAATTACTTTAAAGATAATAGTTTATAATTTAATATATAAAAAAAGCATTTGGGTTTTGCTACGGAACGACAAAAGAGGAATTGAGTTAGAAAGTTTAAAAAAGATGTAGATAATTGATAATTATGAAATTTTTAACAAGAAAGTTTAAAATTTTAACTTTAATTTGATTTTTTTAAATTTGTAATTTTAATTTTTTTGAAGGATGAATATATAATTTTTTAATACTAGAAGTAACTTCTAATGACCAGTAAAGTCAACTTGCTCATTGTTAGAGAAGTGTTAAACTTCCCCATGCTAAAATAACCATTATCACCTGAATAGGGCTAGTGTTTTTATAACAAATCTCTAGTTAACCTTCCTGTATAAAATTCTTAACATTAAGTATATTGGTATTGGTAAAAAAGAAATTCCAATACTTTCTTTATCTTTAACACTGCTTAATTTCCTGAAATTAGTCACTTCAATAATTTTCGATAGTTATATATATATATATATATATATATATATATATATATAGAGAGAGAGAGAGAGAGAGAGAGAGAGAGAGAGAGAGAGAGAGTAAACCATCAATTTAGTTCCTAAAGTATCACCCTCTCTTCTAAATAGTTCTTAAACTAATAAAATTACATAAGTAGTCCTTAAAGTATTGAATATTCATCAATTTAGTCTCTAGTGAGGGACTAATTTGAAGAATTTTTTAATACTTGAATGATTATATAGCATGATTTCTAATACTTTAAGGACTAGTTATATAATTTCATTAGTTTAAGGACTATTTAGGAGAGAATGTGATACTTCAAAGAACAAATTGATGGTTTACCCTCTTTCTCTCTCTCTCTCTATCTCTATATATAGGGGGCATGTCAAATGAGAAACTTCTTAAAATGAAAAATGAGAATTATTAATAGTAGTCACTGGATTCCAATTAAAAATAATGAATGATTGAGATTAAAACAAAATAAACACTTCTTATAAGACCACCATTGTTGTTGCCTACACCACTACTACCACTACCACCAATATTGCTGTCACCACAGCCGCTACCACCACCTTCGTCGCTACCATCGCCACCACCACTACCATAGCTGTCGTCACTGCTCCTGCAGTCGCCACCACCATCGTTGTTGTCACTACTGCCACCATCGCATTGCTATTACTACCATCATCGTTATTGCTTCCACCACCATCACCATCGCAGAGGCAGTGGTGGCAACAGTGGTGGTGGAGACAGTAGTGGCAGTGGTGGTAGTGATGGTGGAGGCAGTGACAATGGTGGTCTCATAAATTAGGTTTTAATCTTAGCTGCAAATTCGTTTTAATTATAATCCAAGGATTATCATTGAAAGTTCTCATTTTCTCATTATAAAAGTTTCTCATTTGAAATGTTCATATATATATATATATATATATATATATGTATATATAGATGTTCTGACACAAGTGAGCCTCACAAAATTGGTTGTGGTGAATCTCTAATATCGTGGCATATTCTTTTGATAAGCTGGGTCCAGCTTTTCATTCCAATATTGGTGCTACCAAGGCTACGTATGTGTTTGTTTGTGCGTTTCTTACACACGTCCATGGATAATTTTAAGTTAAACCAGTTGAAAAGGCGTAGAAGTTACATGAAATAAAATAGTAGGTAGAATTTTTATAAGAAGAATTATGAAAAAACAAACTTCTAACTTAAGTTACTAATAATTATAATCATAATAAGCTTATAAAAAATATAATCATAATAATATGTTTGTCCACAATGGACAATTTCTGTTGTAGTTAACAAAGAAGCAAAAGGTATATTAAAATTTGCAAAATTATGAAACTGACCAAGTTAACTCACAACAAAGAATGATTACTAAGAGACTTAAAAAAATGATCACTTAGAAAGAAAATCAATATCAGAGAACGAAAAAACGAAATAGAAAATGATAGAATTTCTCCAAAAATGTAAAAAACTAAATAAATTAAAAAATTAAAAAAGAAATAAAAAATGAAAGAATTTATACAAAAATGTGAAAAAAGGAAAGAAAGTTGGACTAATTACAAAGATCTATTGTGAAAAAAAAAAATACATACTTGACGCTTGTCAGTAGTATTTTAATTTATATTCCAAGTAATCTTAAAATATGTTTTATTTAATTTATTTTAGAGAAACATTTTTTTAAATTTTTAAGAAAAGTTTATAATGTGAATTATCATTTCTTTAAATTTACATTGAATCAAGCATGTTAATAATTATTGATTTTGATTTTGATTTTATTTTTATTTTATGTAAAGAATATAAATTTAATTTCTTTAAGATTTAATTAGAATACATCCATGGTGTCACATATGATCATGTATTGTAAATTTATTAACTTTTATAATAACTATTTTACAAATCATACCTAAAATAATTTCTAATTGATTGAAAATACAATCTTTTTTATAAATCTAACTTTTTGATTTTAAATATCCAGTCTTAAATTTAAACGTCTAATGTTATAAATAAAGTTTGTTTAATGTTATAATTCAGTTATATTGCAATTTGATAAAAACTGGTTAATTAAGTTCTTTTATACATTTTTTAACTAAAAAATATTAATTGTTAGAAATAATTTTTAATATTTCTTTAAATTTATACTATTTATTTTTAATGTAATATATACTTTTATAAAAAAAATATTAATTACAGTTAGAATAATATTTTTGATAAAATCACTTTTATTAGAAGAGTTAAAATGTAATTGTAAATTTATTTAAATATTTACATGTGATGTTAATAAATAAAAATATTATTAAAAATAATTAATATTTTCTTTATTTTATAAAATTATTAATAATTAGGAATAGTCGAATGATGCCAGGTTGTCTGGAAAAGACCTTTATGTTTTACGGTTCATTTGATAGAGAAAAAATAGTGGGAGAGAGAGTGGAAGAGCGTGAAAGTGAGCGGATTTTGGTCATTTGGTAGTGAAGAAATGTGCAAATTTTTTTAAAAAAACATGTTGGATCCACCGAAAAAATTTCTTCACAAAACAATGAAGAAATGTGCAAAAATAAAGGGCTAGTTTTTAATAAATCGATTTTATTTGTTTACTAAATCAATTTGGTTGCTACCTGTCCTCTTTTATTATTGTAAATCAATTTTAGGAGCCCTCTTTTTTACACAAAAATTAATTTGTGGCTGACTGTAAATTGATTTTTTAACACAAAATCAGTTTCACTTATGTAAATCAATTGTCCCTATAATAATAATAGGTGAGAAATCGATTCGCCTTATGTAAATCGATTTGCCCTATAATAATAGTAATATTATTATTATTATTAAAAATAATAATAATAAAATAATATTAATAATAATAATAATTAAAATAAAAATTAAAAATAAATGATGTAATGAACAAAATCGATTTTGTTGGTGAATGAAATCGATTTGGACATCATATCTATAACAACCACAAACAGCAAATCGATTTTTTTGTTGTACGAAATTAATTTTTTTTGTTTTATTATTTTATTATTTTATTTTTTTCCTACTTTTCTTTTATTTTTACTCTATTTCTCTTTAACTAAACAATCTTAACTTTCTCTCTATTTTTTACCTATTTGTTTCTCTTTTTTACTCACATCTTTCCTCCTTTTCTCTTTATTTATTTCTATTCTGTCAAACACACTATTAGTATTTTACAGCTTTTTAATGTACTTTATAACAGTGTAGCTGTAGCATACTTTTATAAAACTAAATTGTCCTTAATAAAAAAAAATGAAGAAAAAATCACAAAGTAACATGTGGAAAAAAAGCTTTCAATTGTATAGTTTATAGATTTATAGGTTTCAGGATTTTCTAAACGTGGCACTATCTTCTTGTGTAGTATTGTCCTTTGTGTTTTTTGTTGGACAGTTTTTTAGGTATTCTGACACAAGTGAGCCTCACAAAATTGGTTGTAGTGAATCTCTTATATCATGGCTTATTCTTTTGATAAGGTGGGTCCAGCTTGTCATTCCAACATTTTGGTGCTACCAAGGCTACGTTTGTGTTTGTTTGTGCGTTTCTTACGCATGTCCATGAATAGTTTTACGTCAAACCAATTGAAAAGATGCAGAAGTTACATATTTTGGCTTCAATCTATGCGCGTGCATTTCTTATAAGGATGCCAAACCAAACACGCAACACATATTGTTTTGGGGCGTGAGACACGTAATATTTGGCGGTGAATTTTTTTGCTTTGGCTGTTTGTACTTTTTTGCTTCAGCATTGTCCATTTGTTTTCCCTCATTAATGCTTAGTAGGTTGTGTGAAAATAAATGGAGAAGAAGAGAGCAAAGAAGAAATGGATAAGAGATGAAAATCTTCTCTCGTGTGATAGCGAAATAATTAAGAAAGAAAAAAATAAAAAAATATGAGTCTCACACTTTTTTTATTTTTCTACAAAATTATGCAAAAATGAATAGTACCACACATTAATCATAAAAAATAATCAATTATTTTTGTTGATAATCAATTGTAAAAAATGTATATCAATGCAAAATAATCTATTTTCGAAATCAATAATTGAAAATCGATTTTCATGTCCAATAATTGATTATCACATTTTGATACTCGATTTTCATGTCGAACAATTGATTATTACATTATGATAATTGATTTTTACATTTTAATCATCGATTATTTTAATTAAATAAATTGTTTTTATTGTTTTTATTTTTTTCAAACCAAATACTCCTAAATTTATTCTATTTCTTATTTATTTTCATTCACTCTATTGTCAGTATTTGGATTTTTGTAGTGGGCTTTTGGGTGGGCACCTCTTGTACATGAACCCAATGCTGGATTTTTTATTAATGAAATTCTCTTAACTTATAAAAAAAACAGCTTTTGTGTGTTTAGAATTGGATATAGTGTTTTTTTTTTTTTTTTTTGAGGATTGGATATAGTGTCTTGTTTTTCTATCTATTTGATGGGTTTGTTCATGGTGATTACGGTGGTTGGGGTTGTTATTTATTCTAATTATTAATTTAGCTTTTGCATTTAGTGTTTGTATTTAGTTTTTGCACACAACCTGCCGTTCAACACATTTGAGTAACAGAAAAAAATTATTTTTTTGGATTATATTTAGCATTTTAATTAGTATAAAAATATTTTTTTTAAAATTTATTATTTTCACTCTCTATTCCACTTATCTAAATATTTGTACTTCTTTCTTTCTTTTTTATATAACCAAATAATATCTTCTTCTTTTTTAACTATATTTCTCTTCATTTCTAAAAAATAAATAAATGAAAGAATTAAAAAAGAAATAAAAAATGAAAGAATTTATACAAAATGTGAAAAAAGGAAAGAAAGTTGGACTAATTACAAAGATCTATTGTGAAAAAAAAATACATACTTGACGCTTGTCAGTAGTATTTTAATTTATATTCCAAGTAATCTTAAAATATGTTTTATTTAATTTATTTTAGAGAAACATTTTTTTAATTTTTAAGAAAAGTTTATAATGTGAATTATCATTTCTTTAAATTTACATTGAATCAAGCATGTTAATAATTATTGATTTTGATTTTGATTTTATTTTTATTTTATGTAAAGAATATAAATTTAATTTCTTTAAGATTTAATTAGAATACATCCATGGTGTCACATATGATCATGTATTGTAAATTTATTAACTTTTATAATAACTATTTTACAAATCATACCTAAATGTAATTTCTAATTGATTGAAAATACAATCTTTAGAAAACTCGTTCTTCTGCAGATTCACTTTTCTTTAGGGTTACCTTATTTAATTAAGTGCATAAACGTTTATTCAATGTAGGAAATAAAAATCGAATAAACTATCAATTTAATTCCTAAAGTATTACCATTTCTGTTAAATAGTCATTGAATTAATGAAATTATATAAGTAGTTTTAAAGTATTGAATATTCATCAATTTAGGTTATGGTGAATGATTAATTTGAAAAAAATTCAATACTTGAAGAACTATATTATATGATTTCTAATACTTTAGGAGTTACTTATTTAATTTCATTAGTTTAAGAACTATTTAGAAGAGAAAATGATACTTTAAATACCAAATTGATGATTTACTCAATAAAAATCTTTTTAATGAAGGGTATAATAGTCAGTTCATATTTCAAGAAAAAAATATTAATAAAAACCTGCAAAACCTGTTACAGACGATCAAAAAATACTGACTATCCTACCATATGCAAAATGGACCACAGTAGCATCCGTCTCAGTCTCTTTTTATCCAGTGATGCCTTGGACAATTGGAATTAAAAACAGTAATCTTGCTTCCAGCTCCGATTGCAGAGAATTGTGTGTTGAATCAGGTATTTTATCATATTTTAGTATTATACACAAAAAAATTTCTACAATTTTATTATATATTTAGTAGTAATTATATTTTATATTTGAGTTTTCATTTCTGGAATAACGATGATGTAAGTTATAGTAATAACGATACAATTTTTTAAAAGCTTTAGGATGTCATTCATTTAAATCTGATAGCGAATAGTAACGTAGGAAAAAATATACGTTATTCTCTTTTGTATAGATTAAATATATTGTAATTATAATCTGGTAGTTTAAGCAATGCATGAAGTACTTATTGAATACGTTGATCTATAATTTTTTGTGAAGTAATCAACATACTATTGCAATTAGTAATATCTTTTGTATCATAATATTTTTTTATTTGTATTAATTTAATTCTGTTTTAATTATCAATATATTTTGTTGTTCATTTTTAAGGAGGATGTTATAAGAAACGTATTGTAACGTTAATTTGCTTCCATTTTTGTATTTAATACATTCTGTTGCTTTTCTTGATTATCTATTTAAATTTATTTAATTATTATTACTCTGGCTATTTTATGGTTTAATTCTATCATTCTTTTTTTTATGTATTATGTTCTACATCAACAATTTTTATTTGTTTGAGTAACTAATTTTTAAGTTTTGAATTTTTTATTAATATCTATTTTTTTAACATATTAACACTTTACACTTATTATTAAAATCTAACGCCACTTTAAATTAAAAAATTTGAAAATATAATTTTTATTTTATTTATATTGTCATCAAGGAAATTGACTTTAGATTGTATTTTAATTTTTTGACCTATTACACACACACACACACACACACGCGCACACACACACACACACACACACACACACACACACACATATATATGTATATATATATATATTTGTATTTATTTATAATTATTAAATCTTATTAAGTTATTTAAATATCAATTACGACTACAGTTAGGTTGCACAGTATTCTTTTCTATTTTAACAATTTTAATATCAATGTTTTGAATATGAGTCCATTTATTTTTAGTTAATTACTTTTCTTTACCTAAGAAAACGTGTTTAAGTTGAAATCATATTATGCTTGGTGTACATATTAAATTATTTTCATCATTTTCATTATTAAAACTTACTGTTATATATTCATAAATTATTATTTAATTATTTTATCTTTAATCATGATTGAAACAAATTTTATTGTTTAGTTTAAGTATGACATAAAAAAATTAAATGTATATTTTTTGTTAGTCGAAATTTTACTTCTATTTCAATCACATAGTTGAATTCTAATTTTTTTCCATATTGCAATCTTATTAATCTTTTAATTATAACTTATTTGTAGTTGATCATCCTATTCATAATCTTGAGTTATTATGTGAAGATTATGTTAATGAAAGATGCATATAACCAACAGAAGAAAATTTGTTGTTTGATTCAAGCAAATATCAAGGTAAATTACACTACAATTTTTATAAATTTCTATCTATCATTGATTATCTAAATCATTTTTATTTAAATAATTTGTAGGGTACATGGATGTTGGTGATGTCCTTTTGTTTTGTAATTCTATGTTTTGATTTGAAGAGCGCTATAAGAAGTCCTATCAAGTTCTTGAATTTTCATTGTGTTGCATGAATGGTGTTGGAGTGCAAGTGTGAATAGGAAGTCCCATATTAAATAGAGATAGACAAGTTGAGCAACATATAAGTGATAAAGACCCATAAACTTGGTGTATTGAGGTTTTGGGTTGGATGTAATGTCAAGTTCACTTATGTGGCGGGCTCGTGACCCATTGAAGGTGGTGCAAATATCTAGAGCATATCGATGGCAATGGCTAAGCTCCAAGGCCAGAGGTGATGGCAGTGCAAGTGAGAAGGATCCACAAACCTAATGTCATAAGGTTTTGAGTTAAATGTGATGTTAAATTCATCTATGTGGTTGGCTCGTGGCACATTAGTGGAGCTTTCTCCTGTTTTTTTAGCCCCCCTCGTATTCCCAACATGTCACAACTTGTGTCTCAAGAAATTTTAAAGATCAAGAGGATATCATATCTAATCAACTCTTTTCCCTATTTAAGATTTTATTTTATTTTATGATCTTCAATTAAATTATAAAAACTTGATTTTTGTTATTTTATCATAATTACAAAATGATTTTATTTATTTTAGAAAAAATCTTGGGACTAGCAATCTGTCACAACTTATGTCCCAATAATTTTAAGGTTAAGAAGATGTTTCATCTAATCAACCATTTTCTCTATTTAAGATTTTATTTTATTTTATGATCTTCGATTAAATTATAAAAACTTGATTTTAATTATTTTATCATAATTATGAAATGATTTTAATTATTTAAAAAAAAATCTTACAACTAGTAAGCTGTCACAACTTGTGTCCCAATGATTTTAAGAATTAAGATGTCACATTCAATTTAGTTATTTTATTAAAATATCATTGCTTATCTCACTTTTAATTAATTATATAAAAAAAGGACTTGATTTTAATTGAATCGGTAATAGAACACGTATTAGCACATGTGCACAGTTTTTTTTTTAATATTCTGAAATTTCCTTCGTTATTTTTATTTTAAGGAACAAATAACAAATAGACTATATTCATGCTATTGACAGAAAAAATAAAAATAAAAAAAATAGCAAGGACAGATTCAAGCCACGCTGTACAACATTATTAGTTTTCACATCATGCAGAGAAAGAAAAAAAAAATAACAAAGCAGATTCAACAATCACGTTCCCCATTATACCTAACCATAACAAAGTAAAAATAAACATAGTTAAAGGGAAGGAAACGATGGTACCACTCGCAGGTTCAGAGCATTAATCAAATAAAAGGAGAAGACACGTGCACAAGGACACTTACACAGGGGCTTTTAAACCAAGCACAGGCAGCAAAACATCAAAACAGAACATCACAAGCAAAATAATAAACAAATAACAAACATGTAAGCATAGTGAGAAAACGTTCACACACAATAATAAATGAAGAGAGAAACAGATTATTGTGGTTTCACGGCTTACACATGCTGTCACCGTGGCTCTATGACAGCTTCTGTGCACAGTGTGGCGGCTTGTGGTGGGTGACGAGTTGGTGTGTGCCTGCGTGTGGATTTCTGCAAATGTGGTTTGGTGCAAGATTAGCAAGTCGTGGAAGCTAGTGCGATGATGTGCATTAGTGTTTAAGGTGGGGTGTGAGTGCCTCCGAGATGAACAACCAGGTGCAGTGGTTTGTGTTAGGGTGAAATGTTTGTTTTGTGATTGTTGTGTGTGAGGGAGAGAAAAGATATTTCTGTTGCGTGTGAGGGTGCTATGTGTCTTGTTCATGGAGGGTCAAAGGGAAACATCATGGTTTTCGTGAGAAAACCCGACCCTCCCACAAAAAGAAGAGGGTTTGTGAGATTTTTAGTGTGGGTGAGCCAAAAATCAGTGCCTCTCTGTGAGCGTTGCATGTTCTTGATGTTGAAGTGAATGATAGTGAAAAGAGAGAATGTGTGGGGGAAGATGGAATGTGAATGAGAGAGTGTTGGTGCTACAGGTTTAATGCTTGTTGGCTTACTGGTTGGCGGCCTAGCTAGGCTGGGTTTAAATGATGGTGGGCAGATTGGTTCTGGTAGCCGGTTAGCGTGGTTTTTGGATTGGTGTGATGCGTGAATGGTGTGATGTGGTCATGGCAGGAGCTGATGGTGCTGCAAAGTCTGAGTGAATCAGTGTGTGAGAGGAACTGTTCTATCTGAGAGTGGTGGGGGGTGAAGGTCTGTGTTGTGTTGTGTTGAGAAAAGAACCACGAGAGTTTAGTTTGTGGTATGGGATGTGCTGTGTTTGTGAGAAAAAGAAGTGAGAGACATGTAGAGAAAGAAAAAACATGTATTCTTCGTGCAAAGGGTGTGGGCAACAGAGTTTTAGTGTGTGCTGTCAAAATAGATGAGAGTGCTCCGTCTCCCTATGAGCAAGTCCGTGCGTCTGAGAGCATGAGTGGGTGATTTTTGTGTTGTGAAAATGTGTCGTCATGAAGAAGAGTTTACGTGAGAGGGAGAGAAGGTGAGATAATGTTGGAGTGTCAAATGATCTTGAGGTAATGAAGTTCTGTGATTTTTGTGTCATGTGGAGAGGTGAGGTGAGGGATGAAGAATGAATGAGGAAGGGTTCACGGGGGTTCAAAGCTGTACGATGCCATTGACTAATTAATTTCTCTACCTCTTCTGCTGTGTAAGTGTGTGCCCTCTTTAAGTGAACGAAGAATCGGTGAGAATGTGTGGGAACATAAAGGAGTGTTATTGAGTGTGAGAAGAGAGATGAAAGGTAAGATCCCCCCCGCGATGAGAGTCTGTGCATTGTGATATTTTGAAGAGAGAAAAGGAACCCATCAAAAAAGAGTGTGCGTGCAATGTGAACCGTTTAGATACAATCAGAAAGCATAGGCGTGGGATGCAGTCTGAGCATGAGGAGGTAGGGTAGTCCCTGCAAAGCAAGAAATTATTAGGTGGTCCTAGATCAATATGGTCCCAATTAATCTTCACATGACATGTAATTAAGTGTAATTAATTTTTTTTTGTAAAATGTAAAATTTGAATATGTGTTGTATATATATTAGTTGGGATTATGGACACTTGATAGTCCTAGAGTACCTATTAATTTCTCCTGCAAAGCTGCATTTCAGGAACAGGAAAAAAGAGAGATTGGTCCATACTTTGAAAAGGAGATGTGTCTCAGCATGCTTTTTTTATTTGTTGACTTTTTGTCTTTTTATATTTTCTTTTTCCCTTTTTTAGCCTTTCTTTTAGCTTTGTTTTGTTCTATTTTTTATTATTTTTTCTTGTTCTTTTTCAAAGCCCTTTATGTATTTTTGTAATTTACCTTTTGAAATATTCATTGTTTTAAATTTTCTCATTTTTTACATTTTTATTTTATTTGATCCAAACAAAATTGAGTGTTCACAAAATTTTAATAGCTATTTTTACATTTATTTATTAGTATCACAAGAGTTTAGCTATTTTTTCAATTATGAATGACATTTTAGTTTATAGTGAGATTGGTGACCAATCATGGAAGTATCAATTTTGTGGAACTATGAAACTATGATGTGGTATATTGAGAGAACAAAAAGAATATTGGAATTCTACAAATCCAAAGTTTTCATTGTGTTGTATGCAAGGCAAGATAACCCTTTCTCTTCTTATGCATCCTCCTCAACCTTTGAGATCAAGAACTATATTTCAAAAAAGATAAGCAACGTAAATTCTTCTTGGAGCATATTAAATCATTTAATATGATGTTTTTCTTCACTTCCATGGGGTTAAAGTAGATTTGTCAGTTAATAATGGAAGCACTCCTTCAATGTTTGTGATGAATGGGGAAAATTATCACCAAATAGAAGGTTGCATCCTTAACAAGCTCACATCCTAAATTTTCCTAACTAACTAACTAACTAACCAACTATATATATATATGTGTGTGTGTGTGTGTGTGTAGTATTTCATTTATTTATTTTTAAATTAATACATAATTACTCAATGAGTTATTAGTAAATTTGTGTCAATATAGCTAAATTTATTAGTCGTTTAGCTTCCTTATTTTTATTTTTATTTTTGCAAAATGGGAAAAGAGTTTGATCTATTACATGTTTCCATTGTTAGTGACATAAAAGAAATGCTTGATCAATATAATCCATTTATTAAAAGTTATAGGATGGTTAAAGATAGATTGAATAGTTCTAATACATGCAATTTTAGGTTGCAAATTATTGGTAAGAGGAGAAAGGATGGAAGAAGATATAATCTGTGTACTACATCTGAAGCTGCAGCATTAATTGTTGGTGATTTTGATGCTACAACTTCTAATAAGGAGGTGATTGGGGAGAACCATGGTGGATATTTAAAAAGAGTATCTACAATGAGCTCTACTTATCTTTTATTACAATACCCATTATTGTTTGGATATCAAGAGGATAAACCATTAAATGAGGGTACAAGTTCTTCACATAACAAGAGGCAAAAAGTATTTATGAGAAAAATCTTTGTTTTTAGAATTCAACAAAGAAGTAATGAATAAGCAATATTATTGCACTCTAAGCAACACTTTCAACAATTTTTGGTTGATGCCTCTAGTATGATTGAGTCTTCTTGTAACACCCCTAGGGGTATTATCGTAACTAAGCCTAACTTTCTAAGAACGAAAAAAACTTAAAAACGTAGAAATGACATGCAGATGCTACTCATAAATGTAATTGGGTTTTATACATGAATGATACAATAAAATACCATACATGCCTATAACAACTCATCTGTCACGTGAAGGTGTCGTACAAAATGTAAAGAGGAATACAAAAATACAACGAAAACTAGGCTATGTCTTCTTGCACGTGACTCCAAACTTCATCTACATATGTTTTCGTCTGTATCTTGAAAGAGGGGAAATTTAAAGGAGTGAGACATAATGTCTCAATGAGTGCTTTAAGGACTTTACAGCTAGGTCAGACTCTTCTACTCGGACAACCTTCATCACTTATCTCTCATGGTTTTAGCTTCACTAGGTCTCTCATAGTTATCCATACCTATGGTCGGGTCTCCACGTTTCAATAGTCAATACTTCCTGTTAATTGCTCTCTCATTCTCATAACCGTTATATAAGCTTACTATCTCATTCTAAATCTAAGAACTTATCCTTATTACTTATACTTTCTTATCCAAAACCCTCTCTAGTATTTAAATCCTTCATGTTTAGATTTTACTTTTCTTCCTTTCGATATTTAAGTTGTTCTCTAGGGGTCAAGTCTAAGACTATAGATATTCTAAAATACTCTTGACATTCCCTTAACACTTACCCTAATACTCTCAATTTATTCCCTCTTACTTGTCTCATTCCTTTTTGTTATGTCATGTGGGAATTCACCTTTTCTCTGTCTCATTCATGACTATTATTATCCAATTAGAACCCTTATAACATTATCCTAGGGTCTAGTTTCTCACATATCCTTAAGGTAGCAAAAAAATTCCTAATTACAAACATACGTTTATTTCACATCCTTCACCTAGTAACTAGACATACACCTCGTTTTGTTTTATCAAATAGGAATAACACACATGTATAATATGATCACATATACATAATCTTGATGCTTCATCACAAGACACAATTACATTTTCACATGTGTACACATCACATCAATCGCTCATGAACAAGGTCACACAGACTTCACATAGTTACAACATAGTACACTCAACATATCACGCTATAGCAGAATGCATATGTATGCTATGTTCCTAAGTCTCTACTCATGCACATGTGATACCAACTTAAACTTTTCAAAAAGTAGACTAGGAGTAAATACACGGCCATAAGAAGTGTCATCGGTACCGATGCCTTCAGCTTTCGCACCCTCAACTAGTATGATATTCCTTAGCAACTAATCAGGGTTACCCAGTTTTGCCAGTACGCCCCGGCTCCATGGCATCAGCATGGACCATTGGAGTTTCCTAACCGGATACCACCCCCAAAGCTAGGGTTAAACAACCCATCACGGCCTCCACCAGCCAGATTCCTACATACTTTCCTTAATCACATAACTCAAATGTTATGATGCATGGTCACATACAATGCTTACAAGTTTTCATAGACTTTTATCATGAAACATTGAAAAAAATTCATATCACACTTAGTTTTCTCAAGATAAATAACAATCACAAAGTATAAACTCAACAAGGCATAAAAAGGAAGCAACAATGAGTTAAAAACTACAAAGGGAGTTCACAAGCATAAAAATGGAATAGCTAAGGTCGTACATGCCCCGCAAGCTAGGAAGGCCGCTTGGCGGTCACGCCAAGACCCAACTTGCCCGGTGGGTCCGTGCACCCGGCGGATAGCGTGGAGTCCAGTTTTTGAAAAAAAGTCGCCCAACAGGTTTCCGACCCCGCTGGGTTGGTCCAATGTCCATATTATAATTTATTTTTCTTATTGTCTTTGGCTTCTAAATGCTCCAAAACAAATAGTAAAATACTCAATCACTTCTTCTACCTTGATATTTGGTCAATCTAATCCACAAACTCTTCACTCACTCACAATCCCCTCAAAACCCATCAAAACCCTAACTTAGGCATAAAGAGAGGGGAAAAGGTAAATAGATAAACAAAACACAATATAAAGGGTAAGGAAAGACAAGGGGGGAGCACTCACCTTTAGGGACACGCAAAGCTGAGTTTTAGGGCTTGGGTTCTCCAGTTTGTATTCCTCCTTTTTCTCTTTCTCTTCTTCTTCCTTTTCTCCTCATTCTCTCTAACTTCTTTCTTCTTCTATTTTGTGACGGTTAAACTTAACTCTCCTTCTCTATTTCCTTCTTATAACATGTGAGTGGGTGGGTATGTGGCTTAGTGGGCTTTTAGTTCCTACTAGGCCCTAGATGCTCTTTTGGGTTTTATTATAACATTCTTAGTAATTTTTATCATTGGGGTAATAATAACAAAAACAATAATAATAATAATAATAGTAACAATAATATAATAACAACACCATAGCACAGAATAATAATAATAATAATAATAGCTACAACAACAACAATAAATATAATAATAACAACAATAAGAACAATAATAATAATAACAGATATAATAATAATATAATAATAACAACAACTCTTAAGGCGTCTTTTATCCAATAACACATGAGAAGATTTTACTAAGAGCTACCTTGTGGTTTATTTCTAGTACCTTAAATTTGGGGTGTTACACTTCTCGATTGTCATACATTAGATCTCATCAAAAAGAGCTAAGGGTAGAATTGTATAAAGGCCTTGCGAAGGTAATCTTAAAAGGAGACACAAATCCTTCAAGTGCAGAGAAACACATCTTATTGCCATCTTCTTTTACAGGAGAAGCATGTTACATGTTTCAAAGTTATCAGGATGTTATGGTAATTTGTAGATGGGTAGGTTATCCAGATTTCTGCATCACATTTACCTGCAGTAAAAAGTGGCCTAAAATTATTTGAATTTTGAGTACCTTTGATTTGCAATTTCAGGATAGTCCATATTTGGTTTGTCATGTTTTTAATATCAAACTTTATCAATTCATGAAGAATATAAAGCAAGGAAATGTTTTTGGAAAGCTTAAGGTAGGTGTGTATGTAATTAATTGCATACCATTTTCAAAAGTCATTGATGTTTATGTAATATATGTATTTTTCACATGTTTAATTGTCTTTGCAGTGATATATACAATTGAATTTTAAAAGCGTGGGCTGCCACATATGCATATACTACTATTTTTGCATCCAAACTTTAAATATCCTCTCTCCTCTCTCTTAGGATATTGACAAAATAATTTTTGTTGAAATACCTAATGAAAGTAAAGATCTTGAGTTATTCGACATAATGCAGTCTTTAATGATTCTTGGCTCATGTTGTGTTCATAATAAGAACTCTCCATGTAAGCAAAATGGAAGGTGTATAAGACATTTACAGAAAATATTTGTTGAGAGATTAATGCTTGATGCAGATGGTATCCTCTTTATAAAAGGAGAGACAATGGAAAAATTATTAGAATAAGAAACATTGAGCTAAATAATAGATTTGTTGTCCCCTATAATAGATATCTTCTATTGAAATACAATGCTCACATCAATGTGGAATGGCGTAATCGGTCTCGATCTATCAAGTACCTCTTTAAGTATATTAACAAAGATCATGATCATATTACAGTAGCCTTTTATAACAGTGCAACAACTGTAAATGATTCACAATGTGTTGATGAAAAAAGTTGTATTATGACTGTAGGTATTTGTAATAACAAAGTATTGTAACCTTTTAGTTGAAAAGTCATTTGGACATTATCATATTACAAGTATGTTTTTTTTTTCTTTTGCGGCTATTTTTCATCATATGAGGTTGCACGGGGGATATTTTCTTTTGATATTCTCTTTCCAGAACCTTTAGTTGAAAGGTTGAGCTTTCATTTACTTATGAATAATTAGTATTATCTAATAATGATTATCCCATAGATTATGTTGTTAGTAAACCAAGCACACAATTTTCTAACTTGGTTTAATGCTAATATCAAATTTTTAGAGGTCAAAAACCTCACATATGCCTAATTTCCAATGAAGTTTGTTTGGAAGCAAAAACAACGTTAATGGTCACGAAGGAAACAAGGTTGAGCCTTTGGGAGGTTGCATTTTTATTCCTTTAGGAAGTGGTAAGCTATATTATTTGAGAATATTGCTAAATATTGTAAGGCTCCTCAATCGTTTGCTGAAATAAAGATTGTCAATATTGTCACATATCCAACAGTTAAATGTTTGCTATGCATTGAGTTTGTTGGATGACGAGAAAAAGTACATTAATGCTATTGTAAAAACAAGCAATTGAGGTACTACTACATTTTTTAGAAGACTTTTTGCCACAATATTATTGTCAAATCAGCTTTCAAGACATGAACATGTTTGAAATAGTACTTGGCAATATTTGAGTGATAATATTCAACATAGGCAAAGGATGCTTTTACAACAACAAAGTATGCATTTTTTTTCATGTACTATTTTCATTCATGATGTCTTCTATCCAATACTCAATCTCTAACAATTTATCAAAATATACTCCATTAATTTGGAAAAAGTTATTGACTTTTTCTTTCACTTGTTTATTATAGATTTGGTTTTATTAGAAGATTATTTGAAGAATCTCATTCTTGCAAAAATTGAGAGGTTATTACAAAGTAATAATAGGAGTTTGACAAATTTTTCTTCAATGCCTCATGTTGATATATCATTGATCTTAGAATTGCAAAACAAGTTGATTTAAGATGAGCTTAATTATGATAGAGAGAAATTAGCTTCAAAACATAGATAGTTGTTGTTTTCATGAGATCTGAACAATAAGATATATATGATAAGATCATGCTTAGAGTCTCTCAAAATCAACCAGGATTGTTCTTTCTTTATGGAAGTGGTGGAACTAGAAAAATATTTATTTGAAGAACTTTATCTACAAAGATCAAAAGGACAAATTGTTCTAACTATTACATCAAGTGAAATAACAACTTTGTTGATTCTAGGTGGCTAGATAACACACTTGAGATTTTCCATTCCTATAAATATGGATGAAGATTCTACTTGCAATATAAAAAAAAGAAGTCCTTTGGCTGAGTTGATAATCAAGCTAAGTTGATTTATGGGATGAAGCTCTTATGACTCATAAGCATTATTTTGAAGTAGTTGATAGAAATTTCAGGGATATTCTTCGATTTTCTATTAAAAATAGTTTGGATCTTCCTTTTGGAGAAAAAATTGTTGTTTTGGGGTGATTTTAGACAGATTCTACCTATAATCCCCAAAGGAACAAGGTAAGACATAGTTCAAGCTAACATTAATTCATCATATCTTTGGAGGTATTATGAAGTTTTAACTTTTACTAAAAATATGAAGTTATAAAGTGCATCTTCCAATCTTGATGTAGAAGAGTTGAAATTTTCTCTGAATAGGGCTTAGGCATTGGTGGATGAAGTAGATCAAAGAGTCACTAGAAGGGGGTTGAATAGTGACCCTTGACAATTTATGACCTTTTCTGCATAATAAAAGCACCTTCTAATTTTATATGTTTAAGGAGCTACTTGACAATCAAAAGTTGGTTAGAAGCAAGGAAAAACTTTTTACACTTAACTATAGATTTCGAAATATAAGCTTAAACATATAAATGTTAAAAGTGTTATAAAGCTGCTTCTCAGAATGATAATTTCTCAAAAGATTAAGTTCTGATTTATCCTCTTTTCTAAATGTAATAATTAGTGCTTTTGAAATATGATATTAAAATTTAGGAATAGATAACAAACTACTTAAATGATGAGAAGCAAAGGGAATTGATGTTGAATAAAAGGGCTGGATCTAAGAAAAGGGATAAATTAGATCTATAAAAAATTTACAAGAACGCCAAAGCTTTTTCAATGATGAAATACTAGATTTTTGAAACACCTTGAATCAATTTGATTTCGTGATATGTATGTTGTAGAATTAGAACAATTAACTTGTCTTTATTACGCAAACACAAACAAGATTATCATTAATTGATATGCAATTGATAAAGTGATCAAGATTCAATTTATGTGAGGAAAGGTAGAGAAAAAAGAAAAAGAGGAACACACAAGATTTATACTGGTTCGATCACCACCACTATGATCTACATCCAATTTTCAATCAAACCGATTGGTATTATCAGTATGTAATTCAATTTATTTACAAGCATACTACATAAACAAAATAATCACACACAAACATAACCCAAAACCAAGTTTCTTGAAAACCTATCAAGAAAACTTGAACCAATTCATGTGGATCTCTACCATAAGAGAAACATGAGAAAACCCTCCTCAAGAACGAAAATTATACAAAAAGGTTAGATAATACCTCAATTCGTGATGAATATAAACAACGAAACACAAAACAAATTTACCCAAGTGAAGACTTCTCTTTATCCACAAAGATGATCCATGTGTGAGCTTTTGATTTGATGAAAAACTTGTTGCAATGATGATGAAAAATGTGTTTTCTCTATTGAAAAACTTTCACAAAAGTTTAGGGATTAGAAGCCATGTAAAAAGAGTCAATAAGGTTCGCATTTTATAGAGAAAAAATTGAAATAACTAGTTATCTAGTCTCGTAATCAGTTATTTTGTTCTTCGTAAATCTGGAAAATGAACTTAGGGCAAAAATAATTAGTTATTTCCCCTTATAACTAGTTATTTGGGCATAGCTTTATTTCAGCTTATGTTATTCGAGCATAGCCATATTTTAGCATTTTAAGCGTAACTGATTACATTATCGTGTAACTGGTTATATCATATTCAAACCAGCTTTCTACATAAACATTAACGAAATTAACTGATTACTTAACCAAATTAACAGATTAAATTGTTTCCAAACACAAGATTGAATGCATTAAGAACATTAACATAGAGCTATTATCTTTTATCAAATTGGAACTATATTTTAAACATATATTTCATATTGGATTCAATTTTAAGCTTATGAAAACATATTATGACTTGTTAATCCATTAAGTCTTAAATTTAAAGCTCATCACCATCAAATCATCAAAGATAAAGATCAATCATGCATGACACATAACCATACACACATATAAACACACAATAATACCTTGCACTCATCAAGAGGCTAAGTCATTAAAACTCTAGCAATGTTTCTTGGATGCAAGAACAATTCTTCTTCTTGCTTCTTTAATCTCCCACTTTTTGATTATGACAACCACTTGATGAAGACTTGATCAATTTGAACAACTTGTTTATTGTAGGTGTGTCAAAGCTATCATCATGATTTAATCCCTACAATTTGCAAAAACACATACCCTTCTCTCCCTTTGGCCATCATCAAAAACATAAAACCAAAATAAAGCATGGAAAGCCAAAAAGAAATAGGAAGGATAAAGATTTTAGCAATTGTTGTAAACAATGTAACCAAACATAGATAGATTTCATTATAACATAAACGCATAGCAAACTCATTACATCAAATCAAGACACAACAATTACAACCATAAAGGCATGCTAATCATGTAGCAAGTTTTAATTCAAATCAACAGGAAATGCATAACAAACACAAACATAATCAATAACAAACTTAAGCAATCATAATCTCAAAGGAAACGTCCTAAATAACTAGATTAGCTTTAATCTTGCTTAGGAAAGCCTATTGTAGTAAATTTCTCCTCAAAGTCATCAAGGTGCATGTAGAGAGACTCAAATTGCTCTCTATTATACTCTTGAGAGGCATGGTGAAGTTCTAAAAGTCCATCTAACTTTGAGAACACAAGGCTTTCAAATTGTGAGAATGGTTTCAGCTCAGGACTTTTAGGAACGTCATCTTAATTCTCTTTATGTATCTGGATAGTAGCAGCATCCTTATGCATCCAACAATTATCCTTTAATTCCAGGCACATTTTGTGAATAATAAAGTCATTTACTCTGTTGAAACTCCTCAAAATTTCAAAAGTTTCATCCTCCATATATATATATATATATATATATATATATATATATATATCATAAATCAAGAATCCTTGAAACAAAAATAGCATAAGGAAGAGGGAAATCAACTTTCCTCTTAACCTTCAGCATATGATCACCAATTATGCCATAACAATCAAGAGGAATTTGTTCCTTAAGGGCATACAATAGCATTAAGTCATCTTTAGTTAGTTGAGCATGATTGCTCCACCTGGATGTAAGCACCCATACAATAATAAAGGCCAACATTCTATCTTCTACTTTCATGCCACTATTTGTAAAGCACACTTTATGACTAGGAGAGTGAGCAAGAGTGTCAAGATATACCCGAGTCTTGTCAAAGTTTGTCAAAGTGTTAGTAGAAGGCCTTATACCTTCAGAACTAAGACCACCAACAGCATGCCAAAAAGCAAGGGTAAGCACAATGCATTTTCCCTTAACATAGGAAAACAAGCAGCCCATTTTTAGTCTTAAGGGCACAAAAGAAAACTCTAACGAAGTCCATATAATAATTTCCTTCTAGCTCTACAAACTGTTGAAGTCCTTAAGCTTGAAGGAGAGCAGGAAAATTAAATTTTTCCCCAACTAACAATCCAAGAAAGAGTACCTTTGGAGGAATAATGAGCCTGCATGTGAAGAAATGCTTAAATCTATAAGCATCCTCATCATCATTAAGCCACAATTCAGCTCTAGATTTCCTTGGAACCTTTTGTGCTTCAACTTGGGTGTCCGCCATTGGGTGTTTAGATCCATACATTTACAATTTTCTTAGGCGTTTTGAAGTATTTCCTAAAGAAAACATGGTGGTGGAGTAGGATTTGATGAAGGTAAGTGCTTAGATGTTGTGGTTTTTGAGTTGCAAACAAGGAATATGTATAAGGAGTTTCCAAGAAGCAAATAAACAAAATAAGCATCATAATTCTTTTAAGCCATCATGTAAATACCTATGGATTGTGAAGTATATGAATCATGGTCAAAGATTTTGAGAATCTTTATACAGACCATGAATGATTCCTTGACTACTTTTGGAAAGAAACAAATGAATTGAAAACAATTTAAAAGATTACAGGGGCTGCACACACGATTTATAAGCTGATTGCTAGAATAACTAGTTACAATTACATGTAACTAGTTATCTACATATAGCGACATGAGTGTACAAGGAAAAATAACTAGTTATAATTATTATGTAACAAGTTATACAGAACAACTTTTCGAAGAGAACATGGAGATTTTAAAAGTTGCATAGAATAACTAGTTACGTATTTATGTAACTAGTTATATACCCGTAGCATATAACATGTGAAAGGGGCCAACTTTAAAAATAACTAATTATAGAACCTATAACCGATTAAATGTGCATACAGTGTTTTGATGAATAGGGGGTTGCACAAAAATAACTAATTATAAGTTTTGTAACCAGTTAAAACCATGAGACTTGTTTCACGTAATAAGGGGGATAGCTTAAGAATTAACTAGTTACATGATTTGTAACTAGTTATATACGTCAGATATGAAGAATAAAGCAAAAAATCTACACAAAATAACTAGTTACCTGTGAACTTAACTAGCTATATGCGAATTGAAATGAATGAGAGACACAGAATAACTAATTACAAATTCATGTAATCAGTTATATCTACTTAAACTACAAACCCAAGGATCATGAAGCATAAAATAACCAATTAAAGCATTCTATAACTGATTACATGTGTAGTAAACTCAAATTTAAAGCATTTTGCACAAGCAATCATGCTTCTATATGTAAAAATCAAGGATACATACATGAAATCACAATTCATGTACTTAGTTCTAAGTTTTATGCATTTTAACTAATTTATGCATGAGATTTACCTAATTACATCTAATATGTATGTAGGCATCTAAGAATCAAACACATATTCTTTTATTTAAACATCACTAACTTTCACAAACACTCAATCATTCAAACAATTTAACAGAATTGATGCAACATATGAAGAAACTAATCAAACATATCATGCACTCAATCAAATCAAGCATTTAAACACGTAAATGCACACCTAAAGAGTTTCAAAAAAGAGTTTAAGAGAGATTTAACTAACACTAGACTCATCTTAGGATGCCTAATTCATTTCTTATGAGGTAGAACCTGTCTCTAGGAAGAGGTTTGGTGAATATATCTTCTAGTTGCCTATTTGTATCAACAAACTCTATTACACAATTCCTTTTTTGCACATGGTCTTTTATGAAATGGTGTCTTATTTCTATATGCTTAGTCCTAAAGTGCAGAATGGGATTCTTTGAAAGGTTTATGGCACTTGTGTTATCATACTTTAAAGGGATGGGGTCAAGGTTAACTCCATAGTCTCTTAATTGTTGTTGCATCCACAAGAATTGAGTACAACAACTTCCAGCTACAATATACTCAGCCTCAGCTGTAGATAAGGCTACACAGGCTTATTTCTTGCTATGCCAAGAGATAAGTGCTCTCTCTAACAAATGACAAGTCCCACCAATACTTTTCCTATCAAGCTTACATCTAGCAAAGTCTGAATATGAATATCCCTCTAAGCATAAGGAAGATCCTTTAGGAAACCACAAACCTACATTACTAGTTCCTTTTTGATATTTCATGATTCTTTTTATAGAAGATAAATGTGATTCTTTAGGATTTTGCTTGAAATCTTGCACACAAACAAACATTAAACATAATATCAAGGCGACTAGCAGTAAGATATAATAGAGAGTCAATCATACTTCTATACTTGGTAACTTCAACTGATTTACCTCTTTCATCCAAGTCCAAGTAGCATGAGGTAGACATTGGAGTGGTTGATTCCTTACAACTTTCCATTCCAAATTTCTTTAACAATTTATTGCAGTACTTGGATTGACTTAAGAAAGTGCCATGCTCCAATTATTTCTCTTATAGCTCCAAGAAGAAATTTAACTCTCCCACCATGGACATTTCAAACTCACCTTGCATAGTCTTAGCAAAGTCCTTGCAAATAGAGCTATTAGTAGATCCAAAAATAATGTCATTAACATAAATTTGCCCTAACATGGTGTTATCTTTAGTTCTCTAAATGAACAATGTATTGTCTACCTTTCCTCTTTCAAAATTGTGATTAAGCAAAAACTTACTAAGTCTTTCATACCAAGACCTAGGGGCTTGTTTTAGTCCATATAGTGCTTTCTTAAGCTTATAAACATGATTTGGATATTTAAAATCAACAAATCAAGGAGGTTGAGAGATGTATACTTCTTCTGGAATATAGCTACTTAGAAAAGCACTTTTGACATCAACTTCATATATTTGAAATCTATCAAACATGCATAAGCCAAAAGCAATCTAATAGCCTCTAATCTAGCTACAGATGCATATGTTTCATCATAGTTAATGCCCTCTTCTTGATTGTAGCTTTTATCTACCAACCTAGTCTTGTTTCTTACTATGACCCCTAAATCATCAAGTTTGTTCCTATAAATCCATTTAGTGCTTATTATTGGATGATTATTGGGCTTTGGGACCAATTCCCAAACTTCATTTCTTTTAAATTGGTTTAATTCTTCTTGCATTGCAAGCATTTAATTTTCATCTAAAATAACCTCTGCAGTGGATTTAGGCTCAACTTGTGATATGAAAGCTATGGTACCACAATAATTTCTGAGAAAGTTTCGAGTTGTTACGCTTTTTGAGATCTCACCAATGATATTATCCAATGAGAGGTCTATAGTTGTTCTCCACTCTTTAGGCATTTCACTTGTGGTCTTTTGGCTTACTTGTTCAGGTTCATTTGCATCTTTTTGTTGTGGTGAATCTTTATTCGTATAGTGATCTCCAAGCGCATATGCAACATTATCCAAAATATCCCTTCCCTCCTTTTGGGGGTTAGTTTCATCAAAGGCAACATGCACAGATTCTTCAACAAGTAAGATTATCCTATTCTAGACTCTATATGATTTACTATTTAATAAATATCCCAAAAAATTGCTTCATCAGCCTTAGCATAAAAATTGCCAAGCTGTTCTTTGCCATTATTCAAAACAAAATATTTACAGCTAAACACCTTAAGATGTGATATATTGGGTTTTCTCCCCTTGTAAAGCTCATAGGGGGTTTTCTTTAAAACATGTCTTAAAAGAACTCTATTTAAAACATAACAAACTGTGCTAACAGTATCAACCCAAAAAAATTTAGGTATATTACTTTCATTCAACATTGTTCTAGCTAATTCCTCCAGTGATCTTTTCTTTCTTTCAACTACACCATGCTGTTGTGGTGTTCTAGGTAGGTGCTAAGAAATTATAATCAATTCCAAGTTCTTCACAAAAACTTTCAAATTCATGATTGGGAAATTCCCCTCCATGATCACTTCTTATGGATGCTATTTTTAAATTGGTCTCAATTTGAATAACCTTGGCAAGCTTTTTGAAGGCTTTAAAAGCATCACTTTTTAAGGATAAAAACAGTGTTCATGTATATCTAGAAAAATCATCTACAATCACAAGTCCATAGTAATTTCCTCCTATACTCATAGTTTTGGAAGGACTAAACATGTTCATGTGAAGTAATTGCAAAGGTCTTTTTGTGAAAATAATATTTCTTGATTTAAAAGAGATCTTGACTTGTTTTCTCTTTTGACAAGCTTCACACAGTTTGTCTTTTTCAAACTTGAGTTTAGGAAGGTTTATTACTAAGTCCTTAGTTGCTAACTGATTCAAGTGATCTATATGTATATGAGTAGCCCTTTTATGCAACAACCACATATCATTTTCTTTTTCTAGAAGACACTTAGTATGTAGTGAAGATGCACTATCTAAATTCAACATGTAAATATTTTCTATTCTATTTCTTATCAATTTAACTTCATTTGATGAATTTTCAGTTATCATGCAATACCCTGAATTAAAGATCTTTTTAAAACCTTTATCACACAATTGGCTAATACTTAGCAAGTTATGTTTCAAACCTTCAGCATACAGCACATTTTCAATTAAAATGTTTAAAGGGTTTCCGATATTACCAACGCCAAGAATTATCCCTTTGTTGTTGTCACCATAAATCATATATCCATCTTGTCTTGAAGAGAGATTTGAGAACTTAGTGACATCTCCGGTCATGTGCCTTGAATAGCCATTATCTATATACAACATTGAATTTCGGGCTCTCAAGCACACCTACAAAACAAGATTAAGACAGAGTTTTAGGTCCCCAATTTTTATTGGGTCCTTGAGTGTTAGTAGGGGGCTTAGTTCCTTTAGGAATCCACATGTACTTGCCACTAGGAATGCCAATATTTTTAATATAACATAAAAATGTTGTATGGCCTTTCCTACCACAGTAAAAACAAGTCACAAATGGAGAGCTATTGGCCTTTCTAAAGTTGGAAAAGTTCTTATAAGATCTCTGTTGAGTTTTATCATTGCAACCAATTCCAGCTTTATCAAAGACACAATTTTGTCTACCAAGCAAGATATCCAAATTTGCTATTTCCATTGTGATCTTTGCAAGAGTCCCTTCTAGATATTCATTTTAGTTCTAAGACTTATGCAATTCTCATAATCTAGGACTTTAAGAGAGGATAAAGAAGCACAATTACATACAGAGTTTTATAGATCATCTTCATGGTTTCATGCTCTAACGTAAGATCATCAAACTCTTTTTGCAACTTAGCTAACTATGATTCATATAGCCTAATTTTGCTTTTAACCCTATTATTTGAAATTCCTAACTTTTGAGCCTCTTCATGCATCTCTAAAAATGCTTCATGCAATTGATCATAATTAGAAGAGATTTCAAAATTGGAATCACTTATAGTGTTTTGCTCATCGCAACTAGCCATTGGCACAGATTTGCTTCTTCACCCACTTCGGATTTACTTGAAGAGCTTATGTCATTTTCATCCCATGCAACGTAAGCTCTTCTAGCTTTACTTAGTTTCTTAGGCTTTTTTTTCTCTCCATTGATGTTTCTTTAGGTAAGTCGAACAGTCTGCATTGATGTGTCCTTGTCCACCACATTCAAAGCAAGTATAGTTTGAGGGAATAGCCTCATTTTTCTTAGTGACCTTCTTATATATAGGATTTTCATTTCTTCTTTTTTTTCTTCATGGATTTGCTGAATTTCTTCACAAGTAGAGTCAAATTCTCATTATCCGAATCATCCAAGCTTGAGCTATCACACTTGTCATCTTGTTCTTTTGATAAGGAAGCCTTTAATGTTATGTCTTTCTTCTTCTTGTCAGTTTCTTCTTCATGACCCAGGCAATGAAGGTCGAGTTCATGCCCCCTAAGCTCTCCAAATAGTACAACAAGTATCATGGTAGTGAGGTCCTTAGATTCTACAATTGCTAACACCTTTGGTTGCCAAGTTTGATTGAGACACTTGAGCACTTTTACATTCAGCTCTTTCCTGTCAAATTGCTTATCAAGACCAATTAAGTGATTAACAATATGTGTAAATCATTTTTGGCAATCAGAAACATATTCACCATTCACAATCGGGGTCATGGCGGAACGACAAAAAATAGCTTTAAAAACAGGGAGCCGCCACCAATATTTATTAAGGAAAAACATTGAAAAAACCTAAAAAGAAAATAGTCTACGAAATCAAATTTTGGATTCGAGAGTCAATTACATGTAGGGAAGGTATTAGTATCCTACAACAGCCATCATAAAGACGATTACCTCTAATTGATTAACCAAATTATTAATGACTTTTAAAATATTTATCTCACCCTAGAAATAATTGCAAAAAAGAATTTTATTTACTATAAAAAAGATTTTTATTTTATCTTAAATTTTATTGTTTTTGAGATCGACAGGAGTGAGCCTCTACTTCTACGTATCTCCCTGTGTAATGAAGAATCAGACTCACGTAGTTATTTTGTAGAAAATATTTGTATGTTGTCATTTTTTAATTTTGTTTATTAAATTTTAGGGTTTCTGAATCGTCACGGTTCATACGTCCTAAAAATAGAATCAACAGAGGTGTACACCAAGTCAATCCATTAAAGCAAATTAATTTTAGTTTAACACTTTTATTTTTTATTTTATTTTGTTTTGCTTTATGGAGGAGTCTTAAGACACCAAGCTGTTGCAACTTGTGCCTTAACATCTTGGGATTAAGAAGATGTCACATCCAATTAATCCTTTTCTCTATTTAAGATATTTTAAAAAATAGAATATTTCTAATTAAAAATAACAATAAAAACATAAAGAAAAGTAATAATAATAATAAGGTTTTTTTTTATTCTTATAGCAATTTAATATTTTTAATTTTAGAGATGAGTTTAAAGACATCAAGTTGTCACAACTTGTGCTTCAAAACCTTAGGATTAAAAAGATGTTACATCCAATTAATCCTTTCTCTAAAGAAAATTAATTAAAAATAAAATATTTCTAATTTGAAAAGGACATACAAAAAATAAAATTTAACAACAATCACAATGATAATAAAACATATAAAAAAAATAAGATAGGCAAATTTACCTCAAAATGCCAATTTGTGGTGGGCACAAAAACAATCCACCATGCGCTTCTAGTAGAAGCTCCAAGAGAGGAAAAAGAAAAAAAAAGATAATAAAAAAAATTTAACTTTCATATGCCCCACGCTAGTGCAAAAAATCAATTTTAGAGTAGGATTTTAAAACGGTTCACGTTCAACTGATTTAAAAAAAGATGCGGTAGCATTTTTGTAGTTTTAAAAGAAAGTTTTTAACTTGGTTGTATTATAACTGAGTTAAAAACTAATTTTTAAATCAATTTTGATGAACGATGTAAAAATTAAACTTTTTAAATCGATTCCTTTTTAAATCGGTTCCACCTGGAGTTGGTTTTAAAAGTGCAGCTTTTAAAAATTTTTGCTCATCTTATCTTCTTGTTCCTCGCGTCAACTCCCTCCGCCTCCCTTCCCTCCTTCACTCCAAACCCAGCGCCGCTCTCCCTCCCTCCATTTGTGCTCCTTCCCTCCTTCACTCCAAACCCGGCGCCGCTCTCCCTCCCTCCATTTGTGTTCAAGTGGCCAGTGCTCTCCCTCCCTCCTTTGTGGTCGCGTCACGTGCGCTCTCCCTCCCTCCATTGTGTTTGTGTCTTGCGCTGCTCCCAAACTCCATTGAAGTTCAAAATCTGCATTGCATTGGGGCGTTGGGGCTTGCGCGCTTCACCTTCACTTCCATTCAACACCAACAAGTTCAGCATTGCATAGGTGCGAGCTCCATTTTTGCAGTTTTTGTTCATGCATGTGCTGTCGTTATTGCAGTTTTGCAATTGAATTTTCTTGCTATGAAAAATTAATTACTAGAGGCTATGCTTGAATATATATGTTGATGAATAGAAGATAAATTTAGTTGATTTTACATGTATAGATTTATGATTCTTTCAGTAAAATACTAAAAGTATTATTTAAATTAGTCATAACTTATATGAATATATATATGTTAAGGATTTTAATTGTTGAGAATTGAATGACATAAGCTATACAATCAATTGAAGTCAATTATTTTGGTTAGTACTTAAGTTGATATTGCTTAGTAATGAGAAAGGATAAAAATTTGAAATTAATTTAATTAAAGATATTTAAGGAATTAATTGCCATAAAATATATTATATTTTTTTTAAAATGTATGATGGCTATAGGGTTGGTGGATTACAAGAATGAAAGAACTAGCCTTAGTGTAAATTGGGAACATTGTTAGGAAACTAAAAGATAATAATATAAGTGGACTTTTGTGGGAGAGTACATTGTTAAGATAAAGTGAGCAAAGAAGGAGAATTAGTTTAAGAGTGAATTAGTATATAAGAATCTAAAATTGAATAATTTAAGTACTAAAGTTTAAGAGATTAAGAAATTTAAATGTAATAATATTGGCCATGAGAGCCGATATGAGAGTTGTTGTGGATTGGATTGTCTGATTGGTTAACCTTTGGTTAAAGTATGTTATAACTTAATGTGATGATGTACTGGTTGCTTCTGTGGCATTTGTTTAATGATAACAGGGTTGCTTGCATCATAAAACAATGAAATTATTTTTAAAAAAACGTAGCTTTTTAAATCATTCAAAATGTTGTTTAAAATCATAATACCTTTTATATCAGCTGTATCTAAATCGGTTTCATACCCGATTTTAAAAGCCTTTTTTAACCGATTTAAAAAGCGTTTCCTCCACTAGTGCCATGCTTTTCATTAAGCCTATAATTAATGGATTTTTGACTTCCTCTCATTACTTGGTAGGCACCTCTTTATATAGGGGAAGGAGAAGATGCATAAGTGTAGATTGTCCAATGTGGGACTTATAAGTGAAGGGAAGGAATGTGGGACTTGAGTTTTTTTATGATTAAATGGCCTACTTCGGGGTTGATTTTCATCAAGATAGAAGTTGATTTTGGTTTTTGAGTTGAGATATGAGTTGTAGATCTTTCTACAAACTTTTCAACGGTGCAAAGAATACCTCAAGCGGACAAGTATAACTCAAGATACAAAATTGTCTTTCCATGGTATTCATCATAAAAAAAGAGTTTTTTTTTTCCTTTCCTTTTATATTTTATTTTTATTTACCCGGACAAAATTGGGTGTTCACAACCATTTTTCATGCGAAACATCTCATACTCTTGAACTAATATATGCTTTCTAGCCATTTTAACATCACTGATTCCTTCATGAGTTACTTGTAAATCATCCCACATGTCTTTAGCAATAAAACATTGAGATACTCTAAAGAACTAATCAAGAGTTAATGCAAAGGTTACGATGTTCTTTGCTTTTAAACTATATTGAGTTTTTCTCTTTTCTTCTTCAGTCCACTCAATGCAATGTTTTATTACTTGTTCTCCTTTTCCCTCACATTTAGAGACATATGGTCCGTTTTCTACTGCATCCCATATAGCCACATCAATTGATTCAATAAAGATTTTTATACGAACTTTCCAATAGGTATAGTTTTCACCATTGAAAATAAGGGGTCTACTAATGGAACCACCTTCACCGTAAGGCACTTGATTTCCAACCATTTTCAAAAAGAAATGTTGAAGTGACTCTCAAGAACCTAGCTCTTGATACCAATTATTGAATAAAAGGGCTGGATCCAAGAGAGGGGTAAATTAGATCTATACAAAATTTACAAGAATCCCAAAGCTTTTTCAATGATGAAACACTAGATTTTTGAAAAACCATGAATCAATTTGATTTTTTGATATAAATGTTGTAGAATTAGAACAATTAACTTGTCTTTATTATGCAAATATGAATAAGATTATCGTGAATTGATATGCAATTGATAAAGTGATCAAGATTCAATATATATGAAGAAGGGTAAAGAAAAAGAAAAAGAGGAACGCATAAGATTTATACTGGTTTGATCACCACCACTATGATCTACATCTAGTTTCTAATCAAACCGATTGGTATTATTAGTATGTAATTCAATTTGTGTACAAGCATACTGTATAAATAAAAGAATCACGCACAAACACAACCCAAAACTAGGTTTCTTGAAAACCTATCAAGAAAACTTGAACTAATTCTCATGGAACTCTACCATAAGAGAAACTTGAGAAAACCCTCCTCAAGAACGAAAATTATACAAAAGTATGGGTTAGATATTACTTCAATTTGTGATAAATGTAAACAATAAAACACAAAACAAATCTATCCAAGTGATGACTTCTCTTTATCCACAAAGATTATCCATGTGTGAGCTCTTGATTTGATGAAAACTTGTAGTAACGATGATGAAAAATGTGTTTTCTCTCTTGAAAAACTCTCACAAAAGTTTAAGGATTGGAAGCCATATAAAAAGAGTCAATAATCTCCACATTTGATAGAGAGAAAACTGAAATAACTAGTTATTCGATCTAGTAATCAGTTATTTTGTTTTTCATAAATCTGGAAAATGACCTTAGAGCATAAATAACTAGTTATTTGCCTTTGTAACTAGTTATTTACGCATAGCTTTTATTTCAAGTTACTTAAAATACCTGATTATATAACTATGTAATCAGTTATTCGCGCATAGCCATATTTCAACATTTTAAAACATAAATGATTACATAATCGTGTAATTGGTCATATCAGTTCAAATCAGCTTTCTAACATAAACACTAACGAAATTAACCGATTACCTAACCAAATTAACAGATTAAATTGTTTCTAAACATAAGATTGAATCCATTAAGAACATTAACATAGAAATATTATCTTTTATCATATTAAAACCATATTTTAAATATCTATTTCATCTTGGATTCAATTTTAAGCTTATGAAAGCATGTTATCACTTATTATTCCATTAAGTCTTAAATTTAGAGCTCATCACCATCAAATCGTTAAAGATAAAGATCAATCATGCATGACATACAACCACACACACATATAAACACACAATACAAATTTGCAGTCATCAAGAGGCTAAATAATCAAAACTCTAGTAATGCTTCTTGGAGGCAAGAACAATTCTTCTTCTTGCTTCTTTGATGGACACCATGGTTGACACAAGGTTGGAGTGTTTTGGCTAAAGAGGACTATTTTATCAAAAGCTAGATTCTCTCTCAGACTCTGAATTTTACCCCTCTTGACTGCTGTCCTTCCTTACAATGAGTTCCTTCAAATGAAGATTCTTATATAGACTTTAAAGTAGCTGTTTATAGCTATTAAAGAGAATTCAAACTCAGTTAAACATTATATGAGCTATCCCTTTCATACAATTATTCTTATGACTATCATCTTTGTCTTTTTGTAGCTTCTGGAGACCAATTCAAGTGATTTAAGCTTCCTTCTTTCAAGGACAGCTAGCACAGATTCAAATTTGAATTTGTGATAGTTGGTGTTGGCTAACTCTTTAGTGATTCATTTCTTGATAACTTCTGGATCTTGTCAGGAATGTTGCTTTTGAAGACTAATTTCTGTAAGATATTTCTCAAACTTGCTTCTGGTTACTACAGTGCTTGTGCTTTAGTCTTCTATGCTTCTTAGTTGCTTTATTTTCATTAAAAATTTCTTATCCATGTAGGTTCTTGCTTTTGAACACCTATTGATTTGATTCTGAGCATGAATCTACTTTTGTTGTAGCTTTTGAACAATGCAAATATTTGTTTCCTATTCTTTGTTCAGAATTGCATCTTTTGATGAATCTTCTAGCCATGTGCAGCTTCTTGTCATGCTACCCTTGGTCTGATTCTCCTTCTAATCATGTTATTAATCATGTACATCTTTTGATCTTATTACACTTTGATCTTTTGAGTAGAATTATTAGTCTTGTATGCTTTTGGTCAGCTTTCCTTCTCTTCTAATGGGTAGATCTTATTTTTGGAGGCTGGCATTCTTCAGATTGATGCTTCTTTACTTATGCTTCTTAATTAAATCATATTCTATAGATCATAACTCAAATCAAATCATTAGTAATCTCAAGTCGAAAAGACTAAAAATTTGCTTCTTGACAATTTGTTAGCATTGAAACTTCATCATATGAGGGATTTGACCTCAACAGTGGAATTATTGGTTATGAAAGTGAGGAAGATATTAGCATTGAAATTCTAGAAGATCTTCTCTTACTAAATGTAGGTGGCCCTCTTGCATCAATTGTTTACAATACTTATCCACAGTTGTTGAACAAAATGAATGATTTAGCTTACTTTCAACATAAAGCTATTTTAGCTCTTACAAATGAAATTGTTGATATGTTGAATGATTTTATGTTATCATTGTTTCTTGGAGAATGCAAATCATATTTGAGTTTTAATAGTTCCTCTGTTATGGAAAGGTGTTTTGATACACTCGATCAGATACATTTTCCTAAATTTTTGAACACGATTACTTCTTCAAGGCTTCTAAATCATGACATGAAACTCAAAATGTGTTTCTATTATGTTGTTGAGAAACATATACTAGTGTTCTAAATTATGTAATGGTACTAGACTGATAATCACTCGGATGGGTACTTATGTTCTTAAAGCAAGAAGAATATCAATAAGCAATATTTGTCAAAAGGTTTATATTCCAAGTTTGTCATTAACTTCATTTGATAAAAGGATTCCTTTTAAATTTCAATGTAGACAATTTCCTATTGTTGTTTCTTTGTCATGACAATCAATAAAAGTCAATGATAGTCCTTAAAGTAGCAATGGAGAAATAGAATAAAGTGGTACAGATGATATTTTTTAACAAAGCAATGCAGTGCAGTGTGACAAAGAGTGAACTTTGTTTTGACAAAGTAGTGTGTGCCATAAGAACGAAGAGCAAGACGTAGTGTAGTAAGGAGGATGCAATGCAGCAAGAAGGATGCAGTGCAACAAGGAGGACACGGTGCAATAAGGGGGAAGAGGAAGACGAGATTCGTAACTGTGCGTGAGGTGATGACAAAGAAGAAGAGGTCGTCCTATCTCCATTTTTGCTAGTTCCTAGTGGCGGTCTTGATCTTTAATGGAGACCATCTTTTTTTTAGCCAATTTCTGGGAATTCACCATTGTTCTAAACGATGAATATTTTGATCTTGTTCTATTTCTTCTTTTCTATTTTGTGTTCAACCTTTTTGCTGGGTTTGATTGTTGATTTTTGGATTTGAGTCTTGTTGAATGTTTTCTTGGATGTTGATTTTGAATTTGATTTTGGGATTAATTCTTGGTTTTTATATTTCTCGGATTACATCCACCAACTTGATCAAGGCCAGCTCATGATGAACTAAATAGCACATAGTGGAAGCAATCAAATCCAAATAGGGAAGCCTTGCCATCTCAATTGCAAAGCATTAAGTCATCAAATCTTCGTAGCAATATTGGTGTCAAACAAATGGAACAAATAGAATAAAAGACATTCTATTTGACCCAAATAAAAGCTAACATTCTATTTGTCCCATTTGTTTGGCACCAATATTGCCATTAAATGACGCAATGCCTTGCAATAGATATGGCAAGGCTTCCTTAGTTGAATTTGATTGTTTTCACTGTGTGCTATTTAGTTCATCATGAGCTGTTCTTGATCAAGTTAGTGGAAGCAATCCAATTCAAGTAAGGAAGGAGACATTATACAATGGTTGTGTTGGAAAAAGGATGGAGTATTTTACGATCTTGAAAACCAGATTGGGAGCCTTGCCATCTTTATTGCATAGGCATTGCACATTACAAAATATATTAATATTAGTGACGAAATAATTTACATGTAATTTCTAAAAATTCATCAATAAATTTTTTGTGACACCAATATTAGTGACAAAAATTATTTTTTATGACAAAAATTTTGTCATTGATAGATTAATTTCATCAAGTATTCATGGTAATATAGGCATGAAACAAATGGGACAAATAGAATAAGAGAGATTCTATTTGACCTAAATAAAAGCTAACATTTTATTTGTCCTTTTTGTTTCGCATCAATATTGTCACGAAGACTTGATGACGCAATGCCCATGTAAGAGAGGGTGGAGTATCTATGATCTTGAAGGTCGAATTGAGAACTTTGAAAAAGTAATTGCTAAGCGCAAAGCACCAAATGTGTCCAAGAAGTTTTTAAGTGATAAATTGTTAATTGTTATGTTTCAACATTTTCACTGCGTGTCAGTTAGGCAACATGAGTTGACCTTCCTCAAATTCATAAATACGCGATTACAATGTTGGAAAGAGGGTGGAGGATACGATGACCCAACACCTAGTTTTACATCTAAGTTTAAGATAGAACGAACAAAGGATTTTCATAAAAAGGGAAAATTGTCAATTATTGAATTATTTAGTGCTTATACTAAAATTAGATGTTTTGATGATGAAGAAGTTGGAAATAGCAAGGCTCTAGTCCTCTATCTATTTTTTTCCAATCCTAACATTTTCTACACCGAAACCTAAACCCTAAATATAATTACTTCGTCATGCAACAACTCTTAATTATTAATATGAGAGAGCAAAGAGTGAATTCTTTTTGCACCAAGTTTTGCGACTCTGCATTCTCCATTGATCATGTGAGAGGATAAAAGGAACAATTGATTTTACGTTCACAAAAAAAAAAAGGAAAGTGCTTTTTAGTTTGAAATGTTTCATTAAACCTCATGTTGCTTGCAAAACGCGTAGCAAGCAAGGACTAATGTTAACCAATCATGCTAACTCATCTAAATCCTAACATTCCCTTCACATTCACAAAAACCCTAAATTCTTTCTTCTTCGTGCAACAACGCTTAATTATTACTATAAGAGAGGACGAAAGGAAAAAAGGAACAATTTTGTATTCCCAAAAAGAAAAAACAAGAAAAAAAATGCTTTCTTGTTTAAAACATATCAAGGGGTTTATATTGGTTGTAGGATGCGTAGTTTGCAGGGAAAGATGTTAACCAATCATGCAAACACAACACAATCCTCAAGAATCATACAATTGAAATTAATAATATGAGAATATCACACAAGGCCCAACTAATCTCTATCTGGCCATTCTTATTCTTTGTTAATTAACCAACAAATTAGACAATTCAATCAAAATTTCTACAGAAAATCTAACAGAGTTTTCTCTGTTTTATAGTACTTTTCCATATTTTTCATCTATTCAATCAATCGCAGTACCACATATAAACCTATTCGATAATCCAATAAATAACCAAGAACATCACGCCCAACTAAGCTCTATGTGACCAATCATGCAAACAAATCACAATCACAATCGTAAATAGTCATACAATTTAAATAAATATCCTTCAATCAATTACTCATATAACATGATCAAATCGAAAAAAAAAAATAACAAACAAAACAATAAAAAGAAAAATTGAAATTAATAGGCATTTTTGGGGGGCTTTGGGATTACCAGGAACCAACACACAGAGGAAACCCACAGTTTTATTCGAACCAATCACAAAAGCCATGAGTTTGGGTTAGAACCAAAACGATTTTTACCAATAAGTGCAATAATCACAAAGTTGGGAAGAAAATGACTTACCTTAGGCAGCGGCGACAAATTCTGGTGGTGGCGTCCATGGCAGTTGGGGTTAGGGACAATTGTGTTGCACCTACGAATTGGAGGAATAAGGGAGAATAACGACTAGGGTTGGGGTAGAATTAAGGTTAGAGCCATGGTTTAGGGAAGAACGACTAGAAGAATGATTGCATTGGCAACAGTGATGGAGGACTTGCAGAGGATGTAGGGTTTGGACGAAATCGAAAACGTTTCACAAAATGAAGGCAAAATAGATCGAGTTGTAGAGGCACGCTTATATAAGTTTTTTTACATTGGTTGAATATCTAACTAGTGTAAAAAAGCATATTTTATGTTAGTTATTATACAAAACATATTTTACATCAGTTATTATAAAAAACATATTTTACATCGGTTATAATACAATCAATGTAAAAAATCTCTCAGTTATTTACAAAAAATGCCATCGTCTTATTTTTTATATCAATTATCTCATAACTGACATAAAATCCTGTCGTCGAATACGTTTTTTGCACTAGTGAAAACGAAATATTATTTAAATAAAGTTGACATCACAAGTCATAGCTTAGATTTCTCTTTTAAAATTACACAAACAAAACTCACAATCTAAGTTCTTGGCTATGTTGGCTCATCAACAACTGCCTACAGCTTAAGAGAAACACCACAAACTTTGTTTAGACCACCAACACTGTCTCTTCTTTTGCCTCCACTTTGAACACTTTCTTTGGGTACTAGAGGAGAAATGACAATGTTGAAGTCATACTCGTTTCATATGTTATGGGTTTAATTTTAGAGAATGCGATATAATGGAGGCTGGTTAATGATGATGGTTTGTGATTGAGCAAGATGACATTATTGGCTATGTGGTGGTGAGTGGGTGCAGTTCAGGTGTGTGGTACAATGATTGTGGCTCTACAATGGCAGCTTGGAGTGAGCGGTTTGGTGGCTTGTGATGTGAATAATGTAATGTTAAGAACGTGATTATGATAAAAAAAAAAATAAACAAATAAAAAAACCAAAGACTATACAAAACCTAAACAAGTATAAATTAAGACAGATAAACATTATTACATTGAAAATTAAGCAAATGGAAACACACACAAATACTACTACAAACAACAACATTTGTCACAACTCACACATTCAGCGTTTCAAGGATGAATGGACTTTTATACCAACAATTCACTCTTCCATATTCATTTATACTTACTAGTACGTAGCATTAAGATTATTACTCATTTATATCTGAAATAGCTGCTCCTACTAGTGTTGATCAATGCACAAGGGATCCACAAGTAGTGAAGAGATATAATCTTTCAATAAATCTCCATTTGTGAATTTATCTTGTTGGCTTTCATATGAAACCTCAGATATACGTGCCAAATTAACAACACAATCAAGGACAAACTTTGGCATATCATTTAACTTGAGGCATTCTTCATTTATAATCTTCCAATAATCTTCAACGTCCTTATGCATGAGGTTATAGGCCTCTGCTTGTGAAATGTTGTATTGGTTCATGCAACATTCAACAGCTGAGGCAACATGTACTCTTTGCTGCTCAAACTATTAATCAAAGCAAATTCAAAAGTTCAATTAGGAACGTAATTATTGTCAAACTAAATTATTAATTAAACCATATATATGTGTGTGTGTGTGTGTGTGTGTGTGTGTGTATCTTTTGCTTTGATGAATAAATAATTATGAGTGGAAATATATGTCAACTATTTCAATTAAAAATGAATCAATACCTCATGTGAGGCCATGTCATCCAAGACTCTACCAATAATTGACACAGCTTCAATAATATTTGGATCACTGAAAATCCAATCGAATATATCTTTTGTTGTAAATTCTCCTAGGCCAATAAACGATGTAATGAAAAGAGGAAAGCAAGAGGTTAAGATTCCATTAACTTTATATTCATCATATGTTGGAACGTAACCCTCATAGAGCCATTTTGCTTCAACCATGTAGCCTTTTATTAAGTTAGAAACCTGCAAGTAAAATAACCAATACATTGATAAGATAAACTGAATCTTGTAAAGAAGTAATCAAGTAATAAAATAGAAATTGGAATAATCATACAGCTTGTTTAAAACGTGGCACCACAAAGCTTGATTTTCCACTCTCTGTTGTCGCCAACTCTATTTCTTCACATAGTTCTATAACTGCATCATATACTACTTTCATGCACCGTGGAAGAGATTCAATGGGACTAATATCCCATCTGAAATTAAAAAAAAAGGAAGAAATATTGACAAAAAAACTTAAGTGTGAGATCATGAGCTAAAAATCAATCATTTTTAAGTCCTTTTCCCATTGAATATATAATATAAAGCTATAATTTGTGAAGTACATCAACCTTTGAATTGCTTCTGTGAAGAGTTCAAGTTCTTTAATAGTGCCATAAGCATCATAAGTATCGTCTAGAAGAGTGACAACACCAATCAATTTTCCCACAAACATTCTCCCATTGCTATATTCAGGCTTGTAGGACATGGCCAATGACCAAAGGTAGGACTCCACCAACCTATCTCTAGCATAAGGGACCTGTGTCTCAAAGTTTGATTTTTTCCACCACCTATTAAAAAATAAATTACAACTTAACAATTTAATATACTCCATTCTTTAATCTAAAATTTTTAGTAAGATAGTGTATTTTGATATGAATGTTGTCATTAGGGGAAAAAATTTAAAGGTAAGGGACTTACTTGGTGATAATGCCAATTTCTTTTTGATGCAATTTTTGAATAATGTTGAAATCTACTTTTGCAAAGGTTAGCAAAGTTTCGTTATGGGAAGAATCTTGTTCATAGAGAGACATGTGATACTTTGCCTCAAACCTAGGTACACTCTTGTTAAGAGGTCGCCTTAAGCAGTAATTGATTTGTGCAACAAGAGATGGGCTCAGTTGGTTGGCCAAGGACTGAAGATGAGCTTTTGAGAAGTCACATGCTTCTTCCAGTATATCATCTTTGTGAGTTCTTAAATATGCAGCTTCATACAAGATACACAACCCTTGAATATCATTGGCAAGTGCTTCATTGAAGTTTCCTTGGTCATTTTTTAATTTGTTAAATACATCTGCTCAATTAATTGAACATATATAAGAAATAATAGCTATTTAATGGATTTTGAGTTTTGACATATAATTTAATTGGCATAGTATATATATATATATATATATATATATATATATATATATATATATATATATATATATATATATATATATATATTATCAAAACAAAAAATAACAAAGTTTTATACGTACCTGATGAAATTTGATATCCTTCTTGCCTAAGTAAACGAAAGAGTAGAGCAAGAGAGTGATGACCGCCATCTTCAATAATTGTGTTATTTTTGGTAAAAGAGTAGTAAATTTGTTCCAATACTTGGTTAATTTCTTGTTCAAAATGATAGGATACACCGAAACGTTGAACTGAGTCAATGAAGTTCAATTTTTGTATGATATTTTCATTGATTGATGATTGCAACATGGTTTTCACCTCCTCTTTTAGTATTTGAGCTTGCTGCTTGACATTATCATTGACTTCCTGCAAATATAGTTGCATTCAGTTATCCATTTATAGAGCATGATAAAGTTTTGAATTTATATGAGAATACGTATTTATTTTGTTATTTCTGCTAAATGACTAGTTATCCAATGATTGATATAAACTTTACGTATTTTATTTAAGACGTTTGAAGTTCAAAAATTTCAAGTTATAAACTTATAAAGATGGTTGTACTGAATTTGATTCAAGGAGATATTTTATTTGTACTTCAAAATAATTATATCATTTTTACATTTTTGAATATTTGAAAAATTAAAAAAAAATGCAAGTTAAAATATATTTTATTTAATTATTTAAATCAATATAAAATTAAAATACGTGTAAACGTTTTTATTAGTCTGAAAAGTAATTAGAAAAAGAGTGGTTTTCAAAGATTTTCTCTCGAAATCGACCTTTATGCTGTGCAGTGCAAGGTTGATCAAATTATATGTACGCTTAATATAAGATAAAGGGTTTATATTTCTTTTAAAAATGAAAGAGTTATATTTTAGAGAGATTCGTTAAGGAAAATATTTTTAAGAAAAAAATTCCTTTTAATTACTACCCATCTATTTAAAGCCTTAGAGCATATGTAATAATAGTAGTCTCCCCCTTAACCCATCCATTTACTATTAAAAAAAAAAAAAGTAGCCTCCCTCTTAAGCCGACTATTAGGGTATTTAGTGGATTGAATTGTTTCGTTTAATTGATTTATATTGTTTTTAATCCAAATAACTTAATGACTTGATGAATTATTTTTTAACTTTTAAATAAATATATTTTAGACTTTAGTACTTAAATATTTCTTTTACTTTTGTTCTCTCTTTCTTTTTCATTTACTAACACCCTACGTCATCAATTTTTACAACAGTTACCTCTTAACTTAATGTGTAATATAAAATTGCTTCCTCTCTTATTTATTATTTTTGTGATATGTTTCTTCTTTGTTACCAAAACAAATGATAATTTATTAAAGGGTTTGAGAGCAAAAAATGTGAAAGACAGAACATAACTCCATTGAGAGTGGCAAGGTATACAAAATAATTTCTAAATTGAAAAAAAAAAGTAGAAAAGGATTTCAAGTAAAGTAGTGAGGTCAAAAATGGAGAAATAAAAGACCTAATAGCTTATAAGCTATAAACTAGTTGAAATAGCTTATAAAAATAAGGTAAAAGTTACTAAAATAAGCTTATATACCAAACAAACTTATTTTGATCAAACTAATTTATAATCTACTGAAGTGACCTGTCAAACATACTCTTAATCATGGAAGTTAATAGACAACCTTTACATGTTAAATTTGTTCAAAAAAAAAATAACACAACTTAATCTGAAATAACTATTTTAATATAAAGAGTAAAGTTACTTTTACACATTATATTGACATTTTCTTTTTATATACTTTACCTTACTAATAAGTAGGGTGTGAGAATAGTGGGGAAAAAAAAATAACATTATGTTGTATTCAAATGAACTTTCACATTCCCTTAGGCTAGACCAACAAGTTTAAGCATAAAATTATTTTTTTAATAGTACACAAGAAACTACGAAAATTATATATCACCGACACCCAGGGATGGATCTAATCTACGAACAGAGTTTTGGGGGGGGCGGGTTCTTCGTAATTATCTAAATATTTAATTTCTAATAAATAATGATTTTCAAAAGAATATTTATTAATTTTACATATAAAACTAAAATTGATTTTTACTTCAAATGATAAAAATAGGAAAACATAATAAAAAAATTTATCATCGATTTTTTTTTTTCAAACGATAGAAAATTCTAAAATTTATAGGATATCAATTGTTTAAAAAAAAAATGTAACAATTATTTCTTAAAAAATTTCTTGAGTAGTATAATAATCACTAGTATAAATTACTATATAGTCTATATGGATATATAACTACGCATTAACATAGACTACAACATATCTTATTTGTCCTTTTGTCCTTGGCAATATTATAACTCGTAATTTTATTTTATTTTTGTCTCAAGCTTTTAAAAGACTCTCTAATCACCCAGACACAACAACAATCAAAAAGTCTCACAATAATAATCTCACAATCCAACCAGAGTTATCAAATATAATAATTAAAAGTTATCAAATCTTAAAAAAATTATATATAATATATAGATATATTTATGACATAATATATATATATATATATATATATCCGTCCTTGAATATGACTAACAGGAAACCAAATTGAAACTAAACTTGGACCAACATATTGTTGGTCTGAGTAGAACAGATCTCTTAAGTAATGTTTCAAGTTTAACTCTTGTGGGAAAAAAAGTGATTGAGAGAGAAGATTTCACTAAAGGTGACCAATCAAATTTCCTAGTGAAAATTAGTCATAAGCAAAGCTAGTAGATATTTTACAACATGACAAAACAAAAAATAAAATTGGAATATATATGTCAGCAATTATAGTGTAGACAGGATGTGCTCAAGTAATGTAAGCATGACTACAAGATTGGCGCTCATAATGTTTAGATTCTCAGACAATTTAATCATAGATACAGTTGCCCTTTGCTTTGAATTTTAATATACTTTTTGTCTTTATAAATTTTTTCTCATGATTTTGGTCTCTATAAAATTTTATTTTATAGTTTTAGTCCTTAATAGTATTTTTTTAGTTATCATAAAATTATAAATTTTTTATATCAATTCCTCTTATATTATAAGATATTATTTTAATCTTTATTATTTAAGAAAAATTAAATTTATTATTTAATAGATGATTGCCACATCATTAACAAATAATAACAGAGAATAAAACTGAAAAATAAAATTTTATAGAGACCAAAATTATAAAAAAAAATTATAGGATCTAAAATTATAAAATTAATATATTATAAGAACTAAAAACATATTTAAATTATTATATTATTCATTGTCAGTCATGAGGACCAGTGCCCCACTTACATCTGTCCCTGCCGACACCGAGCTAAAAAAAAAGGAAAAAAAAACATATTCACAAAAATGACCACAACATTACGAAGGAGCTCTTGAACATAACAACTTTGTTCTCTCGTTTTATAAACATCCATCCCCCAATTTGATCTCTATCATGCTTGTAAAGACTAAAGAGATTGGTACAACACTTCAAAGAAGAAGATGAAATGCACACACGTTTTTATGGTATTTTTGGTGAAAAAAAATAATGTGATGTTATTTTTATTTTTATTTTGTTAATAATTGAAATTACACAATTTACGTTATTATAAACATGATTTTTGCAAATAAAATAATATTTTTACACCATGAAAAGTACTTTCAAAATAACAATGTTCATATCTGTGTTAAACTACACGCGTAATGAAATATGAATATAATACCATAGATTCAGAAGCATATTGAAGGAAAATATCTCCCCAGATGCTTGGAGCAAAACTTGCGCAAGGTCGCCTTCGGTCAGATACTGAATCTTGGGCTGAAGCAATTGCTGAAGCTGGAAGGGACATTTTTTGCTTTATACAAGGTGTTTTTAATGGAAAAGGGTAGCTTATCAATGAACCACCCAAATATTGACTAAAATCTCAAAATAAAACTCTTCAACTTGATGGCTTTTGATATTGAAGGTTTTACATGTCTAGCTAGATATTTATAGGGAATCACAGTTTTCTATTGATATTATCTGTTTTAGCCGAAATTGGAAAGAAAGAAAATAAGATTGAAATATCATGACATGACGGGCTACAACATAAAACATGACGTATGATAGGCTGTCCCACCTTTACCGAAATTGATGATTAAAAAACGTTAATCGTACCGCGAAGTTGAACAGAAGACTTTTCTTTTCTTTTTTTTCTTTTTTTTTTCCGATAAAGAGAAGACTTTTCTTGTGGTCCAAAATTCTTTGTCAAAAAATATCTGTATCTTAGTATCTGTTTATGCACTTAGATAATGTTTAATTAAAAATAAGGTTTAAATATATTTTTGGTTTTATAATTTATCACTTTTTTTAATTTTGATTTTTATAAAATTACTTTTATAAAATTTATTTTTTTATTTTGGTCTTTGTTATTTTATTTTTGTTCTTGAAATATATTTATTTTTTTACTTTAGTCTCTATAATATTTTTTTTTATTTTGAGTTAGTTTTTTAAAAAAATAGTAGGAACTAAAAACAAACTATTCACATATTATAAGAAAAAAAATGAAAAAATAAATATATTACAAGGACCAAAACAAAATAACAATGATCAAAATAAAAATAAAATTACAAAGACTACTTTTTCAAAAAAAATATTTTTATAAGGACCAAAACTAAAAAAGTGATATTAAAAGGATAAAAATATATTTAAGCCTTGAAAATAATTTATTTTTATTCTTTATATAATTTTTAAGAGACACGTGTTTTATTTTAAAAAAAAATCTTTTAATTTGATTATATATGTGAGTGTGTGAATTTCTTACAATATATTAGATAATCGTTAGTTACTTTCAATTCTTTTTAGTAGCCTCACTCCTGATCACTTCAGTGTTTCTATACAAATCAATCGACTGATTTTATGTTTTTTTTTAAAGGGTTTTGAGTTGGGGGCTTTAGGCTCCCTTTACACATAAAAAAAAAAAAAAAATGGTCCATAAGGCTTTTCACATTGCAAGCTCGCGTATACTATAATCCTTAGTTAAAGACTAATAGAGGGAGGGAATAACCATACGTGAGATAACTTACCTATGCAAAAGCATAACACTCTTGTTCTAAAGGGAGAAGGCCAGGGAACAAAAGCATAATACTCTTTTGTTTGAGAGAAGGGAAGGGGAGGAAAAAACGAGGGGGTCCTTATCTAATTTGTAAGGAAATAATTAAGAAGAAAAATCTTATATTATAAATTAGAATTTACAATTTGGAGAGTGAAATTGTTATTTTTTTTTCAATCTCTTTGTTAAACACTTTTAATATTCTCTCTCTTATCTTCTTTGAAGGTGCACTTTATACATTATCTTTGCAATTAGGTAAAATATTTAGGTAATTCCTTTGGTATATGTTATAGTTAGGGGGTTTTAATGTCTCTTCTCACATCATCCAATCATATTTGAACATGTGTTTTCACTTGTCATGTCAGATAATAACAACTATTTTTTAATATATATTTAAGTACTAAGACCTATTAACAACTTATGTTTTATTTTCATTAATTATATTACTAATGACTTTTTTTTAATAGTAGTTGAATTAATTATGATTCAAATTTTCTTTTTAATAGTAATTAAATTAATTATTAAAAATATAAATAATATATATTATGCTTTTATAATTAATAATAAAATAAAAATATTTTCAAAACTCAAATACAATCTTATATTTTTTTCCTTTTTTTGTAAGCTAACATTATTTTGTCTTTTTTAGAAATAGTTTTTTTGCATTATTCGCCTTATTTATTTTATTTTATTGTTTTTTTGATTGGGTTTGTACTCATGCAAGAATTTCTTCATCTAAAAATATTAGTATTACATAGTATACCAATAATAAATTTTTTTAACAATTTAACATTTTATAGAGAATTTATTGAATTTACACTTTTTTTTAACTTTATAAGTAGGCAAAAAAATATTTTATTATATGATTTTAGGATAATTTGAGATGAATTTATTATTGTCTTTATTTTATTTTAGGATATTGTGTCCGTGGGATAAGTTGATATGAGTTAATAAATAGTTTCATTTATAAAAAAACGTTTGTTTTATGATACATTTCTCTACTTAAACTCTACTAGTATGCAATTGACCTTGAACCCATTTTTCTTTACAATATAAGACTTGTAGTACATAGTTGACTGAAAAAGCTTTATCTACAATTTAACTCTACTACTGCACAGTTGACCTTGAACCTGTGTTTCTTTACACTATAAGACTTGTAGTGCATAATTGACCCTAAAATCAGCTTTGCCCAACTATATAGTAATATTCCAAAGCTGACCCTAAAGTCAGCTTTCTCTACAATTTAACTTTGTCATTGCATAGTTGACTCTGATCTTATGTTTCATTACAATATAAGACTTGTAGTGTGGAGTTGACTCTAAAGTCAACTTTGACCAATTGTAGGAGTAATATTTCAGAGTTGACCCTAAAGTTAGCTTTCTCTATAGTTTAACTCTAGTAGTGCACAAATGACCCTGAACCTGTGTTTCTTTACAATATAAGACTTGTAGTGTGGAATTAACCTTAAACTTTGCTTTGACCAACTGTAGGAGTAATACTCCGAAATTGACCCTAAAGTCACCTTTATTTACAGTTTAATTCTTCTAGTGCACAATTGACCTTGAATCCGTGTTTCTTTACAATATAAGACTTGCATTTTGGAGTTGACCCTGAATTTGTGTCTTTGTACATTTTTCATCACATCACATATCATCACATCACATCAAACAGCCTAATTTGTTTGAGATTTTTTTAATTTTAAATATATATATATATATATATATATATATATATATTAATTTCCTAATTTGAATGCTTCATCGACTTTCCCATTAAATAATTCTCGCATATTTTTGTTTATTTTAAATTATATTTATTTATTTAGAGGTCTTAATTCTTTATAAATTATTTATTTAGAAAATTAAAAAATATTAATTATTTTTTATTTTCATTATATGAAATAAAAGAACTTTACTAAATTGAATAAATAGTATAGTTAAATAAAGCTTAAGCTTAATTTGTTTAGTTCATTTATAACTTTTATTTTTTGCTTTTATGAAATTTTTCTTAAATTATTTTTACGAGTTTAATTTTTACATTGTGTTAGTATACAAATTTTTATACCATCAACAAATCAAAAATCATGATAAGTATGACTTTTAAGGTAGTTATTATAAAAGTCAACACGTTTACCTTACATGACAATTTGTGATGAGGAGTGTTAACAACACACTCTCTAACGCACTCCTTCTAACACACATTCTATTATTAGTTAAAATTTATTGAAAGCTACAAAATTAGAAGAGAGATTCATTAAATAAGATATGGGACCCATAAAAATTTGTGTTTTTTAATAAATTTTAGCCAATAATAGAGAGTGTGTTAGAGAGTATATTATTAGCATTTCTAATTAGATAACAATGTAAAACCTTTTACACTATTAGTACATACATGATTTTCTCTTATTTTTAATTTTATCAATTTAGTATTTAATAAACATTTTAATACAAGATGATAATTTATAAATAGAAATATGTGCTCAATAAGTGGTATGTGAAATTAAAAAAATTCTAAACTATTACATTTTCATAATCTAATAAATAAAAAATTCATAATTTCTTAACTATTAGTCTATTACAAAAGAAAAACTTTTAAGTTAATTTTAACGTTTTTAACAAAATTTTACATATTTCTATAATGAATATTTAAATAAGAAAGACCAATAAAATCTCATCATCAATTTAAATAAATAAGCTCTTCACAAGCCATTAATGTTCAACTTGTAAAGCTTTAACTTGACTCATTTTAATAATTAAGTTAATTTCAAGTTTAATGTTATGAATATTTAATATTGGCTGTCCATATTCGTTGTAAATTATGATTATTTATATTTCGCCTTAATACTATTAAATCATTTGTAAATGTTCAGTTACAGTTTGTACCTATAAATAGGCTACTCCATTACTGGAAATATGATAAGGAACTCCTTACTCTCTCCATTCTCTTGTTCTCTCTATTTTATGTCTTCTCTACATCTAAAATTTTTATAGTTTCATGTTATTTTCATAACAAGTTATTAGCACGAATGTCTTTTCTTCATTGATCATATTCATTATTGGCATTACAAACTGCAAAAAAAAGTCATATCTTTGAATTCATATTTTAAGGTCAAATTCTCTCTCTAATCATATTCTTTATATTATGTGTTTTGTAGAATATTTGTTTTATTGTATTATTTATGTAAATGTAAAATTCATTTAGATGTAATGAGTTCTAAAGACTCTATAAAAATAAATAAATTCTAAGAATATTTTTGCAATGAGTCTTGAAGACACTATCAAAGAATGGAATTTTAAGAATATTTTTTTCTCAACAGAAGTGAGGAAATAATGCAAAAGTAAAAAAAAACATCTCACCAGAAGTTGAAAAGTAGTGCAAAAAAAAAAATGAAAAGAAAAGAAGAATTTTTCTTACAAAAAGAGAAAAAAAATGGACAAAGAACATGAAAATATATTATATTTGATCCTTCCTTTGATATTGTTAGGAGCACCAGATGTTTGCTCAATTATTTTGTTAATTTTTATATCAAGTTAATATTTGAAATGATTTTACGTTGTTTTTATATATTGGAATATAGAATCATATTTTGTTTATGATGTGTTTGATTTATTTTCTTTAAACAATAAAACAAAATTCTATTGGGAGAAATAAGAGTTGTGTTAATAATGTGTAAATTTGTAACTTAATATATTTTACTAATTTTTATAAGGATTCTATGGGTAATATTATATACCATCCATATGTGTTTCTAATATGAGAGTTTTCTCTTTATGCTCATTTATTTTGAAAAGTTTCTTCATTGTTAATGATTACATGAATGGATTACAATAAACATATATTAAGTGATAAATTATATATATTAAACGCTTGTGGTTGGTTTTATATTTTTGTATTTTGGTCTATTCATAGTTATATTGTTGAATGAAATTTGTTTGTATATGTTACATTTCATCTATTATCAATAATGACTCTATCAATTGCCAAAATTAATGTATTGTGCAACTTAAAATTATTTCATTGAAACAGTTTTAATTGTAAGTACAAACTTATTATCGGTCAGTACATTATACATTATTTACTAAATAATGTAAATTAGATATAAAGGAATTAAATTCTTTTAACATAATTAAAAAAATTGTTAGCACATTTATTTATATTATTTTATTATATTTGATAATAATACATTATATTTTTATGTATTTGCATTATAAATCAAAATTAATAAATATTAATTAGGTTAATATCATATTGGTTAATTATGTTAATATATTTGGTCATTTGATAACATTCAAAATTTTAATTTATTGTTATGTTACAATTTATTTTTATAATCATTTATAATATATTAAATGTTTATAATACGTTATGTGTTTTCATAACGTTATATATCTGTTGTTATACCACTGTTAAAGATAATTTTCAGTGATCTTTTTGATCATTTTATTATTATAAGTTATAATGTAAAAGATTCATTTGATATTTGGAACAATTTAAAAGAAAAATATGACCACTAAAAAAATTGTGATTCTTTCAAAAACACATATGATTAAGTTGCATGGTTGCTTACAGTTGACTCTAATGACTATTACTTTCGCAAGTCCTACTTCCTTTCCTAAAAAGATAAAGTAAAGTTGTGTTGGGATATGTCTTCACATGTGTTTAATTTTCATATGAACCAATTTTAATAGGACATGATGTGGCTAAAAATTTAATTGCAATTATATTGCATTGATTAAAAGGGCTGAAATAAAATAAAATAAAATAAATACTCAAATCGAACCCTCCAAAGATATATAGGACATCATGTTATTCCTCCAAAGATTATGTACGTCTTTGTTGCATAAAATTATAGTGAATTTGGGGATTAAATTGGTGTCCGAAGATAGATTGAGAAGATGTCACTTCTAGAATTAATCATTTATTAATTTGAAATTGTATGGAAAAATAAATATCGATAAAATATGTTAATTAGAAATATATTCTTCATTTTTCATGTATCAAATGTGCTCCTGCAGTAGCAATATTAAGAAAAAAGAATTTAAAATATATTCTGAGTTGATTTCTTATCTCCTTATGGATAAACAAAATAATGATTTTTATGAAAAATCATAAGACTCATTCGATTGGCACTGCTCCATTCCCTGAAGTGAATGTAGCAACATACGTGTTTTTATAAAATAATTATTTGAATAATTAATTTTTAATATATGAGTTTTAATCATTATTGCAAATTTTACCATTTTTATTAGATATGATTAACACTTATTATTTGTGATATGAATGTTCTAAATTAATTTGAAATTGTAATTTAATAGCTATTAAATGGTAAATGATTTTAATTTTAAATTAATTACAATTCAATTCATTTTTAATATAGTCATTCCAACATTTTGTACCTAACATCCAATAATATATTTCTCTTATTTAGTTATACAATAAGAGATAATTGAAGGCTCTAGAAGAGCTAATATATTTTTATTTAAAGAAACACAGTTACACATTGTTATTGTATTATATTCTTTCAAGTTTTATAGAAACTTATTAAGTTTCAAATGTGAGAAATGTTTTTATATCATGAGACTTAGAGCAAGAAATGTGTTAGAAAAATTACACATTTTTCATCTGGTTTGTACTACATGTATATTAGTACAAATTGAAACACATGTTGTAAACTAGAAGTTTACAAATCTAAATAAGTTTATTATTTGGCATAATCGGTTTGGGCCATCCGAATCTATTATGATGCGAAGAATAATTGAAAATTTATGTGAACACCTATTGAAGAGCCAGAAGATTCTTCAATTGAATAAAATCTTATGTACTATTTGTTTCCAAGGAAAGTTGATAATTTGATCATCACTAATAAAATTGAGAATGAATCTCTCACATTTTTAGAATATATACAGGGTGATATTTATGGACCAATACACTCACCATATGAACCATTTAGATATTTTATGGTTTCAATTGATGCATCAACTAAATGACCACATGTTTGTTTGTTGTCAACTCATAACCAGATGTTTGCGAGATTACTTACTTAACTAATGTGACTTATAACTCTTTTTTTTTTTTTGGATTATCCAATTAAGAAAATACATATTGATAACGTTGGTGACTTTATATATAAGGCTTTTAATATGCCTATTGGAATTGATATTGAACATCTTGAAGCATATGTTCATATACACAAAATGGACTTGCAAAATCATTTATTAAGCATTTAAAATTGATTGCGAAACCATTATTCAAGAGATCAAAACTTCCAATTTATATTTGGGGACATGCAATCTTACATATTATGGTATTAATTCGCATTATGCCAACAAGTTATCATAAGTCTTCCCCTTTGCAATTGATTTTTGATAAGCAACCTAATATTTCCCATTTAAGTTTATAGATGTGTTGTATGTTTTTCAATTGTTGTACCACAATGCACTAAGATAAGTCCTCAAAGAAGGTTGAGAATATATGTTGAGTATGAATCTCCATCTATAATAAAATATGTTGAATATCAATAAAAGATTTATTTACGACTCAGTCTGTCGATTGTCATTTGAATAATTTTTCCCGACATTAGGGGAAGAGAATAAGCAGTTGGAAAGGGAGATTAGTTAGAATGAATTATCATCTTGATCCTTGAACGAAATAATGTGAACCAGAAGTTCAAAAGATAATTCATTTACCAACTGCTAATGTTCCAATAAAAATTGATGTCCTTGTTGGATAATCTAATATTGTAAAACGAGTCTTAAACACGCATGAAGCGTTATAGACCCCGTTGGTTCCAAAGATAAAAATCCTCAAATAAGAAAAGGAGCTAAAAGGAAAGATAGCCAAATTGAGGATATGGAACCTTCAAAAGATTCTTCTAACATGATTAATATTTTAGTTCCAGAAGAACTCAAGTACCTGAAATTAGTGAAAATAAAGAGATCTCAAAGTATGTAATGAATGGAGTACAATGGAACCAAAATAAAGTCAACGTTGACAATGTGTTTGCAAATATTGTAGTGCTAAATGTAATTAATGATAATGAGGATCAAGATTCAAAGTCTATCAAGGATTTTAGACAAAGAATGATTGGCCAATATAGAAAGATTCAATTGAGGCAGAATTAGACTCGCTTGCCAAGCGAAAGGTTGTTGGACATGTTGTCCTTCTGAAAGAGGTAAAATCAATTAGACTTTTAGACCTGAAGGTTGTACACTTGAAGATGTAAAACTAGTTAGGTTATTAGACTTGTAGTTTATACACTTGAAGATGTAAAACTAGTTAGATTTTTGGACTTGTGGTTTATACACCTGAAGATGTAAAACCAATTGGATACAAATGAGTTTTTGTGGTGAAATTATGAGATATAAAGCATGAGTTGTTGCTCAAAGATTTTTGCAAAGACCTAACATTGATTTTAAAGAGACATATTCACTTGTAGTGGATGTAAATATTTTTCAATACTTAATCAATTTGGATGCACATGAAAGGATCAATTTACATCTCATAGATGTTGTTACAACCTATATTTGTATGATTGTCTTGATAATGACATTTATATAAAACTCCCTGAAATACTTAATTTGCCTAGCAGTGCAGGTTCTTAAGAAGATTACTTAATGAAAATGAATAAGTATTTTTATGGACTAAAACAATATGAATGTATGTGGTATGATCATCTTAGTAAGTATTTGATAAAAGAATGACATAAAAAAGATCCCTTTGTTCATGTATTTTTATGAAAAGATCTGGAAATGAATTTTTCATAATTGATATTTATGTAGATAACATAATTATTATCGAAACTCCTGAAGAGCTTCTAAAAGCTATGAATTACTTAAAGAAAAATTTGAGATGAATGACTTATAAAAGATAGGGTTTTGCCTATGATTGTAAATTGAATATTTAAATAATGAAATTCTTGCATGTTGAGAAGCTTATATATCAAGGGTGCTTAAAAGATTCTATATAGACAAATCACATTTATTGTGCACTCTAATGGTCGTAAGGTCTCTAGATGTGAACAGGGATGCTTTTAGGCCTCGAGAAAATGATAAAGAATTACTTGGTCTTGAAGTACCATATATTAGTGCTATCGGAGCACTAATGTATCTTGCTAATTATACATGTCCAATTATGTCATTTGTTGTGAATTTACTAGCAAGATATAATTCTTCACCTGTATGAAGATATTGGAATAAAGTCAAAAATATACTTTGTTATCTTAGAGGTTATTTGTCAAATCATCATAAAGATATATCACAAACAAGATATTTGTTTGAATGCGGTGGTACAACAATTTCTTGGAAATTTATGAAACAAACCAAAATAAGTGAGCAAAATTTTGAGTATCAAGTACAAAAGATTAGCCTTTACCGTCTTAAAGATGGTTATTTGCATGAAGGGGGGAAATAAATACGTTTTGCACTCTTTTTTCCTTCGCCATGGTTTTGTCCCATTGGGTTTTCCTAGCAAAGTTTTTAATGAGGCAGTATATGACAACGTATTAAAGAACGATGTACTCTTTTTCCTTCACTAGGTTTTTGTCCCACAAGATTTTTCCTAGTAAGGTTTCAACGAAGCACATTCTCAAATAATGGACATCCAAGGGGGAGTGTTATGAATATTTAATACTAGCTGTCCATATTCATTGTAAATTATGATTATTTATATTTCACCTTAATACTATTAAATCATTTGTAACCATTCAGTTACAGTTTGTACCTATAAATAGGCTACTCCATTACTGGAAATATGATAAGGAACTTCTTATTCATTTTCTTGTTCTCTCTCTTCTATGTCTTCTCTACTTCTAAAATTTTTATTGTTTCATGTTATTTTCATAACATTTAAGTTTATTTATTTAATTTAACAAATGAGCATGATCGAATATTTAATTAATCGAGCTTGAACAATTCACAAATTAGCTCATTTACACCCCTATTCCTAGCCAATAAGTTTGTTTTTGTGTTTTCATTTAATATTTCATCAAATTGTATTTTGGTCACATTATATTTATGTTTCAGAAGTTTTAGAACTAAAATATACATAACTCTACACTAAATGAGATAAATTGAACTTTTTCGTTAAGAAATTTCACAGGAAAAATAATCACTAGTTTTAGCATGATAATTTTTATGATGAATTAATGAAAAAGAAAATCAAAAGATGAAAGTAAACATACTGGAATCATACACGCTACAGTTTTTTTTTATGTGTCAAAATAAAAAATACATAGCTCTAATTAGATTAATAACTAAAAAACAAAAACAAAAAAAAGTAACAACAATAAGCTGCTTTAATACTTTGTTTGAATTAGAAGTAAAATGGAGAGAAAATAAATAAAAGGGAAAGGTATAAGAAAAATATAAATAAGAGAGAAATATAATAAATAAGATATTATTTGGATAAAAAGAAGTAAAAAAGAAAGAAGTAGAAAATTTTCTATCTTCCAGCTATATTATTTTAAACAGCGCATTATATAGGATAAACTTTTTGTTGTATAATTAAAATTTATAATAAATAAATATCTTTGATTATATAAATTATATTTTAAATTTAAAATAAATAATTAAAATTGTAATATAAGGTTATTTTTAATTATTAATAATTTTTTAAAAAGTTTTGTGGTAAAGATAAAAAGGAATTAGTTTGAGATGGTTGAGACATAAATTTTTGGTAATTCCTTTGGTGCATGTTACAGTTAAGGGGTTTCAGTACCCCCTCTCACATCGTCCAGATATGACATGACAAGTGAGAACACATGTTCAAATATAATTAGACAATGTGAGAAAAGACATTAAAACCTCCTAACTACAACATGTACTAAAGGAATGATCTTCTTATTTTTAATCTTTGCATTTTTTCTTTTTTAAAAAAAATAAATTTAGGGTGAAGTGATGATGCTCTAGCCTAAGGTAGAGAAAGCCTCCAGGCTCAAAGAGGTGAGTGAAAACTCAAACTTGCAACCTGATAGATGCGAAATCCTATCTTGCTCCATTCAATTAACCCATTAGGGTTTTGCATTTTTTTTCTTTAATTGACCCTTAACATTTTTTGAATGACCCTCTTTTAATTTCTCCCATTAATTTCTATTTATCTAATGTTGACGTGACTAAGACCAAGAAAGCAAAATTACTCCCATCCAAGCCGTTGGATCCCTAACATTTAACTACATTCCCATCTCCACCCTTTTATTTTGGAATTCAAGTAGGTCAAGGCCTAAAAAGGAAACTACAAAGGAATGCTACATGGGGTTGACACCCCTAATACATCACTACGAAGCAACTAGCTCAAAAGAGCAGGGTGTTGCTCGTATATCACAAAGTCTAACTCCATCTTGTAAGCACAATTAGCTAACACATATGCATAGCGATTATTTTCCCTGAAAATATGAACGATTTGGACTTGCCCATCCCCTACAAGCAAGCTTCGAATAGCTTGGATTAAGCTCCATCCTACCGCACAACCAACTGAGTAGCCACCAATGCCTTTGACAACAGCTTCCGAGTCCACTTGCAACACCAAGGGTTGGATTCCTTTTAACATAGACATAGAAAGACCCTCCAAGACTCCCCAAAGCTCAACCATATTAGAGGAAGCCCTTCCCACCCTCTTAGAAAAGCCACAAAGCCATTTGCTTGTGTGTTCTCTAATGAGGCCACCATACCCTACCAAACCACCTTGGCCCTTAGCCACCTCATCCAAGTTCAGGCTGAACTAGTCCCCGAGAGGAGAGTTCCATCAAACCTGAACCTCAACCCTGCCTTTGGGACATAAGGCAAGAAGGTTGCACTAGCTCTTCTGGTAAAGCTGTTAGTGAGATTTAACCACTTCCCAGAGAGTAGGAGGTCTCACAAAGGAATCATCATGCACACGTTTATTGTGCTAAGTCCAAAGGCTGTAACAAGTAGTAGCCCAAACATCCTGCCAAGGAATAAGCTTTATTGACCAATGTTATTCCCCACATTAAGCTGAATCCACGCATTCAAGTCTCCCCCAAAAAATCAGCTCTGGTGCTTGAATTAGATTAGGTGAAGCCACAAAGACGATGTGACAGAACATGCAACATTCTTTCCTCCACTAAAAGGTAGTGAAGACAAAATGGATCTCCAACACCACATTTTGCTGTTCTATGCCTCGTACTAAGTCTCCTATGATTAATCAGCCAAATGAAGATCTGAACCCCTTTTAGAACATTTAATTTCGAAAATTTTCTCCAGTTCGCACTATTCTCCAACCTATGAAAGTTATTAAGCCTCTGATAAGCACTTGCCACAGATAAGTTTCCTAAAGTGTCCCTTGGCCAAAGTTTTCTATCATTTGCATTATCATCATGTGGGGGTAGAACAACAATGATTCGCTAGACTACATCACTAGGAAGCATAGACTCTAAGAAGCCTCGATGCCAATTACCCTAATCATTAAGAAGATCCCTCACGTGCATATCTTACATAGTAGGAGGGATTTACATCATGAAGTCAGCAAGCCTAGTGCTTCCATCCAACCATTTATCATGTCACGCACTAGCCAACCTCTTATTCCCAATTGCCCACATTTCGGTTTTGGCTATGGCAGGCCAAATACCCGCCAAGGCCTTCCAAAGAGGCGAATTCGAGATCTTCACCGCTAAGGAGTTTTGGTTGAAACTGCCCTTGCTATACTTGCCTCTGAGGACCTCTGACTATAAACCACCTCCCTTATTTCTAAGGATCCACCCAAGCTTCATCAAACATGCCTTATTCATTTTAGTTAGGTTACACATGGCCAGAACTTTGTGCTTCTTAGGAAGTGTCATCGTTGACCAACTAACAGCATGGACTCCTCTACAGTTCTTAGTGTCCCCCCAAATGAAGGATCACTATGCTTTTTAGATGTCCTTGATTACACTTTGAGGATCACAGTCATCATCATTGAATAAATGGGTAGAGTCTAAATCACTAACTTGGCTAAGGTTATCCTACCTAGGCTTGGCAACGGAGTGGGGCGGGGGCTAGTTTTGCCGCCCCCACCCCCCCGACCCCCTAAATCATCCCCACCCCAGCCCTCGATCCCCGCTAGAGCTAAAAAATAGGTACCCATCCCCGCCCCTTGTGGGGATCAAGTTTCCTTGCCCTACCCCTGTCCCGCCCCCAGTATTTTTTTGTTATATTCTTTTTGTCTTTTTGGTTAAAAAACATGAATAAAGTGATGCTAATAGATAAATATTTAGTATGTAAATGTTGTGATTCTTACAAAAATCATTTCTCATTATCTTGCCTTCAATTTAACATATCCTAAAATTTAAAATAAAAAAGTAATAAATTAAGACAACTAATACTAATTATATATTTTATTAGTATCAGGGGCGAGGGCAGGACAGGGATGGGCGGGTATCAGCATCCCCGCCCCCGTCCCCGACTTTAGCATTCGGGGAAAACCCGTTCCCATCCCTGACCCCAATCAAAGCGAGTTTTCCCCGTTAAAGTCGTGGCAGGGTTGGGCAGATACCCACGGGTTTGGGTTTGTTTACCATACCTAATCTTATCTGCAAGGAATAACTACTAAGCTTTCCAACCCTAGAGTTTAGAGGCGATTTTATCAATCAAATACTAGAAGTCCTGTCTCTCTAGGGAGATTTACCCAGAAGGGAAATCCTTAGGTATCTACTAAGAGACGTCACCTCACACACTATAAGAATTGTAGGATTAGTTGCGGCCCATTAACATTGGCCAAAGGCCAATGTAAATAGCGTTGGCTTGACTGCATCTTAGGCGACAAAAATCTATTTTTATTTATTAATTATTTATTTTAAGAAATATTTACATTTGCGTTGGTTAAGCGATGCTTATTTTCGCAAATTTTAACCCCAATTTGTGCCTATGTGCTAAACCCTAAAGTACTCTTGAACCCACAAAACTCTTTCACTCTCACCCACTCGAACTCTCAAACCCCCTTTTAACCTCGAATGCACAAAACCCCATTTCTCACCAACGAGTTATCAATCTTTGATTCTTGAACCCCTTTCAATAATATAGCAAATCTGGAGTGAAACCTGACCTTGCCTAAAATTCCACCCACTCTGTTGAACCCTAAACACTCTATCGAACCAATTTGTCCTTACTCAACTGCAATCCTTTCACTTTGAAACTATTGAAATCGTAAGGTACCTCAAAGCTTCTCACTTTGCTCAATAGAACATAATGTCTCTTTCACGCATTGCTTTAATCAATTTTCCTCGTTTCCTTTTTCAGCAATATTTTGGAATTGAAGTGTTGAAGTATTGGAAGTGCTTAATTGAAGTGCTCATTCGTAAGGTTGTTTTGTTAGCTTGTCCTTAGGTATCTTACATGATTTTTGTCTCTTCAATGTGAATTCAAACATATGTGAAATTGATTGATTCGTAGTAATTGACAGAAGTGTGTTGAATTGGATTGTTGGAAGTTGATTTGGTTGTTGTAGATTGGAGTTTGTTTGGCCTTTGGATTTGGATGTGAATTGGTGTTGTGCATGTTTTTTATTTGGTTTGCTATGCATATGTGAATGTTTTGTGAGATGTTTTTGGTAGGGTGTTGGTGCTTGGTTTGGTTTTGTGCTTTTTCTTTGGTTTCTTATGCTTGTGAATTATGGCAATTTCTTACTTTTGGAACAATGTTTTGTTGCTCGTGTGTGGGGGTGGATAGGAGGGGGGTTGCTTTGTTGTTTAGCTATTGGTGTTGGGAATTTGACACTTGAGAATGGTGTTATGTTATGGTGGCTTTTGTTAGATGTAAATTAATCACATGCCTGTTTTGGTTTGGTTTGGTTTGCTATGTGTATATGTGAAGATAATGTGAGTTACTTTGGCAGGATGTTGGGTCTTGATTTGGTTATGTACTTTGTGGTTATTTTCGTTAATTTAATTTAATATTGAAATCAAAGAAAAGGTGCAGTAAGCATAAAATCTCATAAAGCATGAAGTTAATCTAATTTGTTTGGATAGATGGCTTGAGACTGATACTTTTAATTAAAAACACTTACATCCACTCCACTTCCACCTACACCCTTCGGTGAGGCTCACACATGGAGAATGAAGGAAGGGGCAGCAAAAAAGGAAATGCTCATTCTTTGTGGAAGTATACTGCTACTATTATTATATGGAAAGCCACATTCATTATGTGGTGTGTGACTACTAATCTTATATAAAACAGTTTGAAAATCCTTCCCTCATATCTTATTATTATATGGAAAGCCATATTCATTCTCTAGTTTCTTAATTTTTCTTAATCTCTAAATCTAAGTTTTATTTAATTGTTGATTTGCTTGTTTAATCTCTCAATTTGTATGAGATTTTGTATGAGTGTCTTGTTTAATTGTTGATTTGTTTACGATGGTTTTGTCACATTCATTTTATTTGTTTGGTAATTATTAGTTGGTCTAGTAGTAGGTTTCTTATATGGTTTGCCATACTTATGTTTTTTCTTGATTTTGTAGGATACTTTGCAAAGTAGGTTTGGCTCATACTTCCAGCATCATAAAGTCAGCTACATTGAGTACCAAAGAACACAAATTGGCAGAAGCATAGCTGCAGGTAACTCTCTTAATCCCTTGCTTTACTTGCTACCTTAATATCTCCTTTGACTACCTTATATTCCCTCCCCCCAATTTTCAACATTTTTTTTCTAATCATGCTTAATAACCCATTTGGTGAGTTAAAATAGTAGTTAATCCTTGAGTGTGAAAGTAAAATAGTTAAGCTAAGGGTTAGTAAACCAGTAAATACAATTTGATAACAAATATGAGGTGCAGGTGTGTGTGTGTATGTGCAGGGCAAGTTTGTGTTAATGTGCAGGGGTGTGTGTGTGAGACTGTCTGTAGGTGTGTGTTTGTTCGTGACTATGTGTAGGGCTAGTGTGTTAGTGTTTAGATATGTTAGTGTGTGTGTGTGTGTGTGTGTGTGTGTGTGTGTGACTGTGTGCAGGTCTGTGCATCTTTGTTGATGTGTGTATGACTGAGTGATAGTACAGGTGAATGAGTGATTTCAGTGTAAAGTGTGTGTGAGTGAGTTACTATAGTGACTTAAGTGCAGAATGTGTGTTAATGAATTAAGTGCATGTGTGTGTATATGTATTTGTGATTGAGTGCATCTATTAGTGTGAGTGACTGACTGTGTGCATGTGTGTGTTTATGTTAGTGTGCAAGTGTGTGTGTGTGTGTGTGTGTGTGTGTGTGTGTGTGTGTGTGTGTGTGTGTGTGTGTGTGTGTGTGTGTTTGTGTTAGTGTGAGTGACTATGTGCATGTATGTGTGTGTTTGTGTCACTGTTAGTGTTAGTGAGTGATTGTGTGCATATGTGTTTGTGTTAATGTATAGGTGAGTGAATGATTTAAATGTAGTATGTGTGTGAGTGAGTGATTTTAGTGCAGGTATGTGTATGTAGTGTTACTGTGGAGGAATGTGTGTGTGTGTGTGTGTGTGTGTGTGTGTGTGTGTGTGTGTTTGTGTTAATGTGAGTGACTGTGTGCATGTGGATGTGAGTAGTGTTAGTGTGTAGGGGTATAGGGGGGGTGTATGTGTATGCTAGTGTGAGTGACTATGTGTTGGTGTCGGTGTGTGTGTACAATGTTAGTGTGCAGGTGAGTGAGTGACTGTGTGGGTGAGTTAGTGATAGTGTGAGTGTGTAGGAGTGGCTGTGTAACTGTGTACATGTGTGCGTTTGTGTTAGTGTGTGGGTGTGTGTATGTGTTTGTATTAGTGTGAGTGAGTGACTGTGTAACACCCTAAGGGGTATTACCGTAACTAAGTATAGATTTTTAGGAACAAAAAAACTTAAAAAACATAAAAAGAACATGCAGATGCTACTCATAAATATAATTAGATTTTTTATATGAATAATACAATAAAATACCATACATGCCTAATATAACTCGTCTATTACCCGAAGGTGTCGTACAAAATGTAAAAAGGAATACAAAAATACAATGTAAACTAGGCTACATCTTCTTGCACGTGACTCCAAGCTCTATCTGCACATGTCTTCACTGTATCTTGAAAAAAGGGAAACTTAAAGGAGTGAGACATAATATCTCATTGAGTGCTCTAAGGACTCTACAGCTAAGTCAGACTCTTCTACTCAGACAACCTTCATCACTTATCTCTTATAGCTTTAGCCTCACTAGGTCTCTCATAATTCTCCACACCTATGGTCGGGTCTATATCTTTTAATAGTTATTACTTCCTGTTAACTCCTCTCTCATTCTCACAACTGTTATACAAGCTTACTATCTAATTCTTAACCTAGGAACTCATCCTCGTTACTTATACTTTTTTACTCAAAACTCTCTTTAGTATTTAAACCCTTCATGTTTAGATTTTACTCTTCTTTCTTTTGGTATTTAAGTTGTTCTCTAGAGGTCAAGTCTAGGGCTACAGATATTCTAAAATACACTTGACGCTTCCTTAACACTTACCTTAATACTCTCAATTTGTTCCCTTTTACTTGTCTCATACCTTTCTATTACACCGTGTGGGAATTCACCTTTTCTCTATCTCATTCACAACTATTTTATCCAACTAGAGCTCTGATAACACTATCTTAGGGTCTAGCCTCTCACATATACTTAGGGTAACAAGGACGATCCTAATTACAAACATATATTTATTTCACATCCTTTACCTATTAACTAGACATACACCTCGTTTTGTTTCATCAAACAGGAATAACACACATGCATAATATGATCACATATACATAATCTTGACACTTCATCACAAGACACAATTACATTTTTACATGTGTACACATTACATCAATCACTTATGAACAAGGTCACACAGACTTCACATAGTTACAACGTAGCACACTTCAACATATCACACTACAACAAGATGCATATGCATGCTATGTTCCTAAATCACTACTTATGCACATGTGGTAGCAACTTAAACTTGTCAGAAAGTAGACTAGGAGTAAGTGCACGGCTATAAGAAGCGTCATTGGTACCGATGCCTTTGGCTTTCGCACCCTCAACTAGTATGATATCCTCCGGTGATTAGCCAGGGTTACCCAGCTTTGCCAGTATGCTTCAGCTCCATGGGATTAGTATGGGCCATTGAAGTTTCCCAACCGGATACCACCCCCAAATCTAGGGTTAGACAACCCATCACGGCATCCACCAGCCAGATTCCTACACACTTTCTTTTATCATATAGGTCAAATGTTATGATGCATGATTACATACAATGCTTACAACTTTTCATAGGCTTTATCATAGAACATTGACACAAATTCATATCACACTTAGTTTTCTCAAGGTAAATAACAATCACAAGGTATAAACCCAACAAGGCATCCAAAAGAAGTAATAATGAGTTAAAGACTGCAAAAAGGAGTTCATTGGCGCAAAAAGGGGCAAGGAAGAGAGGTCGCACCCGCCCGGCGGGACAAGAGGGCTGCCCGGCGGGTCACGCCAGGACTCACCCCAACTGGCGTGTCAGTATGCACAGCAAAAAAAAGCAATTGCCCAGAGAAAAAAGCAATTGCCTAGCGCCAGCACAGAGTTCAATTTTTGAAACAAGTCACCCAACAGCTATCTAACCCCGCCGGGTAGGTTCGAGATCTAGATTTTTCCTATTGTCTTTGACTTCTAAATGCTCCAAAACAAATAATTAAATTCTTAATCACTTCTTCTACCTTGATTATTGGTCAATGTAATCTATAAACTCCTCACTTACTCATAATCCCCTCAAAGCCCATCAAATCCCTAACTTAGGCATAAAGAAGGGAAAAAGGTAAATAGATAAACAAATCACAACATAAAGGGCAGAGAAGGACACTGAGGAGAGCACTCACCTTTAGGGACATGTAAAGGTGAGTTCTATGGCTTGAGTTCTCCGGTTTCTATTCATTCTCTTTCCCTTCCTCTTCTTCTTCCTTTTCTCCTTATTCTTTCTAACTTTTTTCTTCTTCTATTTCGTGACATCTAAACCTAACTTTCCTTTTCTATTTCCTTCTTATAACATGTGGGTGGGTATGTGACTTAATGGGCTTTAGTCCCCTACTGGGCCTTAGATGCTCTTTTGGGTTATATAATAACATTCCTATTAATTTCTAACACTAGGGGTTTCAATAACAATAACAATAATAACAATGATGCATCTAGAACACTAGTAGCAACAACAGACTTGACTCTGGATATCGTACCCAAAGGACTGATATAGAGTACCTTTTAGAGAAATTCCTATGTACGTTGTCTAGGTTATTCAAGTTTTATGGGTTGAGTTCAAAGAATTAAAATGCAAGGGGTGGCAAAAAAGAATAATTAAAATTAAATTGGATTTCAATGAGCTAAGAACCTAGGATTATGGGTTCACCTATGCCTTTAATTTCCTTCCCCCCAAGTTAAAATGTAATTTTATTTCCAAGTTCAATTGTCAATATCCCTCTACCGAGTTCTTTCACAATCCTTGGTCATGGATTGTAAAATCTCTTTCCTGTATTAAACCCCCTTGGTTGGTCATGCAGTGGTTTAATCCAAGAAAGGATTAGGAACAAAGAGGGTGAATGAATTCGATTGAGAGCTTAGTTCACAGTTTGATCATGCAATATCCTAAACCCAATTACCTTAGAGGTCTACCAATTAATTATGGTACGGTTGCCGATTAATTAATTGATTAAAGACATGCAAGGAATGATCAGTTCCAAACAATATAATGAAGTACACTAAGGCAATTCAATTAAAAGAAAAAGGAAAATAAAATTAACAATCAAAATGGGGTTCCAGTTATCTCAAACATGGCTACACTACAATCCTAGCCTAGGGATTAGTTCTCCATAACAACAGAGAAACAATCCATTACAATGTATATCATTAGAAACTAAAAGTAAACCTTGACAAAAAGGATGGCCTTCAGTCTCTGTCCACTGGAATGCAGGGAGAATCCTCTGAAGTTCTGAGGGAGTCCTTCCTTTGTCAAAATCTAAGAGAGAGAATAGTATATCAAAATGGAATTGAGTTCCTTTCTATTTATAATGTATCTTCGAAATTTCAAAGAAGAAGGCTTAACCCGGTCTATCTTGCACAACTCAGGCCCATTGAGAATTAAAATAAAATTAATTTGGACGTTGGACCCGCTCGGCGAAGTCGAAAACCCGCTGGATGGTTTTTTGGAAGAAATCCGCTCGGTGTTGACTCTAGGTAGGCTACCCCGTCGGACAGCTTACCAATCCCGCCAGGCGTGTGCGACTTTGTGAACTTCGTTCTTCTCTTCTAGCCTCTTTTTTTGTCGTTCCTATACTTGTAAGGTTCTTTTTTTATCCTCCCTTTGGTTCTTGCTTCCTTTAAGGCCTCTTTGACTAGCATAATACTCCTCTATGCCTGTAGACTGTATATGTTTTCTAAGCTCACGTAACTACCTTTTACAAAATCCAACAAAATTAAGGCAATTCATGAGATTTCAAGTAGAAAGCTTAGAAATGCATATCACAAGAAATTCTTCATTAATGGTCTATTTTCTCACAAATTTCCTATAAGCTAATGCAAAAATCATGTGAACTTGCTCTATTAATCTACATAAACTGTAGATTTATCAAACAACAACAACAATAACAATAATAATAATAACAATAACAACAACAACAATAAATATAATAATAACAACAATAAGAACAATAATAATAATAATAATAAGAGATATAATAATAATATAATAATAACAATAACTTTTAAAGCATCTTTTATCCAATAACACATGAGAAGGGTCCTAATAAGAGCTAACTTATGACTTATTTCTAATACCTGCAATTTGGGGTGCTATAGACTACATGCATATGTGTGTTTGTATTAGTGTGCAGGTGAATGAATGATTTAAGTGTAGTGTGTCTTCAAGATTCCACCAGTGAGCAACAAAAAGTAAATGGGATGATTAAGTTGATGTGTTGAAAGGATGTTGTCGAATGCAAGAGTAGGGGCCGATGTTATGGAATAGGGCACTTGGCTTCCAACATTTGTCCTGGTGTATCTCACCTCACTCAGGAGTCCATATTTGCTCCCACTGCTACTCACGTGTTTGTTGAGACCAAGGTATTGCGCCAAGAGGTCCAACGAGAGACTAAGCGAGTGCAATGACTACCTACTTAGATGAAGCGAATTGAATGTGTGCATGTTTGGAGGAGGAGATACGATTGCTCTAAGAATAGTTACAAATGGTGTTGGACCACTAGTCTAGAGGTGCTTCGACAGGTACAAGCCAAGTTCACACTCACTATGCTGAGGACTTGGATGACCACTCACTGGATGAAGAGGGCTCCCCAGCTTGTCAATGTCAGCATCATTAGATATGCATGTTTTGGGGTATGCTCTCTCTTTCTCTCACTTCTGATTTGGACAAAAATATTAAACTGAAGAAAATGCCCTTGAAAGTTGAAATTTGATAACATGCATGATTTGGAGCTTTCTATGACATACACATTCATGAGCTAAAGTTAAGTTTGTATTGCACTGATAATGAGAAAATGTCCTTGAAAGTTGAAATTTGATATTCATGTCGATTAGTCATCCTCTTAATAGGAAGCTGGTATGATCCATGCAATGCTTTTGGATAAATTATAATTATAAATTTGTTATATATGTGTTAAATATTGGAATCAATGGACATTTTAAACTATTTGATGTTGTCCTTGTCCCTTTATATCCTTCTTTGAACAGGCATTTTTTAAAAACTTGTTATTGTATTGTATACACATATATGGTCAAAACTATCTTGTTGTACTGTTGGTACTTATCGTTTTGATCACATATTATTAATTAAATAATATAGTAGCACTTAAAAGGAAATATAACAAGGAAATTACTATTGGCCCCATCCGTAGTGAATTGCTAAATCTTAATGAGTATAATGTTCATATAGCTGAATCTTACTAAGTATAATGTTTAATTGCCACTATTGTTATTGCAGTTTTTGTCTTCTAGCTTGTTATCTATGGTTGTTTTTGGTGTTCCTAAAATCTGAATTTTTTTTGTCAACTCATAAAAAACAAAGTGCTAGTCTACTACCTGCAAACAAGGGAGAGTTCAATAGTGTAGATTCTATTGAACTAGATCCTGCTAGGTTCCGGGAGCAGCCTAACCTTGAAGTTGATAGATAAGTTTGAATTTTGTTGTATGGATATTTAGCACAAATTGTGTTGTATACTGACCATATCTGCTTTATAATTTGATTGTAAAGGAAAGTTATACTTTTGATGCCTTGTGCCACTTTGATTGTAATGTTTCTATCCAAGATTTTGTTTCCTCCAGCAGTACCTGAGGCTTGAGTAAGTAGAATAATTCTTGTATATGAATATAAAAGAGCTAATTATGATTATTTCTTTTTTTTAGTGTCCTTGTAAGATGCATAAGCTTTGGGAATAGGAGAATGAATATAATTTATGATCTTTTGGTATGATTTTTGTATTCAATTTTATAATTTATGATCTTTATGGGTAGTATCAATGTTAACATCAACCTTTTACTGTTAAGCATTAGTTTTGGTCTTTATATATATATATATATATATATATATATATATATATATACTTGTGTATTTAAACATTCACCATATTACAAAAATACTTATCCTTTTTTTTTGTGCTTTCCATTTTTTAGTATTATTTGAAAACAAGAATTTGCAAATTTGGGGCCACATGCATGTTTCATCATCCTAGAAACAAGGTTGGGATTGCTGGAAGAGTTGCCTTAAAAATTTTATGTAATAGGTTTTGTCAATCTGTGACCTATTCTTATTTTATTACTTGTTTGATTTATGCCTGACAGACTTCTAGACTTAAAAGCATTCCGATGATGCTTCTTTCTATTTTGCATACATTCTTTTTGATAAAGAATGACCCTCAACAAATAATTTTTCCGTTTAATATCTAGCACCTGATTATTTTGTGGGATTGTAGATATTAATAGTCTAATTATATATAATGATATGGAGTGGAATGAAATCTCCATTCCATTTTTGGATATTGTTTGAATTTTATTTTTTCTAACTATTCACAATAGGTTTTCTCATGCTGGAATATGCTAGCCATAATTTTTTTTTTAAAAATAGCGTCGACTAATCTGACATTGATTACTTTAATTTGTGTGACACCTATTAGTTTCGGCCACTACGACACTACAGTTGTGTTGCCCTGTTCGATACTACCTTAGTGTCAGCCTTGTCCAACACTAAGTTAGCGTTAGCCTTGTTCGACACTAGCTTAGTATCAGCTTATGTGACAATAAATTAGTGTAGACTTGTCTGACACTAACTGACACTACTTAGAGCCAGTTTAGTAGACACTATTTAAAATGAATTTAAATTTAAAAAAAAACTATTAGCATCAGCTTTATGTAGCGACGACTTTGTGTCGGTTTTGGTGACATTATTTAGTGTCGGCTTCAAAAAGCCGTCATAAGTCTGTTAATGTCGAGGGTTTTAGTGTGGGGTTCCCTTTATATGCATGACCGACGCTAAACAGGCCTTTTCAATTAAGTCGACACTAATACCCACCATTATTGTAGTGACAGGAGGATGATTGGCGGCTAAGAGCGTCTCAAATTAGCTGACCCATGTTCTTGGAGAAAATGATGCATGTAACACCCTATTTTTCTAATGCATGATTCAGTGCGTTAATAATTAAAAAGTGGAAATTAGATATGTAATCTAGGTAATTAAAAAGAAATAAATGAATTGTTGTTATGTATGATTTGTTGCACATGTTAATGGGTGTGAGTGGTTTGTTTGAAATTCTGGTTTGAATTTAGGGAACTTGAGATATGTGCTTGAGTCAATTTGGGTGTGTTGTTGGAGTGATTTTAGGCTTTTGAGGGAAAACAGTTAAGTTAGACCAATTATAAGATATAGGGAGTGGTTTGATGAGTCATGATCCTCAAATAGCCCAAAGTCCGTGTGAGAGTTTCAGGAGGATTAAGTATATAAGGGAAGAGGGAATGGGACTTTACCTCTCACTTTTTCCATTCTCATTCTCTCTCTTCTCTTCATCTCTCTCTAGAATCTTTCAAGTTTTAAAGGTGTCCTAGGGATTTTCAAGCTTAGTTCAGTAAGTTGGTAAGACAAGGATTGATTCTTGGAAGGTTTTGGCTCAAGACACCAAATTCTCAAGGGAGCCTAAATTCAGTTTTGGCAATTTTAGAGGTAAGGGAAGCTTACTTGAGTTGTAATTTGGTTGGTTGATTGTTGTTGTGTGTGATTATCACATTGGTTTATGCTAAAAACTGATTTGGTTTGAGATTTTGTGAAACTGGTTGTCAAAATGGATTTTGCTTGAATTTGGATGATTTGCTGGTATATGAGGTTTTGTTTGCTAAATTTTGCTGAATATATTGATTTTGGATGTTGCGAGAGTATGTTGGATCTTGTATGAACTAGATTAGAGTAAGATTGAGTGAAAAGATTGAATTTTGGGGTTTGTTCGAAGAGAGTCACTGAGCGACTCAAGGTCTCGTTGAGCGAGAGTGCCCTAAAGTTGGGATGAAATTTTCAGGTTGAAGATTTGCTGAATGACCCCTGCTGTCGCTAAGCGAGTGTTCTTGAGGTGGGATGAATGAGTGAATAAAATGGGAGATTCGCCGAGTGAAAATCACTTCGTTGAGCGAGTGATCATATGAATTCTGGAAATTTTCCAAAAAGTGGTTCCCTGAGCAAGTAGAATACTTGCTGGGCGAGGGATGAGTGTAATAGAGTGTTCTGAAGATGTTCGTTGAGTGAGACTTGTCCTCGCTAAGCGAATTAGAGCCCTGGAGATTTATGGCTCTATGTTTTAAGTTTCTCGTTGGGCGAAAAATATGTTCGCTGAGTAAGAATTATACCTGAGACTTAGCTACTCTTTAGAGTAGCTACTCGCTGAGCGACGCTTATGTTCACTGAGCGAAGGGTGAGAGGGAAAGCTTGGATTTGCTGAGTGACCCATGTTGTCGTTGAGCAAGAACCTTGGGTACAGAGAAAGGTGTCATCTCTGGAGTTGAGTTCACTGAGCGGGACTTATACTCGCTAAGCGAGAACCTCCGAGAAGGAAAGTGTGCTCTCTGTATGGAAGGTACTCGTTGAGCGAGCATATGGGTCGCTTAGCAAACATGTATTTCTGTTGTGTTGTATGAGAATCTGTAAGAAAGTGGTAGTTGAGTGGAAGGTTGCTTATGTAGAACCTCCACTAGTTGTAGTGTGTTGTGATGGTGAGATATCTTGCAGAGGGTGTTGGTTGCTAAGATAGGACCTCACCTAAGACTTGTGAGATGTCCCGTGAGGTATGAGCTTCCTGGATGGAGCCTTACCTGTTGACCATGCAAGAGGCTAGATTGAGCCTGCATGGGGTGGATAGTGATTGTTGGACCATACGTGGTGCTGAGTAGGCCACATGGTGTTTATGATATATATATATATATATATATATATATATATATATATATATATATATGGATGAATGGTTGTAGTTGAGTTGTTGTTGTTGTGACCATGCATTGCATGCATATGTTGTTGGTTGAGGTTGTGTGGGCCTCATGCCGTGTGCGGGTAGGCATGGAAGTTGGATGGTTGATAGGAGCTGTGGCTCAAACGGGCCTTCAACCTAGTGCCTGGATAAGACGTGGGGTCGGAAAGATGGGCCTAGGGGATGAGTGGATGGGTAATTCCGCAGGGGGGCCAATGCAGTGCAGGCCTTGTGTCGCGGCAAACCACCACCCACATTCACTTATCCTGACAAACCACTAAGCTTATCCATGGATTAGAGTTTTGGCAATCCCTGAATGGTGCTTAGAAGGCCATGGTAAGGGGTAAGACCTAGCTGATCGCCCTAGAATGTAGTAAATATCTTGAGAGTCATGTCATTCATGCATTGACATGTTGGTGTTGAAAGCATAGTATGTTATGCCATAACCTTTTTCCTTAATAAATTAAATGCCCAATTAGTATGTTGATGGTTTGATGATATAGATTGTGTCTTATATGTTTGTCTTTGTTTCGTAAGCTTACCCTTGTCTTGCTGTTTGTCTTGTTATGGTTGCTGTTGTTGATGGTTGTGGTTATGTGGTGTTATGACTGTGATAATCATGTTGTTTGGTGTGGGAGCAAAGGGCGAAGTGTTTACAAATCCAGCTTCTCAAAGTGGATGAAGGAGGTCTCAGATGAAACTTTTGAAGGCCCTAAGTTGGGGTGGTCTTTTTGAGATTATTGTATATGTTGTATAGTTGACCAACTATATGGAGTTTTGTTTTTGTATCCCTCTCGTGGTTTTGTATAACTTGGCTTATATATTATATTATTTCACATCTTGTACATATATTTTATATAGCATATATGGTATCATAATAGCATGTTGATTATTTATTATTGAATATCTTTTTATGTATGGGTTTTGTATGGAGTACTGTAGTGATAGAGGTTCGTTACAATGTATGTCTTCTCCTCACTCACCATCTGACCAGACATACTAAAAAAGTTTCCATCACATCCTGGACATACTGCATTTGATGGCTTGTTGCTTCTTTAAACAAGAGTAAGTCATCTGCAAACATGAGGTGAGACACTAGGGGCCCATGCCTCCCTGCTTTCATTGGCCTCCAAGTACCTGCATCCACAGCTTGACAAATTAGGTGAGAGAGTTTATCCATACAAAGAAGAAAGAGGTAAAGGGATAGTGGGTCCCCCTGTCGCAGCCCTTTCTTCGGAGAAAAGTAGGTGGAACGTTGAGCATTCCACATAACATTAGTGTGAATTATGGATACACACTGCATTATAAAGGCTCGAAGGTCAGGATGGAGACCCACTTCTTGGAGGAAATCATTAATAAAGCTCCATCGCATGCAATCATAAGCTTTTGCTAAAGCAACTTTAATAACAAAGAACCCAGTCTTGCCATTCATTCTACACATGGTGTGGAGCATCTCCTGCGCCACCACCACATTTTCCTGGATGCTTCTGGAGGGAATGAAGCCTGTCTGGTAAGGGGAAATGATGTGAGACATAAGCGACTTCAATCTGTTGACCACCATTTTCGTCATGATCTTATAATTCACGTTGCATAAGGATATACGGCGAAATTGACTCACAAACTCCGGTTTGTCCACTTGTGAAATGACACAAATATCAGTTTGGTTCAGCTCACCAATTTGGTCTGGGGAAAGCCATAGCACTTTAGTTGCTTGATACATTGTCTCTCCCACTGTACTCCAAGCTTGTTGGTAGAAACCTGCCAAGAAGCCATCAGGCCTAGGGGCCTTCCAAGGGCCTATCTTAAAAAGAGCCTATTTAATCTCCTCGTTCTAGAAAGGCTCATTAAAGGTGTGTTTGGTAGAGAGGAAAGAAATAAAGGGAAAGGAAAGGAAGAAAACAGAAGAGAAGAGAAGAGAAATGTGAGAAATAGAGTGTAATTAAGGTTGTTTGGTTGAAAAGAAATAGGTAAGAAATAGAATGGAATTAAGATTGTTTAGTTGAAGAGAAATAGGTAAAAAATAGAGTAGAAATTAAGATTATTTTTATTATTATTATTTATTTCTATTTAATATTATTTTTATTTTTATTATTAATATTATTTATTTTTATTATTAATATTATTTTTATTATTTATTATTATATTAATAATAATAATAATAATAAAGCAAACCAATTTACAGTAAGTAAATCGATTTACAAAACTTGTAAATCGATTTCCTTGCAGCGAAGCATAACCGGTGCACGTTTTCTATAGTAATTTCTACTCTTTTCTTTTCTTATTTGGACGGAAATTACTGTGCATGAGTCCCACAAATTTTTTAAAAATTTCTCCATACTTCCACTCTACCAAACAACCCTACTTTCACTCTCTTCCTTCCTCTCCTCCTCTATTTCTACTCTACCAAACAGACCAAAGAGCCTTGTATTCATTCGATAAGAGGCCGGGAAAGGTGAGGCTGGTAGGGCACATCAACACGACCTCCCCAGAATCGTAGAAGAGCTCCTGGTAGTAACTATTTACCATCTCTTTAATCCTCTTATCATCCTCCACCCAATTGCCATTGTCATCTCCACCCTCTTTGGATAGCTAAATTCGTGTGCTTGAAAACCATTTAACCACCCAACACCACATGATTTCCAAATAGGCCCAGACACTATCCGATTCCGACCCTTTTATCTTTAATGTAGCTCAGTCGTCTATTATTAGCAAATTTGTGTGCATCTGGAGTCTCAAGACCGTTGAGGGCAAGGTCCTAAGTAAATTGGGCAACGATGATAGGATGAGCTCTGTTAGGTCCAAAAGAAATTGATATAAGTCACTAAAAGATTTTATTGGATAATCTTAGAATATTTTTGTTTTTCTTTTAATGTTATTTTGTACTTTCCTTTTATTTGAATTCCTTAAAGTCAGATATGACACTTGGATGGTTATCTTTCATTTGTTGTCAGCTCGGGACGATTTTATTGTTATGTACCTATTAGTGAAGGACATGGAAAAGAATTATTTATAATAGAATATTGGTTTAAATATCTTTTTATCTTTTAAATTTGGGCCAAGTTTATTTTTAGTTTTTTAAATTTAAAAGTAATATTTTTAGTCCCTTAATTTGTAAATAGCCCATTTTTTATCCTTACTTTATGAACTTTTTAGTCCTTGATAAAGACTAAAATGGGCTATTTCTGAAATAAGAAACTAGAAAAAATTACTTTTAAGTTTGAAGGACCAAAAAGATATTTAATTCTAAAATATTTTACCTGTTTACTTTCTTTTCTATTCGAGTCTCATATAATTTACAATAGCTTGCTTTATCTTCTTAACAGATCACATGTTAACGTTTTTACTCTTAATTAATTAATTAATTAGTTAAAGCAGTTTACTGATGTTACTTTCAAGTCTAGCTAGTTTATTCCTATAATAAGGGCAACGTTATTTTTGCTTTGACGATAAAAAAATTGTAGTGCGATTCCAATATGTTCACTTTCATCTTCTGATTTGATTTTTCATTAATTCCTATAAAATTTCTTAATAAAAAAGAGAAAACTGTACTTGCTTCTCATGAGGTCTTTTTAAATGACACTTACATTTTCTTTAGTTTGTAAAAAACACTCACCTCTTCTATAATAGCATTAAAGAATAATCCTTTAAAAATTTTGTATTCCTTTTCATCCATGTATCATCCGAATACCAATCTCTTCTCTCTCTTTTACTTATCTATGAGGATTTTACAATGTTTGAATTTAACTTCTATTTATGTGTGTAGAATTGGATAATGTCTTGCTTTTTCTTTGTATTTGATGGTTTTGTTCATGGTGATTATGGGGGTCAGGGGTGTTATTTATACTAATTATAAATTTAGCTTTAGCAGTTTAGTGTTTGTGTTTAGCTTTTGCACGCTACCAGGAACATTCAACTCATTTGAATAATAGAATGAAAAACTTAATTTTTTGGATTAAATTTAATTTTAATTAGTATAAAAATAATTTTCATTCAATTTATTATTTTTGCTCTCTATTCCACTTATCTAAACAAAGAGATAGAAATTTCTTTATTTCTTTCCTTCTTATTCATATCTATCCAAATAACATATCCTTTTTATTTTATTTCTCTCTTATTTCTATTTTTCTCATATCTTTTCCTTTTATTTTTTTCTTTCCTGCCTATTTCTAATTTGAATTATTAAAGCGGCTTATTGGTGTTACTTAGAGTGTGTTTGACCTAACTTTTTTTTACCTTATTTTTCCTTAAAAGGAAAGTTGTGCTAATTACTTTTCATGAAAAGCTTTTAAAAAAACAAGCAACTTATTTTTATAGAACAAAATTTGAAAAAAAGTAGCTTATAATTAAGTTGGTAAAAAAAGCTTTTTGACGGCTAACATGAAGCTTATTCACGCAGATTCCTCTTTGAACCATAACTGTGGCTGAAAATATCATTTTCTTTTAATTTTCTATTGATTTTCCTACTTGAGTGCTTCATTGACTTCATGCAATCCCTTCTTCGAATCTCAATGTGACCAGAAATGTCATTTTTTTAAAATTTTCACTAATTTTCCAATTTGAATGCTTCAATGGCTTTTCCATCAAATAATACTTACATTTATATTTATTTATTGTTAGGTCTTAATTTGTTTTTAAATTATTTATTTTATAAAATTAAAAATGCTAAATATTTTTTATTTTTTAATTTTCTTTCCCTAAAATAGAAGAACATTACTAAAATGTGTAAATAATATAGTTATATAAAATTTTGATATTTTAAAATATTTATAATTTTAGTCTTTAAATTTAATTTAGATTTCAAATTTTTTAAAATTTTTAATTTGTAGTTAAGTTTTTGAATTCTTAATTACAACAATATATTTATTAAATACATTTTAATATATATCGACATTATTGAATTTGTTTGAACAAATTATTTTTTATCTTCTAAAATATTAGAGTAATAATATAAATTTTTTTAAATATTTTATCTTTTGTAAATAATATTAAATATATTTAATTAATATTATATATAATAAAATTTTTGGAATTCATCTTTAAAGTTAATTTTTACTAATTAAAATAATTTTTGACATTTTTAAAATTAAAACTTTTAAATGTATTCATTACATGAAATAAAAGAACGTTATTGATACAAGTAAATAATATAGTTAAATAAAATTTGATATTTAAAAATATATATAATTTTTATTCTTTAACTTTAATTTATATTTCATATTTTTTTTGAATTTTTTAATTTGTAATTAAGATTTTAATTTTTAATTTCAACAATATATTTATTAAATACCTTTGGATTATTTATTAAATACTACTTAATATATATTGAAATTATTGAATTTTGTTTAAATAAATTATATTTTATCTTCTGAAAATATTATTCAACAATAATATAATTTTTTTTTAAATATTTTATCTTTTGTAATTAATAAATAAATTTATGTAATTAACATTATATATACTAAAATATTTGTAAATAATATTTAAAATTAGTTTTTAATTATTAAAATAATTTTAACATTTTTAAAATTAAAAATTTTAAATGTATATATTTTAATACTTTTATGTATTTTTGTTATCATTAAAATTAATTTATGTTAATTAAATTAATTTTACATATTGGTAACCAAAAATGAATTTTACATAATTTTTTATTTTATCAATATATTATTCTATTGGGTGAAGCAATTAGTTTTAAATAAATTTAAATTTAATTTTTTTTTCTAAACAACTTCTAGCTTAAAAGGAGGTTTAAAAAAAATTACCAAACAAATTCTATTTTATTTTTAAAACTCTTATTTTAAATTTTAACTTTAAAATGGCTTTTAAACAAAACAAAACAAAACAAAAAAAAAACAGGCCAGAGATAATTTTAGTTTCTTTTAAGTTACTCATTAGGGCCATGTATTTTTTATTTTGGCACCAATTAAAAAAAAAAACTGTGTTTTGATTCCAGTATGTTTATTTTCATCTTTCGAATTGATTTTTCATTAATTCCTCATAAAATTACCAGGCTGAAATTATGTAATTATTTTTCCTGTAAAACTTCTTAAAGAAAAAGTTCAATTTATCTCATTTAGCCTTAGTGTTATGCATACTTTAGTTCAAAACTTCTTAAACTTAAATATAATGTGACCAAAATACAATTTGATGAAATATTAAATAAAAAGGCAAAAATAAACGTGTCAGTTAATTTTTTGTTGTTTATAAATAGGGATGTCAAAAATGGGTTAACTTGGAGGGTTAACTTGTATAACCTGTCCAAACGGGTTGGGTTGGGTTGCGTTGTCCAACTCGCATAACCTACCAACCCGTTGGGTCAAATGATTGGTTGGGTTGGGTTGACTCATCGGATTATCCTTTTTTTTTTTTTTTCATCTACGTTAAGGTTTTCAGCGACGTGATATATTCACATTTACTTACGTTAGGATTGAGTAATTGGGATTATAGCTTCTTTTTGTTTAAATATGTGAAGTCTCAAAAAGGAAAATTTTTGTGGTGATTAGAATTTAAGACAAATAAATACCATGACTTAAAGTTTATGATTATCTCTTAAGTATTAAGTAGGTTCCTAGATGCACTAGTTTTATAATTTTTTTTCTTTTTTAATTATATTTGATCATAAAATTTAGGAAAAATTCAAGGTAAATAGAATAATTAAATATCTTATAATTTTTTTAATAGATTGACGGGCTAATCCAACTCAAATCACCAACCCACCACGAGTTGGATAACGTAATGTAAAAATAGGTTCAACCCAACCCAATTTGTTTTTTGGCGGGTTAAGAACGGATTAAGGTTATGTTGGGATGGCCTATTTGACATTTCCTTTTATAAATAAACGTGTTAGCTAGGAACATTGTCCTTCACCTTCCTGAGATATTTTCACCCGTTAAAAGTCGGACTACTAATTGTGTCCAAGGAAAATATATTTGGACACTCTTAATGCTATTCAACATCTAGTGAGAGAAAGGTACAAATGAAAAAAACATATGTATGATAAATAATATGATATGATAAAAAAAAAAGAGATAAAAAAAAAATAAAAGATGTTAATAGAGTGTTTAAAAAAATAAAATGTCCAAAATTATTACTCTTGTGTACAATTCGTGACACAATTGGGTACAATTTGATGATTAAAATATCTGTGTACAATTGCTAACAGGACACCACCAAGACCAACTGTAATTAGGTGATCGATCAATTATTGGGCCCTATACTTCAAAACCGTAGCGTTTCAAGAATATGCACGTAGCTTGAGTTGTTATTAAGCTAAAAAATTTGACTCCTTATCAAATGAGTTCTGAAAATTTTATATTTGCTAAACCGTTCAATATTAAGTTATTGTCAAAATAGTATATCTAATTAAATATATAAAATTTACAATGTTTGCACTCTTATTATTATTTTTTTCAGAAGAACCCGAAATTTAAATAAAGCTATTACAATTAATTGACTTAAGTATATTTTTTATCTTTATAATTATAAGAGATTCTTATTTTTAATCCTTGCATTTTTTTTCCTCTTTAAATGATCCTTAACATTTTCTGAACAGCCTTCTTTTAATTCTACCATTAATTTCTAGTTATGTAACGTTGATGTGACTAACCAATTACTCATGTCATGTCATGTCATCTCACTACGTTCCAAGCTATGGTGGGGACGGTGGAATAAATGTATGTTAATGCATTGTTTTTTAGAGTGATTTTAGAGAAAAAGAAGTAGGTGAGAAAGAAGTACGAGAGAGATTTTAGTTTTTTATTATTTGGGAAGGCAGAGAAGTAGAAGAAGAGAGATAAGTTTGGTAGGGTCCACAACAACAAAAAAATCTCTTCTTAAGTAAAGAGTGTGGAAGAAGTGGAAAAAAAAAGTGTTACCTACTAAAATTTGAAATTATGTATTTATCCTTTAATATGTTTTTAGGGACAAATATGTCTTTACAACACACATTCACTTTTCTTTCTCTCTTACTTTTTTTCTACTTTTTTCATTTCAAACATCTTAAAAATCTACCCATTCTCTACTCACTCTCTCTTCTCTTTTACTTCTCTCTTTACCCAAATAAAGCATTAGAATTATCCATCCAAGCTATAACATGACAAGAGATATAGTGGGTTAAACAAGTTTATCTGCCTTTATTTCATTTGATAGGTCAATTTTTTGAGCCTGGATTTGATTCAATGAAGATCCAACAACATATGGAACAAGGTTAAGAATGTCAAAATGAGTCTGGCCCAATTAGCTTGATGTTTGAGTTGAACTGGACTGTAAAAATTTAAATCCAAACTTATTTTAGTCCTTCCCAACCTGATTGAATTTTTATTGGCATGAAGTGTCCATGATGGGCTAGCCCAACCTATTAGCCAATTTTTTTTATAATTGGTAAAACCATAAATGATAAATTTAATACAACATGTGTTATTAATGTCCATTATAAAGTTAATATTCTATGCACATTGAATTTTGTTTTTATTTTCTAGCACTTTTTTATTATTACAATTAATATTATTTTATTTCTATTATTATATATTATATTTTATTATTTTATAATACAAATGACAACCTATATTTTTTATTTTAGTTTATTGCGATTAAAAAATATTTTATTAACTTGTTACATAAAAGTTAATTTTATTTTTTTTTGATAATTTTTAGGATTAAATATGTTTTTGGTCCTCCAAAAATATGATAGAGTTGGTTTTAGTCCCTAGAAAATCTTTTCCTTGAATAAAGTCCCTCAAATATTAAAAATACTCAAATTAGATCCTATGCTAAACTCTGTTTAACTTTTCTATAAATGATGACCACATCAGCTTCTAAATAAAGTATTTTATTACCAGAAGTGTCCAGTGATAGTTTTTAATAAAAAAATCATGTAACAATTTTAGGGTTAAAAAAAATCTGTGGTTTGGGGTTAAACATGTAATAATTTTATTTAAAAAGTATGTTACTAATCTGACCTAGACATAATAGTTGACATGGACAGCCACATTAGCAAATTAATAGTGACTGTGATGCTGACTTGACCATCATTTAACAAAAAAGTTAAACAGAGTTTAACATATGGATCTAATTAAGGTACTTTTAATATTTGAGGGACTTTATTCAAGAAAAAAAATTGTAGGGACTAAAACCAATTCTGTCATATTTTTGGAAGACCAAAAACATATTTAACCCTAATTTTTAATTTTTTATATTTAAAAAAGTGAGTCATCCATGAGACAACCTGTTGGGCCTATGTCCTGCCGAGGACTAGGCTAGGCTATCAAAATCTCAATCCTGTTGGATAAAAAACACATGCCACGCACAATAATGAAGATCAAAGGATATAGAGCACATATAAACACAACACCATATATAGAAAATAATAGAAGACACAAATTTAATGTGATTCGACACCTCTTGCCTACATCCACGGAACATCTTAACAAATTTCATTATCTCATACAAGATTACAAGTTTTTTGGACAAACTTGAGAAACCTCTTAATTATAAGTTTTCTAGATAAACTTGAAAAGCCTTCACCATTGCAAGACCCCCCTCTCACTTGGGTGGTGACCCCCTCTCCTTAGTTAAGTGGTGTTTTCACTCTTCACATGACTCCTTTATATAACAAAGGTCCATGGTTTCCTTTATAAATAGGACTTAGTGGGCTTTAATCATCCCACCTCTTCACCTACCCTCTCATTATAGTAGTGGGGTTCTCCAAGAGTCTTCAATACCTCTTGGAATTTACTTTAATTTTCCACTCACTTTAATTATTATTTGGAAATTGGATTGACTTTCCCACCAATCCCCCTCTCAATTAAAATTTTTAAATAACCACCTCATTAGATTTTTATTTCGTCATGCTTCTGTTCTGCAAACTTTGATATACTCCTCACCATATCTTTGTTCTCAATATTCCTCCACGAGTATTGGATGGTGACACTTCTTGTAGTTGCACTACCTTTAGCTACCAGGACACGCCACTTGACTTTCACAATGCCAAGAAGACTTTCAACATAAGAATTTGCACCACCGTTAGCTATCGGGACACGCTGCTTGACTTCCGTCACCAAGACTTTTGACATAACCCCACACAAAGTCACCATCAACTTTATCAAGCTTCAATACTCGTTAGTGGTCACCTAGTCTCACCATCAGCTCTGATTGTCTGTTGGATAAAACACACACTTCACGCACAACAATGAAGATCAAAGGATTAGAGCACACACAAACACAACACCACATATAGAAAATAATAGAAGACACGAATTTAACGTGGTTTTGCATCTTTTGCCTACGTTCATAGAGCCTCTCAACAAATTTTATTATCTTATACAAGATTACAATTTTTTGGACAAATTTGAGAAACCTTTCAATTACAAGTTTTCTAAACAAACTTAAGAGACCCTTCACCATTGCAAGACCTTTCTCTCAGTTGGGTGGTGACCCCTTCTCCTTAGTTAGGTGGTGTCTTCACTTTTCATATGACTCCTTTATATAGCAAAGGTCCATAGCTTCCTTTATAAATGGGACTTAGTGGACTTTAACCATCCCACCTCTTCACCTACCTCTTTCATTATGGTAATGGGGTTCTCCAAGAGTCACCACCACCTCTTGGAATATACATTAATTTTCACTCACTTTAATTATTATTTGGAAATTGGATTGACTTTCCAACAAATCCGTCATTAATTGGATTGACCCAACCCAACCCAAAAATATGTCAGCCCATGATGGGCCAGCCTAAATTGGCTAGACTAGCCCAAAATGGTAGCTCTAGACAAGATCAGGTTAACTTGACTTGTTGACATAATATATCCTTAATATTATATATAGTTAAATCATAAAATTAAAGAAGTATATAACTAAAATTAAGGTATACTTTACAATATATATTTTAAGATAAACAATGACAATATAAATATATTATCATGTTATTTAGTTTCTTTCTCTTCTATTTCAGGGAAAAAGGTTAGCCTGGAGAAATTTAGAGAGTTTGCCTCTTGGTGTTTCTAAGAGGAAAAAGGACATCCTTTAGAATGTCACGCAAATTTGGTTTATGGATTAGTAAGAAAAATATCTGCGTTTTAGAATTTTCTAGGAGGAGGATTACTTGCTAAAATTTCATGGATCTCATAGATAAAATGAATGCTAAGTCGACTGCTTAGAAAAGTTGGCTACTGAATAAACCAGGTTAGGTAACCTTACCTAACATTATTCTTGCTTCTTTACCATCTTTTGGTATGTAGGTTTAATGGTACCCCCAGTATATATGTGATTTTATTGATAAAATAATTAGAGGATTTATTTGGAAGGGCTTGAATGACTGAGGAGTCCATATGGTTAAATGGAGCATAATCACTAAGGCAAAGCGCATGGATGATCTCGGGGTGCATGTAGCCAGAAACTAGAACATTGCGCTTTTAGGGAGACTCATTTTTGGAATATTTGGAGGATGGCTTCACAATGAAACTGGGGGATGGTCAATCAGATTTTTGGTATTAGGTCTTAGTCTTGGATATAGAGAATAAGGCTTCCAATGAATGAGCAGTTCTTCCTGTGGCAAGTCTGCCATCTTGCCATACCTGCTCGCAGTGTGTTGTTGCATTGGGGTATTATCGAATTTGTAGATTGTCCCACGTGCCAAGCTGCCCCTAAAATAATTTGCCATTACTTTATGTGCCTGCAGGCTATTGCCTTATGGATAGCGTGTGTTATCCAACTACCACAATTGCTAGAAAATGATGCTGACTTCTCTCCTTGGCTCTAGGATTGTGTGCGTCACTTTGGTATAGTGGCCTCGATTATTATGTGGACCTTCTGGTGTGTGAGAAATAGTTTGCTTTTTGATCAAAAAGCGAAAAATATTCTTTCTTTGTATGCAAAGGTGCAGGTGCTAGTTTATTATGCATCCGTGGCTTTAGGGCCTCTTTCCCAATCCATTATAAGGCAAGTTTCTTGGAAGCACCCAAAGTGGGATATTGTTGCTTTGAATGTTGATGGTAGCGTGTTGGGGATGAAGTAAATTACAATACCACGAAGGGGGTTGAATTGTGGTTTTAAAAATTTATTTTTAGTTTCAAACCTTTCTAAGTGTATTTTGATGCTCAGAATGCACTTTGTTAGGAATGAGAATACCTTTCTAAACCATTTCATCTTTTGTTATAAAAATTCTAAAGAGTGTTGGCTTTGAGAAGATTTAAAATTATTTGTCACAAGTTGAAAATCTATTTTGTTGCAAAACTTTGATGGTTAAAAACTTATCCTTAAATTAGAAAATTTTCTTTAATACCTTTCTGAGTTATAACCAGCCTTTTTCAAAATTTGTTTCTCTATGGAATCACTTTTCAAAGAAGAAAAACAAGGAGTAAAGACACACAAGTAATTTATATTGATTCACCTTTTATCTTAGGCTACATCCAGTTCCCACACACTTGTGGAATTTTCACTATCAAAATAAATATTATAGTAACTTTACAACAAACTCAGTATTTTAAACCTCTGTAGGTTATTTTCAACCACAAAACTACACCAATTCTTTGAAGGTAGCAAATAGTCAGGCCCAAACACTATTATCAATTTTGGTATAATAGAATAAAACCACCTGGAACCATAAAGCCTCAACCACAGCACCAAACATTGGTCTCGGGAGGTCATACACCAAATAAACACTAAGTTTTGTGTGTGTGTTTAATTGCACAAAAGATAGTCCCTCATTAACTCTCAATAGAGTAGTTTTTTTACAGTAAGGACAGCTTTATCTCACTTCTATTTTTCTCCCTTAGACACAGAATGTACTGTATAGAAGTCATTCTTCTCACTCAGAGAATTTCATGCAGTTGGGAAGCCTTTTTTACCTACAATGCCTTAATAGATGTTTTTTTTTGCTGAACACTTTTTCATTTGGTTTTTTTACACAACTTTAGCCAATGCGAAAGGATTTTTCTTCTTTAAACAAGTAAAAATATAGCTATTATAGAAGGGTCTCACATTGCTGTAAGTTTTAGAACACATTGGACAAAGCAACATAGCTTTTTCTGACATAGCCAATTGTAAAAGGACATCTTTCTAAAGTGGTATTGTGAACCACCTGTCTAATGGACCATAATGATACATTTTTAATGCACTATTTTGAAAATTCTTTCTAGTGCACCTTTTTGAGCATCTTTTCTAGTGTACTTTTCTAATGGTGCAACATTTTGATAATTTATCCCAGAAAATGCTTTCCTTCTTAATTTTTGCCAAAAGCTAGCAAAATTGACTTAATATACTAGTTCAATAAACTTAGTACATCAAAAAATCATATAATTCCTAATCATTTTAGAAGATCCAGAGCAACATTTTTGAAACACTTAACAAATTTGTTAGATCACCACAAATCTCATAAACTTATAATTTGCAGTGTTTTAAAACTCGGACTGGTCATCGACTCGGTCAAAACACTAGGTCAATGGTCGAACCAGAGGGTCACTAATTGAACTGCATGACTCGGTCTCTATTAAAAAATTTGAAAGTATTCATAACATGTAAATTTCATACCTATAAAATTTATAAAATTAAATTTTAATGGTGATGTGTAACCCATAAATAAATAAACAATCAACAATTATATTTAAAATGAGGGTAAAAGAACTAGAGGTTACGCATTAAGGGCAAACAAACAAGAACAAGTGAATGAAGGTTATGCATTCATGTTAATACAAGAGACATTTATGTGATACGCATACCTACATTTACGATTTTGGTGATTATTATCATTAGTAAATAAATATTTTTAGTTAAAACGATGTTGTTTAACGCTTTTAAAAAATAATTTTTTGAACACGACGTCGTTTAACGCTTTAAAAAAAATAATTTTTTTGAACTGGTCCAGGTCAACTAACCAATTCAACCGTTCAATTCACTGGTTGACCCACCGAGTCAAACCGGGTTGATGGCATATCTGATCCAATCACTGGCTCAGACTGGTTGCATTACCGGTTCCCGGTTTAACCAGTATGACTGGCCGGTCTAAGCCGATTTTTAAAACGCTGATAATTTGTCTACTAAAGGTTTGTAATTATTAAAACTAGGGTTTGGATTCAAGAAGGAAACCCGAGAAGTGCAGGCTTTAGGGCTTTATGTTAAAATTATAATGGGAAATTTTTGTTGGTCTTCTACGGCAATGTTGGACAGGTTGAAATTGTGTATGTTGAAATAGCGGTGTTGCTTAAAGGCCTTGTGCTTTGTTAGGAATCTGAGTACAAAATTAAAAGATTACTTGCTACTCCGATTCTCTCACCATGATTGACTTGGTCAAGAGAGACTTGTAGAATGAGGTCACTTTCTTATGTAGATATTTGGCTAAGGACTGGACTTGTTCGCTGTAGTATATGCTCTAGGAGGGAAACCAATGTGCAAATGTTCTAGCTAAGCTTAGCACTTCTTTAGTGGGTCAGTTGTTTGTGCATCACGAACCTACTCCCAGCTTGAATATGCCTCTACTAGTCGATGCAAAGGGAATTCAATTCCTAGAAGTTAACTCCCCTGCTTTTTCTATGTTTTCTTCTTTTATTTATTTATTGTAACAAAAAATAATATCATGTTGGACAAAACATTATTCATTAAGTCAAGAAGTTGTATTATTAATACATAATTGTTTAAAAAATAATATATTTTTAAAAAATATATATGACATTGGACCTAGTTGGGACAATTAGAAGTATAACCTAAACTTGACCTCAAAATGCATCAAGTTTATTTTCTTAAACTCGAACTCGTCAACTGTCCCTTCGGGCTGGGCTTGGTTAATATGACAGGATAAATCATGAACACCCTTATAATAGGTCATCTGAAATTGATCCATAAAAAATGTTAATTGTAGGGAATTACTATTTGCACCTTTTCTTTTGACCAATACGCTCCTTTTTTGATTTTTTTTTTCTAAAAATATTCCAAAAAATACACCCCCCTCATCACTCTCTATAATTAAGTCTCTTTTCGACATTGTCATCAAAGAAGGCTTCTTCACCATTACCAATGTTGCATTAACAACGGTGCATGCACAACCATTGACTCAACTAGTGGCATACCTACATTCATACAAGGATGGGTAAATGCACCCCTCATTTTGATAAAATCACAAGTATATATTTTAAATTTTTATATTTTGCCTCCTATTTTTATATATTTGAACCTATTGCCCTAATTTTCTTAACATGCTTGATGGTTTATGATTTTATAATTTTAACATTTATGTTTTTATCTTTATATGTGTGATTATAATTATTATTATTAATTTAATTTTTTTAAATAGATTATCCCCACTGACTCAAAGTCCTAAATCCACTAATAAGCTCAATAATGGCTTTAATGTTGAGGTAGAGTCACAAAATTAATCTTTTGAAGAAAACTATCATCTATAACCTAAAATCAATCATGTTAGTTATTAAAAAATTATGCTGAAGCATAATTGAATTGATAATGACTAATTACTCTTAAAGTCGTGCGGTTTGATCTTTCAAATCTACAGATACTCCCTTAAGAGAACCCTTTAACTTTCTTTATGTCTCCTTCTAATAATGAGATGTTAGAAAATAAAAGAACGATATGTGTGATCTGGGGACCATGACCTATTTATAGACAACTCTAGGGTTATCTTTTGGGTACTTTTGTTTTAGCCCATCACAAAAATAGAATTATCCTTTAGTCTCTACACATTAAAGGTCCATACCTTATTAGACACACTAAAGTCTAAATTATCCAAACCTTATTAGATCACTTTTAATTGGGCTTAACCTTAAGCAACAATTTACAATACATAATTATTCATGTATGATGCCAGTGTTGGATTAAGGATCCAACAATCTCCCCCTTGGACTATATATGAAACCTCATAATTATGCATTACAAAAATTAGCCATGTGATCTTAGCATTTTTAGCCATCAACAAAAGGTATTATGTGGAAAGTAGTTGACTTAGATCTATATTAAGAGAATTGTGAGAGTGCATGGAGTTCTTGCCAGTATTGTGTCAAATAGAGATCCTAGATTCACTTTCAGATTTTGGTCTATCAAGCCTTCAGAACCACATTGAAGATGAGTTCTTCCTATCACCCTAAATTTGATGGATAGTTAGAGCATACTATCTAAACTCATGAAGACTTGTTAAGGGCTTGTGTGTTGGAGAACGCTGGAAATTGGGATGAATATCTGCCATTGACCAAGTTTACATACATCAACAACTTTTGTTCCTACATAGGGATGACTTTGTATGAAGCATGTATGGCAAAAAGTGTAGAACGCCTTTATGCTAGTATTAGGAGAACAACTCATTATTAGGCTAGAGATGATTCAACATACCACTAAGCAAATCAAAATGATTCGAGAAAAGATGAGAACGACACAAAGTAGAAAAAAGAGTTACAATGATAACAAAGGGAGACCTCTCAAATTTCAAGAAAGAGATTATGTATTTCTAAGAGTTGTTCATATGATTGAGATTGGCAGAGCATTAAAAAAAAGAAAACTCACTTCTAAACTTTTAAGACCCTATCAAATTCTTCGTTGAGTAGGCCTTGTGGCCTTACCCCCCACATTTTGCCAACATCCATAACATATTCTGTGTGTCTTAATTGAGGAAGTATATTTCGAATACATCTCACATCCTAAAGCCCGATTCAGCACAATTAAGATAAGATTTATCATATGAGGTATTCCCTGTAAGGATTGAAGATTAAGCAGCTACGTAACAAACAAATTCCTCTTGTTAAAGTGATTTGCAGTGACGTTATTGGAGATGTTACGTGAGAATGTGAAGCAAAGATTAAAGAAAAATACCCACATTTGTTTGAAGGTGTGTAATTTTGGGGATGAAATTATTTTGAGGGGGGTATTGTGACATCCTCCTTTTCCTATTTTCTTTATTTGTATAAATAAATAAATTAGTAATTTAATTGCTTGCTACTATTTTAGTTAATATTTTTATAATTGAGTTTGCAATCATTTGCGATATTATATTTTAACTAAGCTAAATTAGTTAAAAGAACTTATAATTAATTGGTTTTGGAAAATATTATGGATTTAGATATTTTTTTTTTTTTTGTGAATTAAGACAAAATTATTAAGCTTAAATATTAAAAAAAATTGTTTAATAAAAAAGTATGAATTATTGTATGTGTATTAAACATATTTAGTTGAAAGTTAAATTAAATAATTTGGTGAGTGTGAGATTACATTAATTAAGTGAGTGCGTTAGTATTAGATTAGATTGGATTAGAAAGAAGTTAGCTAGATGGAATTGTACCATTTTCTCAATGGATCGCTCAAGATGGAACCCAAAGTGTGTGAATTATTTTTTCTCTTTCCCCCTGTTAAGCCACATTGAACCACCTACCTACTGAACCCAAAGTATTGCTGAACAAATTTTCTTTTTCTTCCCTGTGGTTGGTAAACCTTGCAACCAAAAAAGGAATCTAGATTTCCTGCAGTCGGTAAAATCAAGCATTCACGCAGTCGGTTATTTGTAACCGTCGAATGAAGATCGGACAGCTCTCGTATCTAGATAAATCATATTTAAAATAGGTATGTAAGATCTGAACTGTCCGATCTTCATCCAACTATTGTAAAGTCCTGACTGCATAAATGCGTGTAATTTTTGACTGTCTCAAATCCATTTTTCCAAAAAAGTGGTGTGAGTGGGTTTAAAGGGTTACGTTTTCTAACCTTTGATCGTAAATGTAGGAATGTGGCATCTGGCCACTGGCCCAACTGTTTGTCACAGTGAAAAAAGTGGTAGCTCTAATACATGGTTTTATAAAACAAAGAATGTGGATTCTCTGATGTCACTTTTGTGACTGCATGAACTTTTAGAACATGTTCAGGATAGATTTTTTTCTTTTTTGCAAATTTCAGTTACTTTTTAAGTAAAAAAGCTATTTGTAAAATAAGATGTGTATTTGGAATAATAGCTAAAATTTGTAAAAAAAAAAAAATTCTAAAAAATAAGCTATTTTTTTGGATCTAGAAATTTGAAATTTATGATTATTTTCTAATACTTTTTTATTCTCAAAAAATATTATTCCAAAATTATTCTCAACCTTTTCAACAATTTTTTTTTCTCTTTCACCTTCATACACACTTTTTTGTAATTTATTATGTAAAAGTTAATTTTTGTTATTGTATTCAAACGAAATTAATTATCTTAAAACTGTTTTTTAACAAATTTATTTAAACAAAAATTGATTCTGATTATAATCAATTATATATATAATCGAGTATTAAAATAATTTAATTTTCACAGTTGTCTCAAACACATCCTTAGTCAAAAAAATAATTATTATAGATTAAATAAATAAAAAAATATGACTCGAAAAAAATTGGAGCATTGGATTTTGACCGCAGGGAATCCTGATCCGCAAATCAAAGGAGAGTCTTCAATTCCTTTCATTCTCTCATTTTGCATGCTCAATCGAGACAAGCTTCATCCTTACCCTCCCGAAAACCTTCTTTTTCTCCCAAATTGCAACCCCCAAAAGCTACCACTTTGTTACGCCGTGACCACCGGGAACAAGTGTGGGGTAGCAGGTTCCTGTATTGGAGTGGGAGCAAGCAAAATTTCCATTTCTAGATTTTGAAATCAGCTGGGGAGAAAGTTGGGGCATCAAGTGGTAACACCAATTTGAAATGTTTGCTTGTTTCTTATTTGAAATTTATGGTGTTGGCTGTATTTCTTCTCCATTTTTATTGTGGATGGTGAAATTGTTCTATGTTTTTCCATGGCGATTGTAATGTTAAAATTGTTAAATTGGTTGGATGGAAGTGATTGAAGTATTGGGACTGTGTTGGTTGGTGGGAATGTGAAATTATAGTGAAACAAATTAACGTTTTATTTTTGGAAATTTGATGTTATGCTCTGTACCGGAGAAGCTATGTACAACTTAGACTTCAAGTGCCAAATTTCTTTGTAGAAGATGAAATTCAGTGACTGCTGGAGTTTATTGATGGCGTGGCATTCGAAAAATTTTCCTTGTCTTGCGTTTTGTACTGGAGCATGAAGCAGATAGGGGGGGCTGCATACATTTTTCTCCTCTCTAGTGCTGGAAGAATAGTTTTGTTTTGGGTTTAAATAGTTATTTCAAAAGTCAACAATTTTACTATGGAGTTTGTCTAATTTATTCCAAGTGAAAATAGGATTAAACAACCCCATCAAATATGATAGGTGTAATTTTATATGTTGTATTAACCATTTTTAAATACATAGAAAATTATACTAATCATATTTGATGGGGTTGTTTAATCTCATTTTTACTTGGGATAAGTTAGACAACCTCTTTTACTATACATAACAATCTAATAAGAGAAATACAACAATTTTACTATACATAACAGTCTAATAAGAAAAATGCTAACAACATCCTCTTTACTATTAGTTAAAATTTATTGGAAATCACAAATTTTAATAGTCTTATCTCTCATTTAATGAGTCTCTCTTCTGATTTGGAAGTGAAACTCGTCAAAATTTGTGATTTCTAATAAATTTCAACTAATAATAAAGAGAATATTAGAAAGAGAGTGTTAGAGAGAATATTGCTAGCATTCCTCATCTAATAATTGGATAATAATATAAAAAATCTTTAAATTGTAAATGTAATTTAATTAAATTCAAATTTAATATTGGTTTAAATAACATTTTAGTCAATATAATATATATATATATATATAAGATTTGTTAACATACATACATTTATTTTTTAGTTAGAGTATGTTAACAAGTTATAACTATAATATTTTTTAAAATACATCAATGATATAACTTGCTAACATATTTTAACTAAAAAATAAGTGAGTGTAAGTTTCCAATATATATGGGGAGTAACTCTTATAAAGTTACTCTTGGAGTAAGTGGATCCTTTCTCATATATATATATATATATCTTTGTTTTTGGTTCATGCTATTAGCTTGTGTCCGTTAAATGTTATGTGGTTAATGGAGGTCCAACTCATCATTGTCACATATGTTGACACATAATTTTTGTCAGGTCAACAAACAGGACAACGATTAAAATCAAATAAAAAATTATAAAAATCAAAATAAAAAAATAAAAAGAATGACAACAAAAACGATCATATATTATAGAAATTAAAAGTTATTTAAGCAAGAAAATAATTTGTAAAAATTAAACTCTCATAAATTTCCTAATAACCCAAGAAAATAGATTTCTTACCTCAAACGAGAGTTCACATTATTTTTCTCTTATGTTTACACGTCAAGTTCCCCTTACACTTTAATCTACAACCAAAGACTGTTAATGTTAATATCTTTTTTCACCTCTAAACTAATTTTCCTCAAATCTCACTCTCCCATATCTTTCAGTGCATTGCCAACTCCCTACGTTTATTATTATTATTATTATTATTTTCCTGCACTATGTTGTGCATTCTTCCTCTACTATTGTTTACACTTGCAATTGTTTCAAATACTACTCATCTACTTTCTTTTTTATTGCATGCTTATGCACTACCATTCGTTATTGTAGGTTTAGAGTTTAATTTTTATAATTTTTTGTTTGTTCATCAATGCATTAGCGATAGGTTTACTTTTGCTATAAGTTTAATTTTGTCACTCCTCATTGATGCATTTGCAATATTTGAGAGTTTAATTTTGTTTTGATTCTCTTAAATTTTTTTCCTATTTTAGTTCCTATAATTTTTTTTTCTTATTTTGATACCTACAATTTTTTTATTTTATTTTAGTCCTTGTCCATGTTTGTAACTCAGCAAAAATATACGTGTTAGCAGAGGTAACAATGATGAGTTGAACCTCCATTAACCACGTCGGTATTTAATGGACACAACCTAATAACAAGAACAAAAGAATATATACATATATATATATATATATATATATATATATATATATATATATATATGACAATAAAAAAATCAAAAACCAAAAAATTCTTATATTATAGAGACCAAAATATTATTTAACCCTTAATATTTCTTCTGTATTTTTTACACCCATATATTTATCATACCATGAATGCTGTTCATTCGAAATATCCGAAAGCATACAATTTTACAGAGCTGAGTACGTCTAATATATACAGCCACGTGTGGTAGATAGTGCCTCCAAAAATATATTTGTGCCTAGAATGATTTTTTATTGACCAATGACCATTCCTTTCAAATTGCTAAATATTAGAAAAGAGGGCTTGTCATTATTGGTAATACTTTACCAAGAAATCCTCAAATCAGTCACAAATCATTACATACTATTTTTACTTCATGATCCCTAATGTTTCTTGACAAAAGCAACAAATTTAAAAATACAATAAAGGTCTTGGAGTCAAAGAGTCTAATAAAGAATTCATAATCTCTAATTTATTTATAAGAATTTCAATTAGCCGGCTAAAGCAGGCTTGGCCGGCCATGTTATTAGAGTGAAACTATGAAAGCTTCGATGGAGATCGCATGAAGTCCTACAAAACTTTGGTATATATAACACTGAAACTTGACACTGATGCTACAACTCAAGAGTATCTCAGAGACCACTACTACTGAAATTAACTCAGAAACATATAGAAGTGAAGTAGAACAAATATGAGACAAGCTGGTGCATATTCAGGGTTACTGTGTGGTGGGGTATCAGGAAGGACAGGGCCCCACTCCCTGCCCTTGGCAAGGATCAAGAAGATCATGAAGAAGTCTGGGGAGGATGTTAAAATGATATCAGGGGAGGCTCCCATTATTTTCTCCAAGGCTTGTGAGCTCTTCATTGAGGAGCTCACTAGAAGGTCCTGGATCATGGCCATCCAAGGAAAAAGGAGAACTTTGCACAAAGAGGACTTGGCATCTGCAGTTATAGCCACTGATATATTTGACTTCTTGATCACTTTGGTTTCCAACTCTGACAGTCATGCACTTGGTGCCGCCACCACTGTCATGGAAGTGGAAACTATGGATTACTCTTAAGCAACCTTACACTACATACTGCAGCTACAAAATTTGAGTTCTATATATGGCTGTGTAACTATTGTAATATATGGATATAGCTAAAGAAGTTTATCTGTTGGTTATGCATCCTCATACTCAAATGAAATGCAGTTGTGTTATGATCCTTAAAACACGGGAACGTTATGTTATTGTTAGTTTAAAGTTTTTTGATACATCATAATACCAATCAAAAAAGGCCCATCCGCTGTTTAAAGAAAAAAGATTTAGCAATGCTGCCTAATATGTGTTGATGAAATTCTCGCAATGCAGATAGCTATAAGAGTAGAAGATATGTTGCAACACAAAGCGAAATGCCAGTGTACGTGTCAGGCAAGTGAAAACATTTTCAGACCTTTAGATAGTAAGAAACCACAGCCGGGGGCATGACTACACTAATCAAGTTCTCTGAAATGCACGGTGTTGAATTTTTGAAGATGAAATGTAAAACAAACAAAAAACCAAAGAGGAGGATGGAGAAAAATGAAGATTTTTAGGGTGGTTGCTGAAGTTAGTGGAAAAACATATCAAATATTTGAATTAATGGTGGCATAGTCCCTGAAGTTTTGAGTCCTATTTGTTTATATAATTGAAAGAATGTCTGATGTGTACTCAAATGACCATCAACTGTATTCTCTTTCTTATTGCTTTTATCTCCCTTAGTCCCATCCATTGGTTGACCTCATTTCCCTTTGATTTGAACTGAAAACAGTTGGTGCACCTTGTATAAACAAGCCACGCTCTTTAGGCTCTGCCAATTCAGCCTCCCTCTCGGTATTGCTGGTCACACAAGAGTCTCACATATCACTGTGGATACAAAGCACTAATTCTTATAGTATTCAAGATGATCATCTCCCCGTTATCCCATCTATGAAGTAAGATAATAGACAGTATAATTTATTCAAAATGTTAGTTCTAATTGATGGATTATTTCATACAAATTTCCCTGCATTAGTCTTTTCATGTTAGCATGTCACATAACTGGGGACAACAAACATACATGGCCAAAATAAAGACTAGAGAAAAGGAAAATACACCTCATACAGTGTCCAAGTTGAACTGCAGTCTGCAGAACTCCATACTAACAACACATGTAATTATATTTTATACCTTCACAGCAGCTGACAAGGAAAAAGGAAATTACACAGCTTTCAGAATGGTTTATATATCACAAGGCCATTGACTAATGCCTTTGTGTAAACATTATATGCTGTATATGTGAGACCTATGATTGAGTAATGTTCCTAACGAGCTTCTAAAACTGTAATACTTAATTCATTGACAGAATGTAAGTCATTCTTATATGATGAAGAATATTCCTGATGTGGTGAATCTTCTCCAACAAATACAGCTGGTCGTTTGGGCTGAGGCAAGCCAATTTCACTACCTAACATCATAACTACAGATGACATGCTTGGCCTGTCATGTGGATGCTGCTGCAGACACAGAAGACTGATATGGATGCAACGCAGTGCTTCAGAGAGATTGCAAGAATTTGTGTTGTATTCACTAATCAATTCTAATGGCCTCCCTTCTATCCACAAATCCCATGCCTAGAACACGTCAAATAATGTGTCATTCACGGTAATGTAAATATGAATAACAATAAAATAATAGTTGATTTACACTTACATGTCCAATAAGGTTTCTACTTTTTTCTTGCTGATTGCTTCCTACATTTTTCTTTCCGGATACTATCTCCAATAACAAAATGCCAAAGCTGAAGACATCGGATTTCACTGAGAAGTTCCCATCTATTGCATATTCTGGTGCCATATATCCACTAATGAACAAATATAAAGATAAGGAGCAATATTAACAACAAAGTTTAGACATTATATAATAAAAATTAAGGAATGTCAAGGATTCATACTAAGTTCCAGCCACCCTATGTGTAGTTGCTGCATTCTGGTCTCCACACAAAATCCTAGCCAAGCCAAAGTCCGAGATCTTTGGATTAATCTCACTGTCAAGTAAGATGTTACTTGCTTTCAGATCTCTATGAATGATTCTGAGTCTGGAGTCCTGATGAAGATAGAGAAGGCCCCTCGCAATCCCACAAATTATATTGAAGCACTTAGGCCAATCCAACAGCATTCTCTGTGTTTGATCTAGTGAATTGTTTATACAAGTTAATATTTGTCACATTCAATTCAAAAAAATAATTATTTATATAGACTTAGGAGGACTACAACTACTTTCAACAATTTTAACATGGACCCCGATTCCATACCAAATATAAAGAAATCCAAGCTTTTGTTATGCATATATTCGTATATTAGCAACTTCTCTGCACCTTGAATGCAACATCCATGAAGCCTTACAAGATTACGGTGTTGAAGTTTGGCTATTAATTTAATTTCGTTTTTAAATTCCTTGAGCCCTTGTCCAGAACCACTAGAAAGTCTCTTCACAGCAATTTCTTGCCCATTCTCCAATGCTCCCTGCCATTTAACAATTGCAGTTACGCCAAGTCCCACAAGATATTCTTCCTTAAATTTTAGCATATCATGTTTATTACCTTGTATACAGGTCCAAAACCACCTTCTCCAAGCTTGTTGCTGATTGAAAAGTTATCAGTGGCACTAGCTATAGTTGATAGGTCAAACAATGGAAGCTCCATATCTTCCTCCTCTTCTTCTTTGTAATGGTCCACTATTGCTATATTCTCTGGTTTTTCTTAGTAAGTTAGCTTCATTAACATAATCCAAAAGAAGACACTTATCTATATCAATATGAAAAAAGTAATCTTACTTTTCGCGCCCGCCCTTCTTCTGCATACGAAATAGAGAGCCAAGAGTAGGACACATAATATTGCTATGGTGCTTCCAACTGCAATTCCTACCTTGACCTTGTGTCCATTTTTAGTCTCTTCAATGGTCAATTTTCACACAAAAAACATAAACATTCAGCTAAACTAGAAGATGTAAGCTATGGAAGAAATTAAAACATGTGATATGGCTTAAATTAAAGGATAAAACTTAGACAAAGTTCCTTGGATGTTTTTGGTGTTGCTTTCTAAGTAGAATTGAAGTTTTACTTCAATAACCTATGCTGATTTTTAATGCAAACCTTTACATGGATTATCGATGAAAAACTTCAATTCTGATTGAAAAAACAATACTAAAAGCACATAAGCAATTGCATTTAAGTGGAGTCCTAGATTAAATTGTACCCATTGAGCAAAATGTTTAGTCATAAAGTGCCATACCTAACTCAGAAGCAGGCACTCTTACATAAAGATCCTGCCCTGCATCCGGCTGAACCCTTAAGTCCATAAGATCCCCAAACCACATGGCACAACCACTGCCTCCTTCTCTGATATCCGAGTTTGCATAAGCTGCGCAAGAACAATTCCTCAAGCACTTCTCTCTGCACTCCAACGAAGACATGTTCTGGTTCAACCAACTAAACTCGGTATCAGGCACTTTCATCCCAACATATTTGGAAAACCCATCATTCCTGCACTCCCACGCTCCATCACGCACACACCCTTGAGAATACTTCATTCCACTCCACTCCACAGGCGATTTAGGCTTAAACCCCTTCAAACAATCACAAAAAGCAGGTAACTCACCCTGATCACACTTCCCATTAGGACCACAAGCGCCATACTTATCACAAAAATCCCTCGGCAGCGAACCATACATCTTCCAGTACTTTTCCTCCACCCACACATAATGCTGTCTCACAAAGCTCTTCTGATTCAACACCATCCTGGCCTTGACAGAGTTGTTCCACAGGCGGAACATGTAGTACACCTCCTCCTCATTGGAGAAGTATATGAACTCGAAAACCGGGTGGCGTTTCAAGGTTGGTTTGCCACTGTATTGAACACCATTCCATGGACCACTGTTGAAGCTCTTCCTCGAACCTATCCACTGCATTGGTTCGGGGTAATTAGTCACATACATTCCCCACATCAAGTTCCCAGGTGAAGGGTCGTTTTCACTCTTCCACGCGGTGAGGCGTCGATCAAGGCCAGTTCTCAGGTCTTTCCCAAGCTTCATCCCTGGTAAAAGCGTGTCACAAGGGTAGTCAAAGCTTTGCCAGAGATACTTCTCTTGATCCTCTTCATGTCGCTCTCTGAGGACGAGGTTTCCAGAGTCCAAGAGCTGAAGAACTGGCTTGTGGGGTTTTGTCTTTGGGGTTACGGACCATAGAACGGTTTTGTTGTGACTAAGGAGGACTACGTTTTGGGGGGTGTTTATGTGCAAGACAAGTGAGGCGTCTTTGGTGGGTGTTTCTCGGTTTGCGACCCATACAACGGTCTGAGGTTGGATGTCTTTGTACCATATGCCCAAATAACGGTTGCCAGAGTTGCCGGGTGTGAAGAAACCCAGTTCGAAGGTTCCGGTTTTGGAAACTAAGGTTTGGTTTTCAGTGAGGAAGTGCGACGGAGAAAGGGTGTCTGTTGCTGCTAGGAGTTTGGAGGTAAGGAAGAGAAGGTAAAAAGTGATTGGTTTGAAGTGAAAGGTTCCAACTCCTTGCATGGTTGCAATGTTGCAAACTCTTTGCTAAGGAGCTCAGATTATAAGCGTACGTGGGAGCATATATATATAAAGTAAAAGGAATTTTATTAAGAGAGTTAGACGAGTGAATTATGATTATTAGATCAAATTTTGAAAAGTTAAAATTGAAAGATAAAGTCATTTAATTATTTAAGTGATCATGTCATTATTAAATAATTTTTAATTACCTTTGTATAGTTGTATGGCAACTTGGGTCCTCTCCAACTATGTTTTTCCATGGTCATCGTTCTGGAAAATGTCATTAATTGGTTAGTCTAACAGTAAGTAAAAAAGGGATAAATATGATTATCGGCTAAGGTTTTCTCTAGAGAGAAAATTCTGTTGGAGATGCATGAGAGGATTGTTACTCTTCTTATTTTATCAGACAAACACCTCTCTAAGTGAAGAAAAGATTTGCATAGTAGAGAAGATCATCACACGGGAGAGCTATTTTCAGTACTCTTGTAATCCTTATTTATTCCTTGCAATATTTATCTTTCTTTATTTAACAGTTTTTTTTTTTTTTGTAGAAAAAATTCAAGTTGGAAAAAAATAACCATACATGTGAAGTGTGACTTGCTTTGAAAGGGAAGAATTACGTGTTATAGAAGTACAACAAAAATTTCCACACGGTTGTTGGCTAGTTCGTCATTTATTTGTAAGAAAATAGCTGTTGACTTGAATGTCACTGTTCTTATAAATTCCAAAAAAGATACTATTGTCGTCAACGTAAATAAATGAAGAACAACGGAGTCTTTCTAATTTATGAACATTGTGAACAACTATTTTGACAATGTTCACAATGGAGTGTCCATATTGTTCGCAAATAGCTGTTGACTTGAGTGCCCATTACATAACGTGGACCGAGTCTCCTGAATTATGCAGCGGGATCATTTTTCGGAGTAAAGCTAAAGTGGTAAATTCAACGAATAAAAGTGATTTTTATAGTTTTAAGACATATTTAACATATAAATGATTTTCTTCAATTACTAATTTTATTATTTTTCATTTTATCAAATATTTCAATAGAGACCAAAGTAGTACGTAAGAGTTGTTCGCGGTGCAATTTTGTTCAGTTTTTAGACAAAAAATTGTTCAAACTAAACATTAAAATAATCCGCGATTCAGTTACATTCGATTTAAATGTAATATCACAATTGAATCAAACCAATCCAATATTTTGCGGTCGGTTTGACCGTTTTTTATTTATTTTTATATGATTTTCAAAACTATTTTTCATTTGATATAACTAACAAAATTGAAGAATATAATTAATGGTGGGAAATGAAATAAGACAACATAGGAATAAGGATTCCCATCTATATGAGATCTTTTGGATTATGTCTGTTAATGTTTTCTTTAATATGAGATTTTTAATGGATTAGGGTTCTTAACTCAGAGAATGAGTTGATAATTAAATTAGCTGAAAGATTAAAAAAAACTAATTGAAAGTTGTTAAATAAGCTTAATTAAAAGTATTTAACAAAACTATCTATTACACTAACTAATAAATGTAAAATAATAGCAAATAAATGTAAAATAACATAAAAAGATATATTTATATGATTTTTTTATTTATAGCCAAAATACATTTTTGTTAATTGTTGTTTTAGGATATTTTATTATTTTTGAACTCTTATTTTTTGGTTCAAAAATAAAACATTTTATTAAAAATTAAGAAAAAAAGAATAATGATAAAAGGAATAATTTTATTAAAATAAATATTATAATATTATAGGAGACGATAAATGAAGAATTTTATTATGATAATGAAGGTAAAAATTGAAAAAAAAAATAATACGTTACAAGTTCAAATGTTAATGAAAAAACATTAAAAGTTAGTAAAATAAGTCCATTTACTAAATAATTTATTTTAGTCAAATAAAATTATAAGTTAATCCAAAAATTATGAATTAATTTAAATTACTTATCAAACACACTGTAAATTATTTATTAGAATGTACTATATCGTCAAAGTAAAATGTGATTACTTCAAAGTACAAGGTACTAAGTTTTAAGCTCGTTTATTTTAAAATTAAATCAAATTAATTTTTATAAAATTAATTTTAAACTATTAAATGTAATAAGATATATACTTAAATTGATTTTAATCATAAAATCCTATTAAAATATATATTTTTATTAGAAATGTAAAATTAATTTTTATAACATTAAAACAATAACAAGTTTATAATGCAAGTTGAGATAGTGTGAGGAATTGTGACATACAGAGTCGAGAGTGTAAGAAATTGAGAGAAAGTGTTGTTTAGAGAGACAAAATCTACTGCAGTTTCAAAGAAATTAGTCTATCTATTAAGAAAAAACCTAAACATACATCTCAAATTTAAGATGAATGGGTAAAAGAAAGAAAGAAATAAAGACAAAAAAGAGAGAGGAACTAATAAATATGATAAATAATATAATGAAAAAAAAAAGAACAGAGTAGAAATAAAATAAACAAAATATTGAGTATATTGAAAAAGCTAATATGGGAAAACTTATGCATAAGTTAATTTTAGTTTCTGAATAAGCTTTTTTTTCTTATTTTCTTTTCTTATAGGTACTTATGAAAAAGTTTATCCAAACATGCCCTAAATTTTATTAAAATATATTCTCATTAATTCAACATATGAAAATGAATCAAATAATATTTTTTTTATTGATATCTTTAAAGTATTTGTTAGCTAATTATTAAATCTTTGCCTTTTATAAAACACCAAATTAATTTTAAAAAAGCAAATTATTTTAGACTTTAATGGTCATGCACTATCAGTGTAAAAAGTTTTACACTGTCAACCAATCAGAAATAACTGTTGATATGACTTTTAAAGTATTTATTATAAAAGTCAACAAACTTTCAATAAATGATTGTTTGTGATTAGATAACAATGTAAAATTACTTTACACTGTCAGTGCATAGTCCGTTTTCTCATTATTTTAAAACTTTTAAAATATTAAACACTTTTAACAATTTTAAATTGGTCAATTAATACCCATTAAAAACAACTCAATTACCCATACTTAATAACATTAAAGTAACATAATTGTCTATAGCATTGATTTTATTTTGTAGCATTAATTGATTATTTATTTATTACCTTATTTTAAAATTAAATAAAGTATGTATTTCATAATGTTCCCAAAATACCCCTAAAATGAGCAAGAAAAATGAACCCTAGGTTCCATGAGACTTAATTACTTAATATATATTAAGATATCTAACGAATACTATATATCTACGAAAATTCGGTCCTTTATTGGACAGATGTCATAATTTTTACAAAAAAAGGCTATGCTCAAACTTTTTTAACTCCTTTCCCATTTCTTTTTTCTTTTCTATTTTTCATATTTCATTTTTTCATTTTTTGAATTTGATGCTTCTTCACCACTTTTCTTCTTACCAAAAAAACACTACCCTTTCCACTTCATGATCACCCTTGCACTTTCCTACTTCTTTTATCAAGCACCTACATCATTTTTGAAAAAAAATAATCCAATTAAAATGCTTCTCATCTTCCCCTCTACATTTTTCCTAAAAAATTTCAAGAAAACCCCAATGTGACTAACCCTAGGTTGTTGGTTCATGCCATTTCCGCCCATTTGAGTTAATTATTATTTCTCAAAACTACTCCGATCAGTGATTTCCCCTTCTCTTGCACATCAAAACTCGTCACTTTAGGCACTGTTGGAAGTTTGTCATTGTCATTGCTGACCACCACGATGAGGTGAGTTATCCTTCAACCTTCCTCTATTCTTTCTATTTTTCCTCTTTATTTTTTCTCAAGTTTCTCAATTTTCTTTTCTTTTCACATAGGGGAAAGAGAAACAAGTGCTTATGGTTGTTCCTTTTCTTTTTATCATTTTATTTTACTTATTATTTTTTTCATCAAAACACTAAACTTAGTTGCTATATTCTTGCATAGGGAAAATACATATTTTATTGTATTTAATTCTTTAAACTTCACCTTGTCGTTCACTAGGAGTGGTAAACAAATGCATCGGGTAAATTCTTAGTCAGATTATAATAGATTGGTTAAAAATAATCCATTAATCCATTTTGATCCATTAAAAATACATTTAAAAAATCCAATTCATCCATGATCCATCTAATAAAATTCAATCTAATCCATCCATTAACAATATTTTGATGGATAGATATCCAATCCATCCACAAAAATAATATGTTTTAAAAAATAAATAATTTTTATTTTAAAAATATTCTTTCCCCCTCTCTCCTTTCCTTCTTTTCTCTCTCTTCTCTTTCTCTAACCTTTCTCTCTCTCCTCTCTCCCACTCTTCCTCTCCTCCCTTTCTCTCCAATTCTTTCGTGTTAAAATAATATTCTTCCAAGTTATCACAGAAATTATGTTCAAGAAAATAGAAAACAACTGCCAAGGAATCTTAAAAACGTAGAAACTTGAAATTTTTTTACCATAGTTCGAAATAAAAACATATTTCAATAACTCTAATTTTGTGTAGGGAGAATCGACAAAATTTAAATGTAATTTCTTAACAATTCGCATAATAGCCAGGGTGCAGATTTGAATCACCAATTAGTTATATCATAAATATTTAGGTTTAAGAAATTATTTTTTAAACCTGATTAGAAATTTTTTATTTTTTTAATGGATACTCTATTTTTTTAATGGAAATCTAATTATAAGACCAAAAAACAAATTATTCTGAAAAAAAAAACTGATTAAACATGTCTTTTTTTTTTTATCTAATGGATTTTGATAAAATAGTGGATGGGTCACTAACCATCCATAAATTTAAATGGATGGATTGGATCCAATCCATTATTTTTTTGTATAATGAATGGATTGGATGGATTTACTTGTGGATGGATTGGATGGATGATGAATAAATGGATTGTTTTGCCACTCCTATTGTTCACCATTCACTCAAATTTTTTTCCTTTGGGTTTTTCCAATTATATATATTTTTAAATGATATTATTTTTTTTCAATGTCAAATGCATGCCTACAAGCTAACACCTCCTTTAAAGTATATGGAAGATTTGATTGTTGGAATTTTAATCTTTATTTAATATTTTTATTCTTTATGTGGAAGCCAAAAACTCATAGGACTTATATCTTAGAACAATACACCAAAAGTCGTAGGATCTACAACATGCTCAACTATTAAGGATTTAGAACAAATATTTGGATCCATAACCATTTACCACCTTGATAATATGGGAGACTTACAACAACCCAAATCACGAACAAGAAAGCCGGTAGTTTTATGGTTCTTCCTCAACCTATACCTCTTGATTCCTTAATAGGACCTTCGTAACTCTTCAAATGAGAAAAATAGAAACAATTGTGTAGCTTGGTATATTGGGGACCATAACCAAAATTTCTTATTTATTGACACCACTAAGATGCCCATTATGCTAAAGTGGGCTAATAAAGGTATCCACTCTTTAAGCCCATATTACATCCTCTTGATAGTCTAACGGGCTTACATAATTTGATCACTTAAAATAAAGGCCGCTAAATATATGTAACTAATATAGTTGTTATTAACTAACATGGTTTAAATAATTAATATAGTTGTTATTAACTAACATGGTGTAGCATGGTTGGCAGATAACTTTGCTCCTTAAGCATGTAGTTAAGGGTTCAATCCCCTAGTCCGTGTGTAAAGAAAAGCATCTGCTGAGAGAGATCATCCCCTTAAATGAATCTTAGTACCTCAAGATATTAGTCTTTAGTTTTTGGTCGAGGGATACCTTGAGTCACCCAAAAAAAATTAATTGTTATTAAAATATGAGCCCATATTAGATAAGGAAATATAAATTTCCAACATTGATTTTGTCTCAGGTTGTCGGCTTTATTTCTCTTACACCATTCTTTGATTATTTTGTTTTAGTACTAAGTATTATGAGTTAGGTTTCTTTTGTGACAATGTTGCTTGAGCATAGGATTTTTGGGTCTAAATGCCTTTCTTTAACTCTTTAATTCCTATCTCATGTGAAAATGGCTTATCCTTTTCTCTTTGTTAGTCTTTTTTTTTTTTTCTAGTTGGAGTTAGTTTTATTAGTATCCATTTATGCTATTTAGCAAGACTTCTTAATTAGTATGTTATCATACCTTCCAATTTATTTTAATAGATATTTTTCAATTGATGGTGATGTTCATTTGTTTTAGAACAATATTTACTTGTCTTATTTTATTACAAGTGTTATTTTACTTGGATTGGAAAAGTGATATATGATTAGATTTCAAGTGGTTTTACAAGCACCAAGTACTGAGAGTTCTTTTGTCTTTCGTTTTTAGGGAAAATTTGAAGGTGTCAAATGAAAGGTTAAATGGTATGCCTCCCTCTCCCTTCCCAAAACAATTGACATTGAGGTTATTGAAATATGAAATATGGTCAATCATTGTATATCTTATGTGCAAGTTCTTGGTTAGGGAGAGAAAATTGAGGTTTTAGTGGACAAGATAATTGCAGCAATTCGCAAACTGTCATGAGGTCATTTTGTAGTGGTTAAAACTGCCACAATTTGATTTTATAACTGTTGTAGTTTAAGATTTTTCTTGTAGTGTATGTCTAGATAGATAGATAGATAGACAAACAAACAAACAAACAAAAAGACAAATAGACAAGTAGGCAGACAAATAGACCCACACATGTATATATATACATATATACACACACACATATGCATATATACATATATAAGTATACATACATGTGTGTGTGTGTGCATATAAACTAACTTAGGTAGGTAATCTTTTTACATTAAAATTTTCATGTAATAATGACAACTATTTTTGCTCTATTTTAATAAATCAACTATGTCATGACAACAACCAATATAAAAATAAATAAATAAATATAAAAAAATACACATTTACAAAAATTGAATAACATTTAACCAAAAAAACCTTAACATCCTACAAGTCAAAGATAGACATTATTCCAATAATGATAAACAAAACGTACCATTCTTGATAGTCAACTTTCTTCACTCTTCTAAATTGAGGTGTCCTTGTGCAAAATTCATAACTACAAAAATTAATTGCAATGATAGAGAAATAGAGATAAAGAAACTAAGAGATAGAGATAGAGAAAGAGAAAGACTAAGAAAGTGAGAGAGATTGAGACACAATCGGAGAAAGAAGGACACCATTGTGACACTAGTTCACATTTAGCATAACTCGTATTTATTTACTTAATTAATAATATGAGTAAAAAAAATTCTCTGCTTTTAATAATAGAAAATTTGCAATTTTAACAGAATTTGGAAATGGTGTTAAAAAAAAAAGATTTGTATATATTCGTTGTAAAATTGTACATCATGATTTCATAATCAGAAAAATAACTAAAATACAGGGAAATCAAAATATACATCAAAGTAGTTGCTACTCATTCCCAGTACATAAAAAAGATCCTAGTCAGAGCAGTGTCCGTCTACCCTATCCCAAAAATGACAAGCCGTCAGACTAGGCCTATAGGTCCTCATTAACATCTGGGTCTTCATTAACTGCAATCAATCATGCATGAAAGAAAAAGTAATAGAGTGACGTGATTTGTTCTAAAATCACTTTTACATGTATGGTAGGAATTCTACCATAAAATATAGATAAAACACAGTTAACAATAAAAGGGAAACCTAAAATTTAGTCTATATTATATTATTCTTGACTCAGGTATAGATCCATACTTTTCATTAGTGGGTAATAATTCTTAACAGAACCTAGGAAGTGACTGGGAGTATATATACATCTCTCAACATCATTACATGGTACAGTCTTCGTCATCATTGAGGAACAAAATAACAATTTAGGATATCCATTTATAGAGATATACTCTCACCAATCCTGGTGATTGAATAGTCATTAGGGTTATCAAGTTGGCTAAGTGATTGTCTTGGCTCAAGAGCGCTATCTTGGCCATTAAGACGTTCACCACTTGATACCATACCCTCTAGACCTAACCATGGGTCCTTGTTTTCATCCCGCAATGTATCAAACTGTACCTTTCCTAGTAGGGTATCATGCCACTACATGTTGTAATGCCCAGCCACTTGCAGGATCTGTGACTGTCCCCACAAACCAACACAAGACTTTTCAGCGTGCTTTGTCCTCACTCACACGCTTCCTGGGAAACTTCCCAGGAGGTCACCCATCCCTAAATCGCTCTAAGTTAAGCACGCTTAACTATGGAGTTCTTAAGTGATGGGCTACCGAAAAGTAGATGCATCTTGTTGGTATAGGTAGCACTTATTAATTCCTTTAAGCTATCCTCAACTGTACAGTCCCATACCCGCACAGTCTCTGGATCCCTCTCGTTCGGGTGTGTATTCGATTCATTCATGTACCCCTCCCGCTGGAAGCCTGCCAGGAGTCGCTCATTGTCCGTGCCTCATCTCTTTTGCACCGGCGATCACTCCCCGCCCTCGTCAGCGCCCGGGATGTTACATGCCCACCAGCTTCCGCTTGGTTTGTCCTCGAACCACACCGTACTGGGAGAGAGGCCTTGCTCTGATACCACTTTGTAACGCCCGGCCGCTTGCAGGATCTGTGACTGTCCCCACAAACCAACACAAGACTTTTCAATGTGCTTTGTCCTCACTCACACGCTTCCTGGGAAACTTCCCAGGAGGTCACCCATCCCTAAATCGCTCTAAGTTAAGCACGCTTAACTATGGAGTTCTTAAGTGATGGGCTACCGAAAAGTAGATGCATCTTGTTGGTATAGGTAGCACTTATTAATTCCTTTAAGCTATCCTCAACTGTACAGTCCCATACCCGCACAATCTCTAGATCCCTCTCGTTTGGGTGTGTATTCGATTCATTCATGTACCCCTCCCGCTGGAAGCCTGCCAGGAGTCGCTCATTGTCCGTGCCTCATCTCTTTTGCACTGGCGATCACTCCCCGCCCTCGTCAGCGCCCGGGATGTTACACATGTCACTTGCTTTACATTACTCACTAATTTATCACTTCCTAACTTCTCAAACAGAGGTGTCCCTAGTCTCATTTAATTTGAGCACCAGTACAATCAATATTTTTGCCTTATATTGCAAAAATTACACAATACCTAAAATTTTAACAAAATAACGATATAGTAATTATAGTTTAATTACTGAAATTTTGGCAAAATATCAACTAAATAAATACTTTTTAATTTTCTAAATTTGAGTAGAATAACAACTTAGCAAGTGCATTTTAATTTTCTAAAACTGACCAGAGTAACAACTTAGCAAGTGCATTTTAATTTTTTAAAATTAAGCAAAGTAACAGCTTAGCAAGTATAATTTAATAATTTAAATTTGAGCAGAATAATAACTTAGAAATTATAATTTAATAATCTAAATTTGGACAGAGTAACAACTTAGCAAAAATTAAAGTTTAATACCAAACAATATTATATAATAATAATAATAATAATAATAATAATAATAATAATAACTTTAAGCATAAACAAGTGTAGGGAAAAACCCTTCCTATCAATATACAAAGTGACAATAATTTAGAACCAGCCCCACTCCCCCCATTACCTCTAAGGTGGTTGATGAAGAGGATGGAGTTGTTAGTACAAAGCTCCAAGGAAGAGAATTTTTACTAGTTAATAGAAACTAGTAAAATTTAAGCAAAATAAGAGAGAGAAAGAAAAATTTTAGAGAGAGAAGCTCTATAGCTTATGGAGGAGAAGAATGGTGAAAATCTTGTCTAAAGGCATACCTATTTATAAAGAAAAATAAGATTAGGTGTCCACTTTGATGACATAAGCCATTATGTCATAAATCTCATTTTTGATTTATTTTTAATTCAATTAAGGGACAAATATGCAAAACTAGAGAGGTGACTCAACCCCTAGGCTGGACATGTGGCACTATATGTTGTCCCAACTTTATCTGTGTTAGTTTTATTTGCAGGTGAATTAACCAGTACTAATAAAATCGCCTAAACTTGAATAATTTAACCTTTAGTATCAAAATAATGTATTTTAATGAAAAAATGAACAAATACATTATTTTTCATCAAAAATATATTTCTAATAATAAATTTTATTTTTTATTAATTTGTTTCAAATTATATGTATTTATTTTGTATTTTTAAGTTAGAAAATTCATATTAAATCCAATTTAATTCAATAAATACCAAAATTTTTATAGAAATTTTAAAATTAAATATTTTACCTATAAATGAACTAGAATTACCATTTTCACCATTTTTGGATGTCAAACCAATACTGACTAGTTTATCAAACACCTAAGGACATTTTGGTTATTTTACACAAAAATTCTAGAAAATTTCCAGAAAATTTTCAAAATTATATTTTAATATATATGATATGATTCGAAGCTCAAATTGTTATTTTAATGTTAATTGAATATTTTTCTCATGTCACCCCTTAATGTTGAGAAGTAGAGACAAAATTGTCATTTTCTAATTTCTCTAGGCTCTAGCTCGGAAAAATTATTAAAAATCACGATTAGATAACTCTTGAAATTCAAAGTGCAATGGTGGGAATCGAAAATTTGAAATTCTTTCCTTATTTTTCATAATTAAATCGTCAAATATTAAAAAAACAGTTAAAAAAATTAAAATAGCTGTGTTTTATTTTTCACTATTTTTCTTTCAAAATAAAATTTTTATAATTAAATATACTTTGTATAAAATTTTCAAAATATTTTGAGGTTAAAAAGTCTTTGGTTAGTTCTTGTAGTCAACCAAGGGTATTTTTGTTATTTCACAAAAATTTTCTCAATAAATTCTTGAAATATTTCTAAAATTATTATGAATTATTCTAAGTATGTTGATAACTTAAAAATAATTTATAAACACTTCTAACTATTTTTATTTATTATTTTGTTATCTGACTTTTTAAGAACGAAACAAACATTTTACAAATTTTCGGGCTTCATTCCCAAAAATTATTAAAAATCGAAACTAAGTACTACTAATACGAATGTAACTATAAGGATCAAATTTTTAAGATTCCCATCCAGTTCTCCAAAAATAAATATAGAATAATTAGAAAAATAATGTGATAGGCGTCCTTAGGGTGATCTTGAAGTTCCTACGGGGTGGAGACAATGGGGTCGGTCCATGGATTCTTTTTCCTTTTGCTGCATTTCACTCGAAGGGTTGAAGAGAGATAGTGCATCAAGTTGTTCGCAAGGGCTAGCTTGATCCTCTTCCCCAGGATCCCAAATGGGAAACCCTAGGAGAGCCACCTACTCCAACTACCGTCCATGTACGATCCGTACTAGATCTGACCAACTACCCATCCTACCTCCTTTACATTCTTAACAGCCTATCTTTGTCTCAGTAGAGTCTTTCAGTGGCATGTTTCGGTCCTTTTTCCCATTACTTAGAAAAAGTGAGCCACTGGTTTAAGTACAAGATACTATCATTATTGCCTAGACAATTAGACATCCAACCCATAATCACAACGACCCAATTGCAACAGCAGAGCTCTAACAACTGACCTATATCCCCCGAGTCAAGTGGAGCGTGCATGAAGGAGTCAAGTCGGTTTTCTATTCTTTTCTCTTTTCCTTAGCGCGGCTGGGCCATCCTGGACTTGAACCAGAGACCTCACCCGTGAAGTAAATCATCGCACCTATAGTCCAACCAATTGGGAGAGAATCAATAGATTCTTTTTCGGGAGTGATTCATCTTTCCCGAACGCAACATACAACTATCCGTTGTATTGCGTTCTCCAAGTGTGCTTGTTCCCCTTTCTTCTTTACCATGGCATGTATTTGTGAAATAACTTCGATGAGAAGAAAAAGGAAGGCGTTAAGAGACCCTCCTAGCACAACCCTATACACTCTAAGATCCTTTTTCAAACCTGCTTGCATTTCGAGTCAAGAGATAGATAAATAGACACATCTCATTGCACTGATTAGAGGCGTTCGTAGTGACTAAGGGGGTCGAAGACCAATAAGTGAGTTATTTATCAGCCAAGCATTCTATTCTTCTTATGGCTAGATCTAATCTCCTGGTCCCTGTGGAAAAGGAAAAAGAATTTCATGTTTTTCCTTTCGAGAACGAAGGATTAGGAAAATCTTATTGATTGCAATTTTCTCCAAACCCCTGGGAAAAGCATGAAAAAAAGGCTCGAATGGTACGATCTCGCCGTCACCCTTAGAATGAAAGGGGTGATCTCGTAGTTCTTGGTCTGTGAAGATACGTTGTTAGGTGCTCCGTTTTTCTTTTTCCATTGAGGCCAAACCTAAACCTGTGCTCGAGAGATAACTATCCATATACTGATAAAGGATGTATCAATTCTCGAGAAGAGAGGAGTCATGGTGGTCCCTCCCAGATCGCGTGGATCCCACGAGTTAAGAGAAAGTTGGATCTACATTAGATCTCACCTGAATTGCTCTATCTATCCTTTTGAGGATAAGTAGTTTGGTTTCAAACCCCGGTTCAAACAGGAGAAGTACGCCATGCTAATGTGCCTTGGATGATCCACATCTCAAGGTTAGGCACCAATGAACACATTGAACTATCCATGTGGCTGAGATCCCTCACAGTCAAGCATACACGCACACAGTCCAAGCATAACAACGCAATTATCAGGGGCGCGCTCTACCACTGAGCTAATAGCCTGTTGTGAGGGCCTCCCGCCAGGGGCTCACTACGCCAAAAGAAAGAGAAACCCCATCCCTCTCTTTCCTTTTTACACCCCCATGTCGCCCCCGTGTGGTGACATGGGGGTGAAAAAAGAAACTCCTATCAACTTATTCCGACCTAGGATAATAAGCTCATGAGTTTAGTCTTTCTTCACCGTCAAGAAACGAAAGAAGACTTCCATCTCCAAATTTGACTCAGACATAACTCGCTTCTTTTTGGGTGTGAAGTAGTGTCAAACTAAACTACCCAACAAGCATTAGCTCTCCCTGAAAAGGAGGTGATCCAGCCGCACCTTCTAGTACGGCTACCTTGTTACGACTTTACTCCAGTCACTAGCCTTGCCTTCGGCATCCCCCTCCTTGCAGTTAAGGTAATGACTTCGAGCATGGCTAGCTCCTATAGTGTGACAGGCGGTGTGTACAAGGCCTGGGAACAAATTCATCGTTGTATGGCTGATCGATGATTACTAGCAATTTCAGCTTCATGCAAGCGAATTGCAGCCTACAATTTGAACTAAGGATAGGTTTTTGGAGTTAGCTCACCTTTGTGGGATCGTGATCCTTTGTCCCGTCCATTGTAGCACGTGTGTCGCCCAGGGCATAAGGGGCATGATGACTTGATGTCATCCTCACCTTCCTCCGACTTATAACCGACAGTCTGCTCAGGGTTCCAAACTCAACGTTGGCAACTAAACATGAGGGTTACGCTCATTGCAGGACTTAACCCAACACCTTACGGCACAAGCTAACAACAGCCATGCACCACCTATGTCTGCGTTCCCGAAGGCACCCTTCTCTTTCAAGAGGATTCACAGCATGTCAAGCCCTAGTAAGGTTCTTCGCTTTGCATCAAATTAAACCACATGCTCCACCGCTTGTGCATGCCCCATCAATTCCTTTGAGTTTCATTCTTGCGAACGTGCTCCCCAGGCGGGATACTTAACGCGTTAGCTACAGCATTGCATGAGTCGATACGCATAACGCCTAGCATCCATCGTTTACGGCTAGGACTACTGCGGTATCTAATCCCATTCACTCCCCTAGTTTTTGTCTCTCAGTGTCAGTGTCGACCCAATAGAGTGCTTTCGCCATTGGTGTTCTTTCCGATCTCTTCACATTTCACCGCTCCACCGAAAATTCCCTCTGCCCCTACCGTACTCCAGCTTGGTAGTTTCCACTGCCTGTCCAGGGTTAAGCCCTGGGATTTGACGGCGAACTTAAAAAGCCACCACTATGGTACAACACTGACCACTAATGGGTGAACCAATGGGACAAAGACACACACAAAGAGAGACAAAGATTGGGAGAGAACAGGGATAGAGAGAGAGAGAGAGCTCACCTACATTGGTTGGTAGGAGTGGAGGCAATAGGTGTGCCAACAACAACTGTGGTAGTTGGTGGTGGTGGTAGAGAGTAGGAGTTAGAGAGAGATAGTGAGAGAAAAGAGGGAGAAAAAAGGGGAAAGAGAAAAGGTACATACATTTAGGGATTGCATAATTAGCAACTGAAATAATTCAATCATTAATTGATGAATTAATGAAACATGTATTTCATTAATTATATAGCAACCCAATAATTAGCGATTGGTACTTTCAATCACTAACACACACCCAAATTTTGAGTTTTTTTTTTCTTCCTAACTTTTTATATTAGAAAATTGCAACCAAATACATTCAACATCAAATAATTTACTACTGAATTGAGTTAGAAACAAACTTTTGCTTCAATCAAAAAAAGTAGGTGCAAAATTTCTTGTGACCAATTTTTATCAATTGCTAAATCGTCAACTCGTTTAACAGCCTTATTTAAGGCTTACAAATGGATTTGACGACCAATTTTTCATTATTCTTCTGCGATTGAATTATCTATCACAAATTTGGTCACTAAAATACTAGAAAAAATAATATTAGTTACAACAATTTATCAATCTCAAATTTAGTTACAAAATAGCAATCGACATATTGGTCAGTCGCTACTCAAAACTTGTTGTGCAAGTGATAAAATAGGTTTATGTTTGCAAAAATGAGTACAACACCCTTTCAATCTTTTTCCTGACAATCTTCTCAAACACTACAGCATACAAGGTATTTCACTCTTTCATGTTTTCACTGAACAAATACAATCTATACCATTTTAGCTTGAGAAAGTGTCTGCTCAAGATAGTTACTTTGTTGAATTCATCATGGGTGGCCATTTTCTCTGCTTTCTGGGACTGTGATGTTGTGCAGGAAGATATGAGATGGAAGTGAATATCTCAACTGCCTCTAGCTTAGTTTACAAAGCAGAGTTATTGATATATTTTCATGTACTACCCAAAATTCAACTGCAAATTTTTGAAAACTATATTTCATTAAAAATCTGAATTGAATAAGTTCTTACAAAGATTGACGTCATCTTTAAATTTTGTGCCATTTTGTTTAGCAATTTTCTCCAGTTATCTGGAAGAGGTCATTAAGGAACCTGGAAATTGGAGTAAGTCATGACAACTATAAAAAACAATGAAGCATAAATTATTCAACATTTCAACGTATGATGCTTCTTATCTAGCATCCAGCACTGTAACACTCAATTCATTTTTACTACAAGAGCAACTTATGCCATCAGAAGGTTCTCCAATGAAAAAAGTAGGAATTTTAGGTTGAGGCAAGTCAATTTCACTACCCAACATCAGAACCACAGTTGACATGCTTGGCCTATCCTGGGGATGCTGCTGTGCACACAGGAGGCTGATATGGATGCAGCGTTGTACTTCAGACAAGATCCATGAATCGTTGAGGCATTCATCAATCAGTTCTAAAGGCCTTCCTTGTTCCCATAAATCCCATGCCTATTACACATATTAACCATGTTACTGAATTTCTGAAATTTAGCATATTAAAAAAGAGTTATCAATATAAAAAGTTTTATACTATCAACCAATCAGAGGTCATCGTTAGTATGACTTTTAAGTTAGTTATTATAAAAATCAATAAGCTTACCATATATGATAGTTTGTGATTGGATAATAGTGTAAAGGCCCTTTACACTATTAGTGCATAGACTATTTACACATTAAAGAAACTAATTTCATCACACTTAGTCACTTACATGTCCAAATAGGTTGATATTGTCATCTGGATAATAGAACCTTCTACTTTTTCTCCCAGTTATTATCTCAAGCAACAAAATCCCAAAGCTAAAGACATCTGATTTCACTGAAAAGTGTCCATTAACAGCATATTCTGGGGCCATATATCCACTGTAGGGGAACAAAGCAAACACCCCAAATTGATTAGCAAACTATTAGTTAACAATAAAGGGATATCAAATGAGAATACTGCTTACTATGTTCCCACTACTCTATTTGTGTTTCCTTTGCTCTGATCTCCCCCAAAACTTTTAGCCAAACCAAAGTCTGAGATCTTCGGGTTCATCTCACTGTCGAGCAAAACGTTACCTGCTTTGAGATCTCTATGTATAATCCTCAGCCTAGAATCTTGATGAAGATATAATAGGCCCCTAGCAATCCCACAAATGATGTTAAAGCGCTTAGGCCAATCCAAGATTTTTCCTCTTCTTTCATCTGATCACAATACTGTGATAATGTCATCACAAACAGAATATATTGTCATAGAAGGATAGCAACTATGTCAACTAGAGTCTGCATTGATAGATTGGCTTAATGGATCCTGACCAAAAATAAAATAATCAAGGCTTCTGTTAGGCATGTATTCATATATCAGCAATTTCTCCTGGTTTTGGATGCAGCATCCAAGAAGCCTTACAAGATTGCGGTGCTGAAGTTTGGCTATTAGTATTACTTCATTTTTTAATTCATTTAGTCCCTGCCCGGAACTACTTGAAAGCCTCTTGACAGCAATTTGTCTCCCGTCATCTAATGTACCCTGATTAACAATGACAAAGAAAAAGTACAATATCTTAATTTCTCAATCGCGAGTTGTTAATTTCATGAATCCTAGATTTTAACGTAGAAGATCACCTTGTACACAGGTCCAAAACCACCTTCTCCAAGCTTATTGTTGACTGAGAAGTTATCAGTGGCTATAGCTATTCTTGATAGGTCAAATACTGGAAGCTCCATATCTTCTTTATGTTCTTCATTAATATGACTAACTGTCTCAGTAGTCCTTATATTTCCTAACACATTCATCATGGAAAATGACATTAAGAAAAGCTCATTATGGAATAGGGCAATAAGTGAACTATATATATTATGATGTGTGGACCTTCATCAAGAAAATTTAAAACAAAATCTAATGAAAAAAATGCGTTCAAATCCAAATGACTTGGCTAACGAGTTGGGGAGTTCCAAGAACTATTTTGGAAACAATGGTAATTGGCAAGAAAAAAAAAATTACATGAACTAGTATGCCATTCAGCTTTTCAACATACAAATGTACCACAACAGGCAACGTTGGTGAACCTATAGATGATCCAGGATGACTTTCTAATTTCTGTGATATATAACAGAAATGAAGTGCATCTTGCACTCAGCTAGTGGCTCAACAAAGGATTTGAAAGAGTAAGCAATCATTAAGGGTGGTCTACTGCAAGTATGCAATGAGGGTATTCTCAATCAAGAATCTTGTGTAATTTAGGATACCTAGTCAATTAACATATCATTCAGAACAGTGTTGCTCTTTCTTTTTTCTGAAAAGGAAAAGATAAAATTTATTGAGTAAACAGTTATTTTGGTCCCTGAAAGTGGAAGGCGCTATCACATTAGTCCCTGAATTGAAAAAAAATTAAAAAAAGGTCCCTAGACTATCAAATAAGTCCTTAAATTTAACTGCTTACTGTCATTTTAGTCCCTAAATATATGTAATATTATCACTTTAGTTATACATTTTTTTAAATTTTGGACTAATATGATTGTCAATTTGCACTTTCAAGGACCTTTTTTTATTTCCTTCAATTCAAGGACTATTGTTATAGCGCCTTTCAGTTTCAGGGACTAAAATAGCTGTTTACTCTATTTCATACACTAGCTACATTTACACTGATTTCTGCACATGACCTCATTTCGCACTGCGAATCCATCATATGACTTCTTTTTCACCAATTCTTCCTTTGACGTCTGCTTATCAACAAGTATTCATTAAACATTGTTTTGTTAATGGGCCATTCCCTACTGAAGAAAGGTCATTTATTAATCTAACAAATGAGAAAAATTGGTTTTAGTCAATCGGAGTAAGAAGTCACTTTAATTTTCACTTTAGGTAACTAAACAGCATTATCATCATGTAACAAAATGTAAATGTTATCAGCACTCAGAATGAATACACGTGCAATCTACCTTCTAACTTTGTCCTCCTTCTGTGCATATAATAACAGCAACAAATGATCATCGCAGAAATTATTGCAGCAGTACTCCCAATTATTCCCCCCACTATCTTTCGCTCACCATGCCTGCTATTTTCCTCTTCAGTGCCTGATTTCCACACAACACCGCAAAGAAATATAAAATTACCTATAACAAACTTTGGAAGAAGCAATAATAACCTGGGAATATTCCAATTCAAGTAATTTTCAACTAAAGCAAGAATAAAAGAAACAGACTCACAATTCAGAAAGCAGACAAAGTCTCAAATAATGATTATTCCAACAACATAAGTGAGTGATACTCGATTAAACACAGTAAGAAAAACTCATACCTAGCTCTGAAGCTGGCATTCGAATATAAAAATCCTGCTCTCCTCCTTTGATGACTCTAACATCAAATAAATGACCAGTCCACAATTTGCAACCACTATCAGTGGTATAAGCCACACAAGAACAGTTTCTCATGCATCTTTCTTTGCAACCACCGTCTCCCAAACTTTGGTTCAACCAAATATATGTGCCACTGGGTTCTTGAAACACACCATATTTGACAAAATCATCTGTTGTACAATTCAATGCTTTGTTGCGTACACATCCCTGTGTATAGTCCATCGAGTCCCACCCACTGAGTGACTTTGGTGTGAATCCTTCTAAACACACACAAGCTGGTGCTCTAGTAAGGTCGCAATTCCCATTGGCTCCGCAAACTCTATGATAGCTACAATAGCTATCATCCTTGATCCCGCGAGCTGGAACATCTTGGTTCTCTGTCGTTTCAAGCACCATTCTCTGTAACAAGGTCTCAGCTACAGTTGAGGGAAAGAGAAGATGAAAACTGATTAGCGTAAGAGTGACAAACATGTCCATCTAGAACCAGTTTTCGACCCTTTGGCGTGCGAATTGAAGATAAAACCTAAAACGTGGAAGGTGGGAAAGTTTTTCTTAAAGGAATAGACAACAACCTACGCCGCAGTTGACTGGCATTAATTAAGACAGCGATTTAGCTTGGTGTCATTGCAATAATTACTACGTCATTTGAGGTCACTACATAACTGAGTTATTTTAACTCTTTTTTGTGAATTAAAAAATTCCGGTTACGTATCACGTAAAGATTATCTAAAACTATAAAAATAATTTCTTGTCATTGTACAAGTCAATGCAAATTAACAAACTAACTTTAAATTTTTTCTCCCATGGTTTTTTGCATTTACTTTACATCTTTTTATTTATCTATTTTTGTGCACCACATGTATCAGGGGCTAACAATTTCAGAGAAGTTTGTGCCCAAAAAAGGCAGAAAATACAATTTGGAAGAGTTGATATTAAATTATGATTGCGTCCTGGGTAAGGTGAAGTCTTTATCTACCTTATCAAGATGACCGACTTTTCCAGAGTACATGACATGTGAATGCATCAATGCAAGGCCGCTTAATGACCCTCGTGACAAAGACAAAAATCTCTTTCGAAAGTCAAAGGCGGCTAGAAATTAAACTTCCATTCCCATATCTAGCCTTTGCTTGTTATGGGTAATTAAGTAACGAGAGGTTATTTTGGAGGTATATGGAGTATTTTCTTTGTTTTTGGGAGGAAATTAAGAAGGATAAATAACAATGTTTGCGGGACTCAATTGGTCAAGCCATTAGTTCAAGATTTAATAATTTAACTATAATTAAATCGGTGTTAATAATAATAATAATAATTAAATAATATATAATATAATATCATAATTTTATAATATTAAAAGTTAAAAATAGAACATTATTTTATAGTTTTTTAATATTTAAAGTACATATAAAACAAATCAAATATACAATAATACTTAAATCTAAGTTTCAATATTATGCAATAATGTTTATTAACAATAAAAAATTTACATCCAAAATGTAAAAAAAAATGATAAATATTTTAGTTTAATTTTTCATTGTTTTAGGAAAAAAATAAAAATGACATTGTATTAAATATTTTTTATTGACCCACAATAAACCGATATTTGACTGATTTTCATAGTTTTTGATTGATTTTCCGTTTCTCTAACTGATTTTTGATTAATTAACACGGTTTGTTCCAGTTTTCAAAAAAAATAATGAAAATCGATGGACCCTACCATATTCTATTTCCTTGCACAACACCCGTGATTTTGAAGGGAAATCAAAACTTGGAGTGCTTAACGTTATTTGTTATTTTTACTTTCATATACCTGATTCATTGTTTCTATATATAAGGTTGGCAGTGAGTGTTAGGCAGTCCGCAGCCATAATTTCATATTAATAAATATTGTGCTTAAATTTAATTTAAATAAAATAAATTTTATTTCAAATATAAAATAAAATAATTAAATATGTAATAATTATTATGTATATTTTGTCAGATCATTAAATTAAAATTATGTTTTAAATTTTATTTGATTTAAAATTGAATTTAATTATATGAATAAAATTGTCTTTTCATAATATTTCTTATTTCTTTTCCTTCATTTTCTTATGTAGCTAAATAAATCATCTTATATCATTCGTTGTTAATTAATTCTAGACTTAATTGCACTTTGTGCCATCCAAGTTTTATCATTTTGTGAATTTTGTCACTGTGTTTTTTCTCATATTTTGTTATCCTATTTTAAAATTTTGCAAATTTTGTCCAATCATTAATTGTTTATTAAATAAAAATTCTCAAAATTGGACAAAATTCGCAAGATTTCAAAAAATAGGATGACAAAATGCGAGAGAAAAAAATACGGTGGCAAAATTGGCAAAATGATAAAACTTGGGTGACAAAAAGTGCAATTAAATCTTAATTCTATTTATCCAAACAATACAAAATTTCGCTAAAAAATTACTTTAATTAATATCATTTCTATTTTTTTCTATCTAATTCTTTTCTCTCAATTTCTCTTCCTATCCAAACAAAGTGTTAAGAGTGTGTTTTGTTTCATGGTGGAAATCATGATAATTGATTTTGATTGCAGTCAAACTTGATTTAATAAAATGTAGATGTTTGACTATTATTAGATAAAATTGATGTTTCCTCAAAATCTCAATTTAACTAGAAGTGATAAAAAATAACTTTTGTGTTGAGTTAAAGTTTACACTAAGTTTTATAACAAACTTGTTTACAAAATAAAAGAATCTTAATATAAATCACTTTACTTGAAAATCAATTTTAATCAAAATCAATTTCATTTAAAATAAATTTTGTAAACATCTATCTAAACACACACTAAGGGGATGCGACATGTGACCAATGAATAGTTGTAAAATACATTTAGTGCATGTTTGCATAGCTATGGTACCTTCCGTTGCACACAATCTTATGAACTAAACGTGAAAGTAAGAATTTGGTGGATTCACGTTCAACAGAGTTTGAACATATTTACAAACACACCCTTAATTATTGTAATAATATAAAATATTTAAGAATAAGAATAACTAACAAAAAAGTAATTTGAGGTTTGAACTGCTAAATGTTAGGAAATGCTTTCGTCCAAATAATTAATCTAGAATATCTGATACGCTGAAATTTATCAAATGAATCGTCACGTTTGGGTCAGTGAGATATTGACTCAGATATATGAGTATACGTCAGCACCTAACAAAAGATATGAGTTATGTGCAGCAGCCACGAAATTTATAGCTATATTTCGTAACTTTTTCTCGGTGATAAATAGTGTTTGATTATAGATTTAAATATGTTGTTGGTTTCTATAATATATTATTTTTTTGATTTTGTTCTTTATAAAATTACTTTTTTTGAAATGTTTGTAAAATTTATTTTTTATGTATTTGGTCCTTGTTATTTTGTTTTAGTTCTTGTAATATATCTATTTTTCTGTTTTAATTCCTATAATATTTTGTTTATTTTGAGTTAGTTCCTTCAAAAAAATGGTAGAGACTAAAAGTAAATTATTCACATATTACAAGGATAAAAACAAAAAAATAAATACTTAATGACAACTAAAACAAAATAACAATGACCAAAATAAAAAAAAATTACAAGGACCATTTTAAAAAATAATTTTATAAGGACTAAAACCATAAAACGGTAAATTGTCAGGACCAAAAATATATTCAAACTTAATTAGGAAATAAGGTTTAAATATACTTTTTGCCCTTTATCTTTTTAAGATAATTCGTTTTGATCATTTATCTTTTAAAAGTATTAATTTGGTCCTTTATTTTTTTAAAACGCTTCATTTTGGTCCTTCTGTTAGGTTAAAACTAACATAGTTAGTGTCTTATGTTTAAAATAATTAATTTTAAACATAGTGGCAATTTTTAATCACCACTATTCCAGTTTTTAACCGCCACTATTCACAAAATCCTTAAGAACCCTAAACTTCTATGAATTACTCACAATTGGAGCAATTTTTGGAAAATTGATTGAGGGCTTTTTTGTGTCTCTTAGAGGCAATCAAAAGCCCTCAAAGTTTGCAGCAAATCATTTTTTGTATTGAGAAAATTTTATGAGTATTGATTATGAATTTTTAAAATTTAATAAATAAAATTATTATAGTGGCAGTTAAAAATCGCCACTATGTTAAAATTAGTTATTTTAAAATTGATACTCATCTTCTTCATCTTCTCCCTCATGAAGCAACATATGATCAAAGTGCAAAGCACTTGAAAATCTATCAAGGAGAACACATAAGTCGTGGTTGATGACGTTTTCAAGCATCATGGTGAGGTTGAGGTCAGAGTGGGCGAGGAGGGAGGAGTATCGGACGTTCCAAAAGATTTTGGAGTCGGTGGGCTTGGTAGTGTTGGTGCGGAGGAGCTTGGCACTGCCAAGCTAGATGGCAGCGATGCGGTCGTACTACTCACCCTTGCACCGGGTGTGGAGGCAGAGGATGACACAGGACCACGGGGCGAGGCGGCAGGAGGGAGGGAAAGAGGGAAGACGAAGAGAGAGAAAGGAGGAAGAGGGAAGACAAAGAGAGGGAAGGGAGGAAGAGGAAAGAAAAAGAAAAAGAAACATTTAGTGGCGATTTTTAACCGCTATTTTTTTAAAAATCTAACTTTTCCGTTATCAAAGTTAACGTTGTTGACGAAAAGGACTAAATGGAGCATTTTAAAAAGATAAAGGATTAAATTGACGTTTTTAAAAGATAAAGGACTAAAACGAATTTTCTTAAAAAGATAAAAGGCCAAAAGTATATTTAAGCCAAGAAATAAATACATCGAGCCACAAGATTGAGGGATCACTAGAGGTGGCAAAACGAGTCAACCCGCTAAAAAAATAAAAAAATGTCTTAATTAATTTTATTTCTAACAAATAATAAATGATAAATATTTATTAAAAATAAATATATTAATTTAAGCTTTGAATAACAATTTATTTAAACAAAACAAATTAAATTGATAAAAAAGTTAACGTGAACATGTTTGAATTCTCATCAATAAATAACATGTTTCTTAATTTTTAATACTTAACGTGCATACAGCAAAAACAAAAAAAGTTGGCTTGCATATACAATATATAAAAATTAACGTGAATAGTGAACGTAAGCAAAAGACCATTTAGAGTTTGGTTTGTTAAAAAATATGGTACACAACACAAAAATAATTTTTTCACATTTGATTTAAAAAAAGGTCAAGAATAACACAAATCAAGTGATGATAGACAAGACAAAAGCTCAGTTTTGGGTTACTTAACAAACTATGAAACAACTTTTTGTCCTAAATACAGAATACTTAAAAAATAAAAATACTCATTCTTATTTCGTATTTAATAACTATAGTTTTCCTCTCTTGTCTCTCCTCCCACCATCGTCATCACTGTCACTGCTGCCACCACTATCGCTACTACCACCATGGTCACTACTGTCACCACCATCTTCGCCGGCACGCCATCGTCACACTACCACTGCCACCATCGTCACCACCATCACCACCGTCATAGCCACATATTTTAAATTTGTTTATCCATATAATTCTTATTATTAAATTGTTTTTTAAATTTATTTAATATGTTATATTAAAATCTTATTTAAATCTATTTTTAAACTTTTAATTTTATTATAATTTATTATTTTATTTAATTATAATTTATTTTATTTAATTGAAATTTTATTTTAACCTATTGTTAAGTTAAAATAAATACATACCTTTTTAGCAGGTGCCACGTGGTGTGCTATCATAAATTAGCTAGTAAGAGTAGCACAATAAACCAAGATGTGACACTTGGCACTCTCTCATAAATTAGTTGGTAAGACTTGCACAATAATCTCGAAAAGCGCACTCTCTTAAACTCACTAGTGAGAGTTGCAACTTTAAAGAAAAACGAGTAATTTTTTATCTAGCTGAACATCCACGTGAAATGCCACATATACTCGTTAGTTTGACTAGCTAACTAATATTCTTCTAGTTTAACTAGCAAGTTCACGTGACGCATTTAAAATTTTTTTTAAAAATGCTAACGTGGCATGTATCTTGCTAGTCAAACTAGCGAAATTGATTGATCAATGGTCAAAACAATCCTATACTAGTAATTTGTTTCAAGAGGACTCTATTTTGATAAAATGTTTGCAAAAGGGTCAATCAGCCTGTGAACACTTAATTTTATCCGGGTAATTAATTAAAAAATAAATATAGAAGGAAATATAAATAATAATAATAATAATAATAATAATAATAATAAATAGTAAAAGTAGTAAGTAATTAAGTTTTTTATTAGGCCATTATGTTTTAAGCCTAAATGAAGAAAGAAAAGTTTTTTCAAAAAGGGATCTTTGTTTTGGGCCTTACAAGTTAATGGTCCATCCAACAAAAGGATAAAAATATAAATAGAAGAAATAAAAATTGGGCCACGCTCATTATTGATAAAAAAAGAAGAAGCTATAAACAATAATAAAAAAAAAAAAAGGTTGAGACGTGGGGAAGAAGTAAAACAAAGCTTCGTAGAAAAGCTTTAACAGTAGGCTATATATAACCTTTTGAAGAGAGCTTTCGGGGACCTTTTGGGATTTAAAAAAAAAAGAGCTCTCAACTATTCTCACATCCCTCACTCTCGTAAACTCACGTCACCAAAAATATCAAATGCTGAAAAGTGCTTGAGGTCAAAGAAGAAAGAAGAGAAAAGACTGAGGGATCTTTTAATTGTTTCATATACTCTCATGTTGCTCTCCATTTGAAGATACAGATTCTTCTTGTTGCCAAAGCCTCGAAGGTCCTATTCTTCATCTTTTACCATATAATATTCTAATAGCATAATTAGCTTGGGAATAAAATTATCTCAGTGACTAGTTTCATTTTTCGTCTTGTATATGAGTCTCCTTAACTGAGTTTGGTTGTTTATCTATCTATTTTGATTAGACTTCATGTATGAATGACATTTTTGGTTTGATTTCTGATTAGCTTTTGAGAATTGTATATGGATAAAATTTTGCTCAAGACACTTTAAAATGGAAAAGACAAATCACTTTGGTCGTCTGTAAAAGTCCCGCAACGCCATTGCTATGACACAGATTCAGCCATCTGGTTCTACAATTCACACATCGCACACACATCTCTTTTTCTTCACACGCACACACCGATTCACCTCCTGTAAATGAACCAGTGATAAAAAAATAAGCACATGCATCTTCTTCTCTTCGTTCTGTGTCTTCTTCACTTTTCACCTTCAAGCCGCAAAAATGAGCGGTAGCGCCTTGGATTTTGTTGAAGAAAACGAAAACGAAGGCGACTCGGATGTGAATTCCGATGACGCGTTGAAATATTACCAGCTGATCTCTGTCGTGGAAGGTAGCGGTAGCTCGGACAGTGAGCACTGCGGCGATTTTTGGCAGCTGCCAGACGGTTTTGTCGTGCACAGCGTAGTGAAAAACAAGATCTCATCTCTGGATCTAAACGACGGCGTAGAGAAGAGTAGCGTGAAGGCAACTTGACCTTGTTTCCGTCACCCATGGCCAATGGATCCGTAGCAGCAAAGAAGAAGACACGAAGCTTCTGGAATCTGTGTAACCAAACTCCGTCCTTCTCTCCTTTCCAAAAACAAAACCGGGCTTGGCCCAATATCCCTTCCATTCAGCTAGTATGCACGTAGTGTGTAGCACTTCAATTATTAGATTAGCTTTTACTGCTATTGAACCTTGTTCCCTAGGACAGTAAAAATGCAATTAATGTAGCTGTATGTTCAGATGATTTAAATGCTTATTCGTTTAATGCATTTGATAATAGTAATTTTGATAACAACTTGAATAATAATAATATAATATCAATAATGGCACTTTGTATAGGATAGTATCAGGAGGTAAAAGTGCAACGCGATGTTTTTGTTTACGATAACGCGTCTGCCATTATAATTATAATTATACTAATAATAATAATAATATATAATAAAATAAAATAATAATATAAAATAATAAAATATGTCTTAAATAATAAAGCTTCTAGTGATAATTATTGAGGATGCACTGACTATTGTTAGAATTTTTAAAAATATATTGATAACCACTTTGGATGCACTTCTAATTTGATTATTGAGTATATCTTTACAATAAAAATAATAATAAAATTGTTAAATCTTTTTATAATATTGAAGGTTTTACAATATTAAACTTTCTCTTTCTAAAAGGATTTTAAATAGTTATTTTGGATGCACTTCCTATTTGATTATTATGAAATCCTAAAAGGTATATTGATAATCACTTTAGATGCATTTTTAATTTGGTTATTGAGTATGTCTTTACCATACAATATATATATATATAATAATAAAAAATCATCAATAAAACATTTTTCTACCCAAAGAACTACGTGAGTCTGATTTCTCATTGCATTTGAGGATACGTAGGAGTAGGGACCCATTCCTGTCGATCTCAAAAAATAAAAAATTAATTACTTTTCAAAAATAAAATGTTTTCTTCTAAAAATAAAATTCTTAAATAGAATAAAGACATTTTCTTTCTAGGGGTAAAATAAATATTGTTGAAGCTATCCGTTTTGCACATTTAATTAGGAGTAATCATCTTTATGACGAATGTCATAGGGTGCTAATACCTTCTTTACACGTAATTGACTCCCGAACTCATATTCGGTTTCATAGACCACACTTCTTTCAAAAGGTTTTTCCAAAGTTTTTCTTAATAAACTTTGGTGGCGATTTTTCTGATTTTCATTTCTTTTTCGCCATGTGGTCGTGACCCCGGTTGCGACACAACCAATACATTATTAATTGTTGATCCAAACAACAAGTGTTAAAAAATATAAGAACAGTATTAGACTGAGATGATGCGTCTAAATTTGCGTGCATTATGATTTTTGGACACATTTTTAGTATATTTACGCATACTTTAGACATACTTTCTTAGTGTTTAACATGATTAATGCCTTCCTAATTTATATTAGTGTTCTTTTGTTTGTTTTCCACATAGAAAAAAAAAAACGCATCTCAACCTTGAAAAAGGATTGAAATTATGTGAGAGAAAATCCCTAAAGACTTGAAGTTGAATATAAAAAGAATCTATAAAGTAGAAGCTATCATAGTCTGCGTGTAATGAGGGATGACAAAATGAATTTAACTCATTGGGTTGACTTATTTAACATGCTAAATGTGTTGGGTTGAGTTGATATTTCTTACCCACTTTTAGAGTGGGTTCAACCCAAGTCAACTTGTTTTTTTGACGGGGTTGAGAGTGAGTTAGATTGGGTCAACTTATTGAGTTGTTTTTAATTTTAATTTTATTTTTCTTGTATTTATTGTATCCTATCAAGACTTATTTGTAGTTGTAGACTTATTAGTATTAATGAGCTAAAGTATTAATGCTTATAATTTTGGCTTTTTAAGGTCATTGGTAGATGTATGTTCCAACTATTTAGATGTTTTGATGGACTAATCAATAGTTATTATAATTATATTTGAATGATTTTTTTTTATTTAATGGGTCAAATCCATGGGTCACCCTTTTGTAACTAATTTTTTTTAATTTAAAAAAATTAAGGCAGGTTAACTTAACTCAACCCAATCTAATCTGCAACCTCCTAAGGTTGGGTTGGGTTGGGTTGACTTTTCCAACTCACTTTCAAAATGAGTTCAACCCAACTCAATTTATTTTTTGACAAGTTGGGTTGGGTTGAGTTGATTTATTTTGTCATCCTTACATAACATGCACTAGAAAAAATGTACCAAAAGAAAAAAAAGACATGCACCAGAAGAAAGGAATCAGCAAGACAGAAGCCATCAAAGCCTACCTATGGCTGTAACACACACTAGGATTTTAGTTTAAGGCATTTTTGTCTTTCTTTTATTATTTGAGCCTCCTTTGGAAACTCAAATCATTTAAGGGTTTTAAGGATTCTTTTTAAGAGGAGGAGGCATATTTTAGAAGATCAAGGGCCTATTTGATTTTCTTCTCACCTTTTTGTTTTAAAAATTGTTTTCTAAAACAATTCTATACTATTCAACAATCAATTTTTCATTCAACATTCTAAACCAAGTGTTTTAAAAATCAAAACAGAAAAACAATTAGGATATTTTTTTTTCTCATCCTTTTCTTTTGTTTTCTTCAAGTGTTCTATCCAAGTGCTCAAGGTACAAACTTTTAGATAACAAAAATGTATTCAAAGGACAAACACTTTCAAATATACTCAGGAGACAAACATATTTTGGAAAACAAAAAATTGTTTTTGAAAACAATAAGCTAACAAGCCCCAATATTGTTTCTTGATTTCTTCTCATTGTTTTTCATGGAAGCCATAAGTAACTAAATCGGCTTTCTAGTCTAAGGATAATTGAGGTTTGGTTCTTCAAAGATTATGAAATATTATGAAATCTAATTGATCTCTTATACTCTTTTATACTTTGATATTTATATATCCTTTGAGTATATTCATTGATTTTTATTTTGTTGATTGGTGTGTAAGGACCCTTTGTTTAATTGACAGAATATTATATAGCCAATTGGGACAGTAGATCTCTAATTTTTTTTTATTCTAATTTATTCTAATAAGGGTAACGAGTGTTTTTGGTGCCTAAAGATTTAGTCAAATTTGATCTTAATCTTTACATTTTAAAATCAATGGTTTATTCCTCGACTTTCCAAAATGCGATGAATTCGTCCCTGACCCTAATTAACACTGTCAATGTGATTTTTGACGTGGCTAATGTCTTGCCATGTAAGCTAACCGATAATGGTTCAATTATGTTGACATGGAGAGTGACGTAGATTAAGGCATATAAATTGACTTTTTAGACCTTGTAACCCGAAATTGTGTTAGGTGAGTTTTAAAAGGCGCACAATTAGATTTTTCTGTTTGTTAGCTGCAATAATGACCTGAATGCACATTGATATCTTGGACATTTAAGTTATAATTGCTTGCCACTTTAGGTTATTATTGTGCGGGAATTTGGTATTGACTCCCTCTGATATTTTATAAGATTGATGTTGTCTGACAATGTGAGTTCGATAATGCATTAGGGGTGCTCTGTGCTTTGCATATGTCACTTACTAAAAAATTGTGGCCTATGTAAGTCTATTCTATCTAGTTTGTGTAATTAAAATAAAGACTCTTGAATTAGTGATAAATTTTGTCTTGATAAAGGATGTGATCCTACTGCTAAAGCCTGAGAAACTATGCTCTAGAATTCCTTTCTGAATTGGCCACAAGTGGTCTCGGGTATGTAGTTATTGATTTGGTTTTATTTGAACTATTGTGTCTTGCTAAGAACTATTGGGATGTGATTATTGTGTGTTAACTGCATGTAGCATCAATTGTTAGATATAATATTATGAAATGGATCAGATTGAACTTGCTTAAATAAAATTGGTTTAAGTTTAATTTTGTGTGTGTGTGAATTTTTAAGTTTAAAACTGGTCCTAAAACTAGTTTTAAAATCGATTTTGAATTTAAAAGTAAGATTGGATTGGGTTGACCTGCCAAATTCTGTAAAAATAAATAATAATAAAAAATAGGTTAAAAAAATAAGTCATGAAATAATCGACCATATAAATAAAAAGGTGACAATCAAGTTACTCTAAGAGTAACTCTTGGTAGGATTACTCTACTTAATAACTCTTGATATATGTTAGGTTTCAATGATCTAACCATTGAATATTTTGATATTATGTCAATGATCATACACAACAAATTTTAGGTAGATTGAACATTTGTAGCTAGTTAATCTTATAGTCAACATTTTCTTATAATTTAAAAAAGTGCATTATCCATCAATTTGAATATATTTAATGAAGTATTAAATAGTTTTCAAACTTTATAAGATTTTGTAGATTTGATTGCTCAATATAATCTTTTAATTCAACGGTTAGACCGTTGAAATTTAAAGAAGCAAGAAGAAGATTACTCTTGCCTCAAGGAAAATTAATATAGTTTTGAGGATGAGTGCAAAGTTGTAATGTGTATTTATGCATGTGCGTGTGTGTTTGTGGTCTTGCATGATTTATCTTTATCCTTGATGGTTTGATGGTAATGAGCTCAAGAATTAAGACTAAAAAGTTAACAAAGTGGAAATATATTTTCTATAAGTCTAAAATTGGATAATACTAAGTTTTAAATTGATAAGAAGTGAAAGTCATAGTATTAAAACCTTAGAATAATTCAATCCTATATTAAAGAACCATTTAATCGGTTAAGTTAGCTTTGTAATCGATTAAAATCATTTAATTTCGTGTAAACAGTAAAAATATACACTGTTTTAACTAGTTAAATCAATATATAATCAGTTACATGTTTTCTGTTTTAACTAGTTACAACATTATGTAATCAGTTATTTTAGCAGTAACCAATTACATAATTCCGTAACTAGTTACATAATATAAAACTGTTTTGTCTTATATGAAAATAACTAGTTACAAAGTTATGTAACCAATTATTCCAGTAAAGACAAATTCGAGAGGTCTCTGTTTTAACTAGTTATAAATGAAAATAACTAGTTAAACTCATTAAAACTTTATTTTCCAGATTTTAAAGAACAAAATAACTAATTACAAGTCTAAATAACTAGTTATTCCAGTGAACTCTCTATATAAAGTGAACATTTGTGAGTCTTTCATTAACACTTTTACAAATTCACTTTTCTAAAATTGAGAGAGAGTTTTTCTAGAGAGAATTGATATTATTCTTCTACTCCACTACAAGTTTTAGATCAAAGATCAAATAGTTCATCATGGATCAATCTTGAGGATAAAGAAAGGTCTTTTCTTTGGTAAAGTTGATTGGTTCTTCATTGTTTTTCATCTATCACAGACTAAGGTGATATCTAACCTTTTTCTAAATTGATTTTCGTTCTTAAGTGGGTGTTTCTCTTATCTTCCTTGTAGTAGGGTTTCGTAAGAAAGGGATTCAAGTTTTTCTTGAAAGGGTTCAAGAAACTTGATTGTGTGATTTGTTTGATAGTAATTCTTGTGTTTGTGCATAGTGTTTGTAAACATTTGAATTACTTAATGATAACACCAATCGGTTTGATTGGAAACTGGATGTAGATCACAATGGTAGTGATCGAACCAGTATAAATTTTGTTTCCTCTCTCTCTTTTCTCTACTCTCTTGCTAACATATTGTATCTTGATCACTTGCATTTAAAATCATAAATATCTTTGCATAAAAAAGTTCAAGATAAATTGATCTGATTCTATTTCATTTGTATAATCAAATCAAAAAGATTCAAAGTTTTTGAAAAATCTAGTTATTCATAATTGAAAAGAAATTAGAAATTCTTAAAATTTTTGAAAGATCCAATTCACCCCCGTTTTTGGATCCAGCCCTTTTGTTTAACAAAATTTAATATATATTAAGAGTTATTAAATAGAATAATTCTACCAAAATTATTCTTAGAATAACTTGATCCCCAACCTAAATAAAAATATAAAAAATAAAATATAAACCACTATTATATACATAAACCATAAAGCAAAGGTCTTTTAATTCTTGTGTTTTGTTCTTTTTTCCTACTTGTACAAAAATAATAATAATAATAAAGCAAACATGAATAAATTAATGATAGTAAAATAAAACATCTAAATATGTCAATTTTAGAATTATAAAAAAATAAAAATGAATTTTAATTTGAGGGATCAACCCAATCCAACTTATAGTTGACCTGTTGAGTTAGTGGGTGACATTAGATTGAGTTATGCTGTTGGTAAGTTTTAGTTTTGAACCCAAAACCAATTTTAAAATTGAACACAGTTTATAAAAAATCCAAACTTGTTTTTTAAAAAAAATAAAAATTGATTGGATTTTAAATCCAAACCACTTTAAATGGTTTGGTTTGAATTTTTAAAAATCCAAACCAGATCCATCCTTAACAACCCCCTGATGGAAGTCCATATGAGAACAAGAAGAAACAAGAACATATTAACAAACGGAACACAACATTTTCACATTGTTAAAGCACACTGATCATAGGATCGTGCTTCGTTACGGTAGGGTTACCAAACTAACAGGTAGTACACACAATTCTAGCTCTAGCCAGAAGAGATAGTAGTTACACAACACATAATAATTTATTTTTACACACGATCCTGGGGGTACTCAAAGGGACTAAACAATGTTGGTATGGTAATCATTGTCCATGATTAGATTGGGTACCCATAATATGTCCTTATTGCCCAGAAAATGGCAAACAGTGTTAGATCCAGGATCAACTTTCATAAGCTCGCGAAGCAATTGATGATTCATGCCCGGATGATCACCATCATGGCAAACAGCTAGTGCCTGAGCTTTGGTTCCATCAGCAGCCTCCAATGAAACCATAAAGGCTGTCGTTGGGTTGACTTCATGGCAATAAAATGTAGCCTTTTGGAAATTCAGTCTATGACACTGCACTGTTTTTAGTCCAAGATTTTGCACTCCCTCCACTGTGTATTGCTCCTGCTTGTTGACAAAGGAACTTGAAAGTGCCTGAATATTCTCTCCCAGCCTTGAAATGGCAAAACCCATTAATGGTCCCAAGGATTTTGCACAATACCTGTGTTCTCCCTTAAGAACCTTTTCCTTCACACATAATTCGTCAGAAGTATATCCTCCCTCTTTGTCAACGTCTTTAACATGTAACCGCCAATAGTTCATAGCATAAGGTTGTTCCAAGGGATGCTTGCTAAACTGCACATTCACTGTTTTGCCTGGATAAAGGTCTTGTTCAAAGAAAAAGGCTTTTGGATTAAATGTATCATCAATAATTTCCATTGGGAGATCATCGATCTCAACACCTGTAAACGAGAAAAATCATTCTATCAGTTAGTTCTAACTTGTTAATCCATGATAAGGAAAAAAATAAAAAAAATCTATAATTTATAATCAATCATTAAAAATAGACTTAAATATATTTTTAGTCTCTGTAATATACTATTTTTTTAATTTTGGTCCTTATAAAAATATTTTTTTAAAATGATCATTGTAAAATTCTTTTTTTCAATTTTGGTTCTTATTATTTTGTTTAGTCTTTATAATATATTTATTTTTTTTGTTTTTGTTCTTATAATATGTAAATAATTTGTTTTTAGTCTTTGTTAATTTTTTTTTAAAGAGACTAGTTCAAAATAAACAAAATATTATAAGAACTAAAACAAAAAAAAAAGATATATTAAAGGAATTAAAACAAATAAAAGGACCAAAATAAAAAATAAAAATTTACGAGAACTATTTTAAAAAAAATAATTTTACCAGAACTAAAAACAAAAAAACGATATTTTATAAGAATCAAAAATATATTTAAACATTTAAAATAATTCATACGACCAATTACCCGCAGGGGTAGGCTTTAGAAGGTCTTCAAGGGTACTGGGAACGGGAGTGTTTGGCCAAACGGCTTGCCAATAATCTTCATTTGGTAGTGATTCTCGGGCATGACTTTCTCTTGCAAGTGCAACCTACCACAACATACATTCATATAAAAATATTAAGTCTTAACAATATCATAGTATTGGCAAACAGAGACACATAGAAACAGAGCTAATCATTATCAAAAAAAGAAATAAAAATGAAAGAAACAGATCTAATCCCATCATCAAGTGGAACAGTTTTTTATTAATTACTCCTTCAATTTTATTTTATTTATTTACTTTTAAAAGCACGTTTTATTTTTTTTTTAATCTATTCATTTAAAGATTCAAAAAAAAAATATTGATTATCATCTTTCGAATTATTTTTTTATTTTTAAAATTCTTACATATTTTACGTACTTATCATTAATAAAAAATAAATAAGAAATAACAATAGAGTATTAGAAGTTAAAAAATTAATTACACAAACAAAAATATTAATCACATTTTTTAATTTATATATTATCCTCTTGATAAACTGATAAAAAAAAAATGGAAGAAGTAATAATCTGTGAAAAATCCAATCAATAAGCATTTTGTTTGTAATCATAGCTTACGCTTCTGAGCGCATAAGAAAAGGCAGTCAGAATTGTTATGGCCGTTAAATGGAAGAGGAAAGGCTTCGAAGCACCAAAAGACTTACAGAACAGAGGACACACATGGAGACGAGTAAGCATCGAAATTCCATCCTGGACGAGGAAGAGAGAAAAAAATATGAGACTTTGAAGAATTCTCAGGGGGGTGGGGTGCATGCTGACTTATATAGTAGGGACTGTGTAAGAAAATAGATGAATAATAGTAAATTCTACGTTAGATCAGTAAATAAGTAGTCTATTGATCAACTATTGTGTAGACCGTTAGATACACGAATAAAAAAAGTTAATAATTAAGATTTGTTGATCTATATAACAATCTCAACCATTAGTTTTTATTATTCATATATTTAACTGTTCACGAAAATAATCTATCGGTAAATCATGTATTTGTTGGTTCACCGTAAAATTTGCTGAATAATAGTAAAAGTGGGACTGAATTCACCGATTTAACCTGCTTTATATTATTATCCAAATAAATCACAGAACTATTTCTTAAAAGAATATGACGAAAACCGATAAAATTAGCCTTAAATCAGACAAATTAGTAAAAAAAAATAAAATGGTGATTCCCGAGTTTAATCAGTTCTTAAGACAAATACTTGTTTTTTATTTAAAAAAAAAAAGTAAAACGCTGATCTCTGATATTTTTTCTTTTAAAAAAAGAAAGACAAAACGATGTACAATTGTTTTCTTATTTTAGCCTTTATAGACCAATATGATGATGTCTGATACAATTATTATCATATAAATGTATACTTTTTTTTTATCTCATTTTTTTTTTCTTTTTATACTAGAATTATTATTATTATAATACACTCAACTTCTTTTTTATTTCATTTTTCTTTTTATTGTTATACTCTTTATTTCACATCACATCATTTATTATATTTATTAATTTATTATTTTTTTCTCTATCTTAATTTTTCTTTCTTCCACTCATGCTTTCTAAATATGGAGTGTTAATTTACTTCTTCTTTTTTCATTTACACCATATCACTTTTCGTACTCATACACAAAGTTATAACATAGTACAAATTATAGACCAATAGGAGATGATACCTGATACAAAGTTACTTAAGATAGTGCAAAAGTAAATTTGTGTAGCAGCTAGCCTTTGAAGAAGACATTTTCGCTTGCTTTCAGCCTTTTACACCCGGATCAAAGGATACACTCGTACACACAGATAGCTTAAACCTGTGTTTGGAACCACGTCCTGGAGGCATTAAACCACGTCCAAATAGGTAAGTGACGCAGAAGCTATAAGGAACAGTTTCGGGTGTGACGTGAAAAATCATGTCCGTGAAGCTGAACCAAACACGCATTAAGAAGCCTTTTCCAATTCATTACTGATAACTAGCTACTTGTTTAGCTGACCTTCATCCGCCAAAAACGCACAAAATTGAACTCAGGTTAACTTGTTCCGTTTATGAATGTTGCTTAATATTTTTGATATTATGAAATTATAAATATTATACTATTTTTTAATATTTTTAATATATTATTTTAAATTTAAATAATATAATTATTACCCAGTTAATCACGATTAGAATATTAAACTTTTGAATTAGTATCTTCACCAATGATTCTTACATCCAGTTATTATATGTCTTCTGTTGCATTAAAATGCATCCTTACATGGGTAGTTTGAGAATGTTCAGTTTTTTTTTTTCGGTTACCGAAAAAGAGTGTTGAGTTATTAACGTTCAGCATGTTTTTATTTTCTTTTTTTCAATTAAGATTTACGCATTGGTGCTAGAAATTATCCCAGTATCTTGTTCATAACTTATTTATTTATTATTATTATTATTTGTTTTACAGAGCTTCTATACTCCATATTTCAAGGTGAAGTGAAATATTTTCCTGCCATATTATTAGGTATTTTGGAACCAGGATTTCCTGCAATTATAAAATAACTATAAGGTCCTGAACGGGTCAAAAAGTTTTTGAGTTATATTTTATTTTATTATTTAATGTGTATATATTAATTTTGAATGGCTAAGATTTTATGTAATCATTTTTGTAACTGCAGAGAATTTCATTCCGATATTTTGTAGTTGTAAGTTTTTCAAAAACATTTTATTTTAATTAGACTATTAAGTATATTTATAATAATAATTTATAAACATTTAATGTACAATTGGAGAAACAGACTTCCGTACAGAGAATCAATATCACAGTTCAGAGAATCATAATGTACATATTGTCAGCTTACGATGTCAAAACTCAAGACTAGGACCACAATGTACAGGGTCAGTGTAAGATATAATAATACTCATTTTTATTCCTGTATTTGGGAAAAATATCTATATTCGGTCCCATATTTATATAGGTAACAATTTTAATCTTTATTATTATATTTATTATGCAGCTATATATGTATACTCACATTTGCTATTAGTAGGGGTGTTCATGGGACGGGTTAGGACGTTTTATATATGTCTTTAACCCGTTCCTAAATTTTAATCGGGCCAATTTTGTAGACTCGAATTCGATTCTCAACCCGAAGAAATCCGATAACACACGGGTTTAACAAAGACCGGACCCAAGTAAGACAACATCGGGTTGACTCGAAATGTAAGCTAAAAGTTTATATAGTGCTTATTAACCATGGTGAGAAGTTCAAGACATAAACTTAATATACATTATACATTATTAGAAAATCAGATTTCATAGTCAAGGAGTGGAGGGAAGAGGAAGACATATTACATTATTAGAAATCTACACTGCAAGTGATAAAGTTTTTTCTTTGCGTAGATTATATTATTCTGTATAACAAAAAAATGTATAAGCTCCAAAGAAAATGAAATTACATTCATGTTTTGCTTTATAAAAAATTCAATTCATAAAGAGTGAGAGTATTAGACAATTTGGAGAGGAAATATCTCGTAGATTTTTTTTTTGAGGGGGGAAGAGTATTAAGGGGTTATCTCTTATAGAATTTTTTTTTAACATCGCATATTACATTGTTTTTTGTTTTTTCAAACCTACTAACTTTTTGTGCACCTTGGGCTATTAAGGGAAAGTTGCAGGGGCAATTCTAAAATCTAAGAAAGCAAATCATCCATTTTGAGCTTAACTTTAGTGAGTTGCGATAGCAATATTAAACTTTAAGTAAGCAAATAATTCATTTTTATTTCTACTGCGCCAGAATAATGGAAATACCGCCAACAGTAAGTGGATTCTATTATTTTAAATTATCTCTTTGTAAATCTTGGAAAATTGATATCAAAATGACAAAATATTTACCAAAATGTAATGATAATAATAATAAATAATAATAATCGGGCCGGACCGGGTGACCCGAGGTTCAACCCGAACCTGTCCCAACCCGAAACTGGGTTCTGGATTGTCTTGCCTTTTTTGTCCTTTTTTCTTTTTGGAGACCGGGTCAAACTCGACCCGAAGCCTTCGGTCCAGGACGGGTTGTCGGGCCGGACCGGGTCTTGTACACCCCTAGCTACTAGTACATTATTTAAGTGTAAAATCGTGACAAAAAATCTAAATTTAGATGAAATTTATATTTAATATTTAATTTAATATAATTTATTAAATCTCATTTATTTTTTTATCAACTACGAAATTATTAATTTTATAATCAAGTATTTTTAATATTTCAATATTAATATATAAAAAGATAAATCTATTCAATCTATCCTTTAAGACAAGTAATATCAAATAAAAATTAAATAATTTTAATTTTAAAAAACTACATTTAACAATAATAATAATTACAAGTATTGTCAATAATATTTTAGAAATAATACATGTATTTGAAAAATAATATAATTTTTTATATGATTTTGATATTTTTAATCAAGTATGAATTATTTTTGAAATTTAATTTATATACAAGATCAGTATAAAACTTTTTTACACGGACATTTATTAAAATTTGATTATTTTATCACATCTTATTTTAATATGATTTTGTGAGATGGTGAAATCCTATTTAGGGTGTGCTTGGAACAGCTGTGAAAATTAAACTATTTCAATAATCAATTATATGAATTAGATTATTAAACTTTTGAATTAATATCTTCACCAATATTATTATATGCAGTTACTATACGTTCTTCTATTTGCATTAATATGCATTACATCTAACTATTAATGCATGTATTTCTTAATTTTTATATATTAAAATTAATCAACAGTTAAGATCTCATCCAGTTTTTTCAATGTTGGAGAGAATTTTCTTCGTGGCCGTGGGGTTGAAAATGTTGAGTTATTAATGTTTAGCATGTTTTTAATATTTTTCAATTAATATTTATACATTGGTATTAGAAAAGTTATCGCAGAACCTTGCTTATAACTTATTTATTATTATTATTATTATTGTTATTATTATTATTATCATTTGTTTATTTATTTGTTTGTTTTTGTATTTCAGAGCTTCTATCCTCTATATTTCAAAGTGAGGTGAAATATTTCCCGGCCATATTATTTGGTATACTGTAATTGTAAGTTTTTTACTTAGACCATTAAATATATTTATCAGTGTTGTAAAAATCGGACCAGACCGGATCAGTTGGTCGGACCGAAAAACCGGGGAACCTGTCACCTAATCAGTTTAAATAAACCACAGAACCAGCTTAAAGAAAAGCCAGTCAAAGAACCTGAAGATTGGTCAAAAACCGGTAAAACTGGTCAAAACTGGCCAAAATTGGTTCACAGTGGGTCAAAAAAAATGCTTAATACAATATTATTTTGATTTTTTTTTTAAAAAAATAAAAACAACTTAAATTATTTATCATTTTTTTTATTTTAAATATAAACTTATTTTTATTAATAAAATTGATGTGTATAGTTAAAACTTATACTTAAGAATCACGATATATTTGATTTGTACTTTTGTAAATATTATAAATGTAAAGAACTTATAAAATTATGTTTTATTTTAAGTTTTAGTATTATAAAATTATAATATTATGTTTTTTAAATAGTATTTTACGTATTATTTAATTGTTATTATTATTAATATTAGTTTGATCATAATTAAATCATTAAACTTTAAATCAATAATCTTAGACGGTTTAATGATTGGTCTGATTTTTAAAATATTAATATTTATAATAATAATTTGTAAATATTTAATGTAAAATATTAGAGAAACCAGCTTTCGTACAGAGTAACAGAGAGTCAACATCACAAGTTCAGAGAATCACAATGTACATGTTGTCAGCTTATAATTCAAGACCATGTGAAGGGTACGGAAAAGTTTTCTTTTCGCGCGTGACATGACAAATTGTTTTGAAAAACAGTAATGGTACATAGATATTGCTGCAGTATAAATACTTTATTGATATTTTTCTTTTTTCTTTTTACATTATATATATTACGAGCGTTTGGTGCGTATAGATCATTTTTGTTTGAAAAATCTTCTTTGGATATCCAAGTATTAATTAACAAGAAGAAAAAATAGACATGTAAATACATGATAGAAAATATAATATAATATAATAAAAACACAAATAATAAATATTAATGAAGTATGTATTTAATATCTAAAAGTATTTATATATTATTACTTAATAATTTTTAAATTATTAGTAAATATTTCATAATATAATTTAGATCAACAAATTACAATGATCCCTCATGTAGTTAGTTTCCTCAAAAGTCACATGATGCTTTTATCTTTTTAATTTTATAGCAACTCCATTTATACACAGGGTAATGTGTCTTGAGTAATAGGAAGTGTCAATATAATGTATTTGTTTTGAAGGAAGCTAACCAGGTGGTGGATAAATTGTTGGAATTTTATATTCCAATAATTAATATGGGCTAATATTATAAGACAATTATATTAGTTATTTATCATTAGTAGGATTTATTTTATGTGGTCAAATTAAGTGAGCCCATTAGACTTTTAAATAAGATGATATGGGCTTAAATGAGCAGATGTCAGTGTTGGCCCATTAGGGGATAATGGGAACCCTATTAGGTTAACACACTATAAGAAGGCTATGGTCCCCAATACACCGAATCACAAGAAAACTCATACTCCCTTCTCCCCATCTGAAGAGAGGCTAAGGTCCCATCGGGAACTCAAGAGATTCGGTTGAGGAAGAACCATAAAGCCACTGGTTCTCTTTGTTCATGTTTGTGATAAATTGCCTCGAAGATTCTGTGAAGAACGCTTAGATCAGGAACCGATTATGGATCTAGGTATTTATCCTATCCTTAGTAATCCAGCATATTGTATATCCTGCGTGAGCAAGAATGGGTTGTTCTTGATATATGCATGCTTTTATTATTATATCGCTTCCGCCTAAAGATCTCTCAAATTAAAGATTAAAGCATGTATTTAAAGAATTATTTCCAACAAGTGGTATTAGAGCGGTCTTCTATGTTGGGTTATTAAGATTAAAAATTCTTGATTGATGCCTAGGGTTTAATTCTTAAATGGGTTTTATGTTCTTTCCCAATTTTGTATGAACCCTATTTGTTTGGGATTTTTTTTTTTCGATCAATAAATAAGTTCGATAAAGAAATTCAATTTCCTTTTTTTGGATATATATCAAAGGTTTCGGCATTTTTTTTTTTTTTGTATGGCTGCTGTTCGTATTGCCTTATATATATATATATATATATATATATATATATATATATATATATATATATATATATATATATATATATATATATGTGAAAGGGTTCTTTCGCTTATGATTTAATGCCTTAAACTTAAATGGCATGTAATTAGGCTTGCTTGGTGATGGTATTCTTTACGTATCAGTATATATATACTATAGGAATTGCCATCTTCGTTTTTCAGTTTTGGATGCAGCGATGTCGGTTTTTTTGAAATTTTTTTTTTAATACCATTCAATCATTCTATATTAATATGTCATTAATGAGTGGCAATTTCCGTGATTAGCATAAATCAATTTCATTATATTACATGGAAATCTATTTGGATCTTGTATATATATTTAAAATCAGTAAATCAATATATATTGAATCGGAGTTAGTGATTTGCATTTTGATTACATATCTTTTGGAATCTTGACATTAATATCTAATTATAATACATATTGATAAAAGTTTCTTGGCATTTGCGAATCACTATTACGGCCATGGAATCAATGATTTCATTTATTTGTGGTAGTATTATATTTTATATATATATATGATTTATTGTATTTTCTAAATTGTCCAATTTACTAGTATATTGTTGATATATTTAGAAAATATGAAATTAACTAAGATATTGATGTCAATGCTTATGCATGATTTCGACAAATTTAGACCCTTCCCATATTTTATTATTATCTGGTAATTTTGGTTGGATTAATTGAAACAACATGTTGCCAAAGTAACCTCTGTTGCGTAGGTTGATTCGATTCAATTTACATAGATGTTGCATGGAATTATTCATGCAAACTGTGTTCGGCCCAAAGGAAGACACAGTTTGGCCGGATAATTACATGCCTGCGATGGTAAATGTGTGGTGATTATAAAGATTGATTTTCCATGTGAACAATGGAGTGTCCAAAGACAACTGTTGTTTGACAAGACTTATCACCAATGTTTGATCATTGCGTTGAGAGTACCACTTGCAATTAGTTCTTTCAATCCAAAGATTGAGGATTAATGGTGCGCTAGGTATCTTGTTTGGGTCTTTAAATTTGCCATAAAGATTGATAGTGCATGTCTTATTAATTATCTTTTGACATGCCCACTAATGTTATTGTATGTTTATTGTTCTCTCTTTAGTTGCTACCGCTACAGCTCCTAACTTCACTACTCAAATTAATAGAATCCCAATGCTGAATGGGACGAACTTCAAGTCATGGAAAGAGGCTGTAGAAATTGTTCTCGGCTGTATGGACTTGGACTTAGCACTGAGGACGGAACGACCCACTTCCACTCTTAAGAACTCTTATGAGGCAAAAATTGAGAGGTGGGATCGGTCCAACCGAATGTGCCTCATGATCATCAAATGCTCCATTCCGGAGGCGTTTCAGGGCTCGATTGCTGAGAGTGAGAATGCTAAGAAGTTCCTGGAGGCAATAGAGCAATTCTTTGCCAAGAATGAAAAAGCTGAGACGAGTAGTCATTTGGCTAAACTCATCTCTATGAAGTATAAAAGTAAAGGGAACATAAGGGAGTACATTATGGAGATGTCTAATCTCGCATCAAAACTCAAGGCACTAAAGTTAGAGCTTTTTGAGGATTTGCTCGTGCACTTGGTTTTGATCTCACTTCCTGCACACTTTGGGCAATTCAAAGTGAGTTATAACACTCAGAAGGACAAATGGTCCCTTAATGAGCTTATATCTCACTGTGTGCAAGAGGAAGAGAGACTGCAGAGGGATAAGACTGAAAATGCTCATTTGGCTTCGACCTCTCAGAATAAAAAGAGGAAGAAACATAAGGAAACTGTGGAAAGTTCTTCTCAAAAGAAGAAGCTGAAGAAGCAAGATGAGGAATTTACTTGTTTCTTCTGCAAGAAGACAGGACACATGAAGAAGGACTGTTCCAAGTACGCCGCTTGGCGTGCAAAGAAGGGTAAACTTCTCGCTTTTGTTTGTTCTGAAGTTAATTTAGTTTCTGTACCCAAGGACACTTGGTGGGTAGATGCTGGTGCTACTACTCACATAAGTATGTCTATGCAGGGTTGCCTGTGGAGCCGTCCGCCAAGTGATGCTAAAAGATTCATCTATGTGGGCGATGGCAATAAAGTTGCAGTTGAAGCTATAGGAACTTTTAGATTACTTTTAAAGACTGGTTTTTATTTGGATTTGGTTGAGACATATGTTGCACCGTCTATTAGACGGAATTTAATTTCTATTTCTATTTTGGACAAATCTCGTTATTCTTGTTCATTTGGAAATAATAAAGTTAGTCTCTCTTATGATTCAAATATTGTTGGTTATGGATCTTTAATTGACAATCTTTATATGCTTAATATTAAGCATTCCTATAACGAGATATTGCAAACAGATTCGCGTGGTACGAAACGTAAATTAAATGAGAATTCTGCCACCTTATGGCATAAGCGCTTATGCCACATCTCTAAACAAAGAATTCAGAGGCTTGTGTCAGAAGAAATTCTTAGACCCTTAAATTTGTCAGACTTCCAAGTCTGTGTTGAGTATATTAAGGGTAAACAAACAAACAAAAGGAATTTAGGTGCCGAAAGAGCAAAGGATGTCTTAGAACTAATACATACGGATATATGTGGTCCTTTCCCTACAGATTCATGGAATGGACAAAGATACTTTATTACGTTCATAGACGATTACTCAAGGTACGGTTACCTTTATTTAATACATGAGAAGTCTCAGTCTCTAGACGTTTTCAAGTCTTTCAAAGCTGAAGTTGAACTTCAACTAGGAAAGAATATTAAGGCCGTCAAATCTGACCGTGGTGGAGAATACTATGGCAGATATGACGGATCAGGTGAACAACGTCCAGGGCCCTTCGCATTTTTCCTCAATGAATGTGGAATCGTTCCGCAATACACTATGCCGAGCAAACCCAGCATGAACGGAGTTGTAGAACGACGAAACCGGACTCTTAAGGATATGGTAAGGAGTATGATTAGTCACTCTTCTCTACCAGAGTCGCTTTAGGGAGAGGCATTAAAGACCGCAGTTTATATCCTCAACAGGGTACTAAGTAAAGTAGTTGCTAAAACCCCTTATGAGCTATGGACTGGGAAAAAGCCCAACATCAAGCACATGCGAATTTGGGGATGTCCAGCTGAAGCAAGGCCTTATAGGCTGCATGAAGGTAAGCTAGACTCAAGAACAGTTAGTTGCTACTTTGTTGGTTATGCTGAACGCTCTCGCGGGTATAAGTTTTACAATCCCATTACAAGATCCTTCTTTGAGACGGGGAATGCAAGATTCCTTGAGGAAGTTGAGTTTGGAGGGGAAGGAAACACAAGGAGTGTTGTCTTTGAAGAAGAACCTGTCATTGGCAATGAACAAGTCTTTGCACCTATCATTGTTCAAGAAACAAATCCAGTACTTAATAATGATGTTATTCCTAACATCACTCAAGAACAAGACAACACTGAGATCCCCCCCCAAGCACCACCACCTATAGTTCAAACTCAACAACCTCAAGAAGTGCCGCTAAGGAGATCCACTAGAGAAAGGAGAAGTGCAATTTCAGATGATTATATTGTATTTCTTCAAGAACATGAGGATGGCATTGGCTTGACTGAGGAAGATCCAATAAACTTTAGTCAAGCTATGCGAAGTTCTAACTCTCAAAAGTGGATTGATGCTATGAATGACGAGATGAAATCGATGGCTGACAATGACGTTTGGGATCTCGTCAAATTGCCTGAAAGTGCGAAACCCATCGGTTGTAATGGATATTTAAAACCAAAAGGGATTCAAAGTGTAATGTTGAGAGATATAAAGCTCGTCTTGTTGCCAAAGGGTTTACTCAAAAGGAAGGCATTGATTATAAAGAGACTTTCTCTCCGGTTTCTTCGAAAGACTCTCTTAGGACTATAATGGCACTTGTAGCTCATTTTGATTTAGAGCTACATCAGATGGATGTAAAAACTGCATTTCTAAATGGCAACATCGATGAAACAATCTATATGGTGCAACCAGAAAACTTTGTTTTAGGCAATACAAAGTCCATGATGTGCAAACTAAAGAAATCCATCTATGGCCTTAAACAGGCTTCCCGTCAATGGTATTACAAATTTCATCAAGTTATTACCTCCTATGGCTTTGAGGCAAATTTGGTTGATGATTGCGTATACCAAAAGTTTAGTGGGAGTAAATTTGTCTTTCTGGTATTATATGTTGATGGCATCCTACTAGCTAGCAATGATATAGGCTTACTGCATGAAACCAAGAAATTTTTCACAAAAATTTTTGAGATGAAAGATCTTGGGGACGCCTTTTTTGTCTTAGGAATCCAAATACTTAGAGATCGTTCTCAAGGTATTCTTGGGTTATCACAAAAGAGCTATATCGATACAATTTTGGATAGATTCGGCATGAAAGATAGTAAACCAGGAGATACACCCATTGCTAAAGGAGACAAGTTTAGTCTCAAACAGTGCCCCGTTACTGATCTTGAAAAGAGAGAGATGCAAAAGATTCCTTATGCTTCCGCTGTAGGGAGTCTTATGTATGCTCAAATTTGTACTCGTCCTGACATAGCATTTATAGTGGGAGTCCTGGGGAGATATATGAGTAATCCTGGTATGCAGCACTGGAAAGCAGTGAAGCGCGTGATGCGCTATTTGAAGAGAACAAGAAACTACATGCTTACTTATCGGAAGTCTGACAGTTTAGAGATCATTGGGTACTCTGACTCCGATTTTGTGGGATGCCCCGACAGCAGACGCTCCACATCAGGCTGCATCTACATGTTGGCTGGAGAAGCTATTTCTTGGAAGTCTACCAAACAGACTCTTGTAGCTTCTTCGACCATGGCAGCGGAGTTTGTGGCTTATTATGAGGCATCAAACCATGGGTTATGGCTGCGAAATTTTGTCACGGGCCTACGCGTGATTGACACCGTTGAAAGGTCACTCAAAATCTATTGTGACAATAAATCAGCAGTGCTCTACTCCAACAACAATAGGAGTTCTACGAAGTCGAAATTTATCGACATTAAGTATCTTGTAGTTAAGGAAAGAGTTCAGGAAAAACAGATTTCAATAGAACATATAGGGACAAATTCTATGCTAGCTGATCCATTAACTAAGGGCTTGACACCTAAGGTCTTTCACGAGCATGTTGCTCATATGGGTGTTGTCACTGAGGTTGCCTTAGTTTAGTGGGAGTCTTTCTTTATGTTCTATGATACAAACTTTATGTTGTTTTATTTTTCTGCAGAAATAAAGATTATGAATTTATCAACCTGTTTGTATCTCGTTGTGTTCAAAAAAAAAATTTTGTGCTTAAGGACTTTGGATTGATCTCACTAAAGACTAAAGTTGGACCAGTTGGAAATAGGCATGATTGAGATCACATTACATGTAATTTCCATGCTGCTCATCCATATTGATCTATGTCATTAAGTGTGTTGATGTGGTGGTCATTGGGGTTTAGTCACATTTTACAATAGTGACGAAAGCCGCGGTGGTTCCATTATTGATGCATAAGATGGACCAGATTGTTAAAGTAAAAGTTTAAAGATAAATAGCATACAGATGCACGCCTAAAGAATTGTGATATAATTGTTACAATATGTAGCCCAAGTGGGAGATTGTTGGAATTTTATATTCCAATAATTAATATGGGCTAATATTATAAGACAATTATATTAGCTATTTATCATTAGTGGGCTTTATTTTATGTGGTCAAATTAAGTGAGCCCATTAGACTTTTAAATAAGATTATATGGGCTTAAATGAGCATATGTCAGTGTTGGCCCATTAGGATATAATGGGAACCCTATTAGGTTAACACACTATAAGAAGGCTATGGTCCCCAATACACCGAATCACAAGAAAACTCATACTCCCTTCTCCCCATCTGAAGAGAGGCTAAGGTCCCATCGGGAACTCAAGAGATTTGGTTGAGGAAGAACCATAAAACCACTGGTTCTCTTTGTTCGTGTTCGTGATAAATTGCCTCGAAGATTCTGTGAAGAACGCTTAGATCAGGAACCGATTATGGATCCAGGTATTTATCCTATCCTTAGTAATCCAGCATATTGTAGATCCTGCGTGAGCAAGAATGGGTTGTTCTTGATATATACATGCTTTTTTTATTATATCGCTTCCGCCTAAAGATCTCTCAAATTAAAGATTAAAGCATGTATTTAAAGAATTATTTCCAACATAAATTAGTCAAATATGAGTTGCAATTATCTTATGATTGTCATATTTTTTATATTATTTGTGATTTCATTTGTAATACTCTTCAAGCGGATCTCGCTTGTATTTTGTTTCCTAAGGACTTTTAGTGGTCCTTAATATGATGTTTGTTTCACCAAAAAAAAGTATAATGCATTTCAAACAATTAAAAAAAGTTACTTTAGGAGTAAAAAAGTAGGAGCATTGTGTGAATTTTGAAAAAAAATAAAATCACATGGGTGTTAATATAATTTGCTCTATAATTTAATTTAAATTAAAAATACTAAATTTAACAGATATCTAACATAAAATAATTTTAATTATATGAAAGTTAGAAATAATTAATTTAAGAATAAATAAATATAAAAATTTAAAATGATAACAATTACATTACACAACCTAAATCCCAAGTGTAATTATTTATTTTAAAAGAAGATAAACCTTTACATAACATTTTATTAATATCTAAATTACAAAAATAAATATTCATATTACGTAACAATAAAATTTGAGTTTAATTTTCATATATTTTCAGTGTACAAATTTTTCCATTATTAACCAACTAGAAATCATATTCTTTTAAAGTAATTATTATAAAAAGGTTACTAGTGTTTTTAATCCCTGAAAAATCACCAAATTTTTGTTTTAGTCCTTGACATTTAAATCAATAGTTTTCATCCATGTATTTTTGAAAAGACTCAAACTTACTTCATAGTGCTTTGTTTGGTTTAAAAAGGAAAGTGAAAGAAAAAAGGAGAAAGGAAGAAAAGGAGAAGGAAGAAAAGGGGAAGAAAAGAAAAAAGAGTGAAAAATGAGATAATTTTTTAGGTTGTTTGGTAGGAGAAAAATAAAAAATAAAAAATAAAAACTTTTATTTCTTCTTGTTTGATTGTATAGAAAGTAAAAAAAAAGAAAATAGACAATATGTATCAAGATATAAATACCCTTGAATGAGAAATGATATATAACAACTAATTTTTACTACTTTTTAATATAATAAGTAACAATAGGTAAAAAAAAATATATTTTGAAGAATACATTTTATATAAAATATTTTTTTATATTTTTCTCTTATAATATAAAAATATAAAACAATAAAGTGAAAAGTTTAAAAATTATTTTTCTTAATTTGAATTCGATGGTAGAATAAATAAATAAAATATTAAATAAAAATCAATTTTTAAATAAAAGAAAGGTTGATGAGATTTATCTTTTATTCTGAATTTCAAATTTTAATGATAAATTTTACCTTAAAGAGATAAAAAGTTATTCAAATAGGATATAATATTTCAAAATAGACGAATATTGCTTTTCTTTTCTTTTTTAAAAAAAATCCTTATCTTAATTTGAATTTGTAAAATAGAATCATGACATAATAAATTTAAAAATAATAAAAAATAACATCAACAAATTTAAAAAATATATTTGCTCGGTTAAATTGAGTTGTATAATAAGACTTTTGAACATATCTGTACAATGACTGAAATAATATATTAGTTGTAATAATAATAATAATAATAATAATAATAATAATAATAATAATTATAATAATAATAATAATAATAATATTATTATTATTATTATTATTAATGATAATATAATACAATATAATATAATATTATTATCATTATTAATATAATATCATATTAATAATAACAATAATTTTATTATAACAATAATATTATATTAATATAATATTATATTAATTGTTATAATATTATATTATTATTATTAAAATAATAATAATATAATATAATTATTATTATCATTATTAATATAATATTATATTAATAATAACAATATTATTATTATTATTGTTGTTGTTGTTGTAAACACTCAATTTTGTCCTCCTTTATTTATATTTATTATTTAATTTTATTTTATTTAAGTTATTTCAAGCTAAAAGTTTTCTTCTTTCTTATCATTTTTTTTTGTTGTCTTGTTTTGTTCTTGTTGGCCAAATTGGGCCAATGTTGGTCAATTTAGTTTCTCTTGTTTGTTTTTAATCAAGTTTGACCCAATTGAGTTTTTTGATAAAGAAAAAAAAACAAATAATAATAAATGAAAAATAGTTTTCTTTTTTCTTCTCTTCTTTCTCAACCTTTAAATCTCCTTCACCCGCTCCTTGCTACATAGTACCCCTCCCCCATCCTTTGCAAACTTCACCAATTTCCTAAACTATTGCTTCTATAATCACCCAATTCCATTGATCATTGCTACAAATTGTACAAGTTACTTCTTTAATTAACCATATTTGCTTATCATCTCAAACAACCATGCACACTTTAGGAAGAGAGGCCGGGGTTGAAAAATTTCCCAAAGAAATCATATTGAAATCCCAAATGGCCATTAAAGGGAAGAAGAAGAAGAGAACATGAGGAAGGATAGAGAAATATCAAAGCTGAATAGTTAAAGCCACAACCTAGTATTCAAATTTTTTTGAACAACATTCTTGCTATTTTGATTCCGCTATGTGTTTTGATTCCTCTGTGTTCCAAATGCTTGTGCTTGTCTTATTGGTTTAATGACTGTTTCAAATATTGTTATAAATTCAAGAACCAAAATAATGTTGGGTACTAAAGTGATTGAATAATATCACACAACTAAAAATAAGAGATGAAAAAAAATAGGAGTTGACACACAATATTTTAACGTGAAAAACTCTCAACTGATAAGGGAAAAACCACAAGCAAGATCAGAAAAATAATTTTACTAAATGGGAAAAAAATTACAATCTCTCTCTAAATATAAGGAGAGAACAATTACACATTCTCTCTTATAATAGGAGAATACGACTAAAGAATACATATAATTTTTTCTCTCTCAGATGGATTATAAAACTGATGGAGGGTTTTGCTATTTATAGGAGTAATGCTTGCAACTCCCACCTACACAATGAAGAAAACTTACTCCACTATCAATGCACCGTAAACAATTGTTGACTTTTAAGCCACAAAAGTGGCTTTACATTCTACAGTTTCACAATCTCCCACTTAAAGCTACTTTTGTGAGCTTTTAAAGAATTTCTCTATCTTGCCAATTCTTCGTTGCTTACGTTTTTGATAGGCTGTAGGAAGATCGACGTCATATAAACTTGTTAGTGTTAACCGACTTTGTCATAACATCTGTTAGGTTGTCTTTGGTATGAATCATTTACATATCTACACTTCCTTCCCCTACTACTTCTTGAACAAAGTGATATTGAACACCTATATGTTTTGTCCTAGAATGAAAGGCTGGATTCCTTACAATGTGTAAGGCACTCAAACTATCACAATACACAATAGTCTTTTGTTGCTTATGCCTAAGTTCTTCCATTAACTTTTGAATCCAAATAGCTTCTTTGCATGCTTGAGTAGCTGCCACATATTCAGCTTTCGTAGTAGATAGAGCTACAATGACCTGTAATTTGGATAACTAGCTTACCGCTCCTCCTACAAGTGTAAACACATAGCCAGTAGTAGATTTTCTTTTATCAAGATCACCTGCAAAATCTGAATCAACATAGCCCCTAATAATAAATTCCAATCCTTCAAAACATAATGCAACACTAGAGGTTCCTTTAATGTATCTAAGGATCCTCTTAACAGCATTCCAATGCTCTTTACTAGGATTTGCCATAAATCTGCTAATCACTCCCACTGCTTATACAATGTTTGGTGTTGTACAAATCATGGCATACATAAGGCCTCCCATTACTGATGCATATGGTACTTGAGACATTTCCATCCTCTCTACTTCATTACTAGGACTCATACTTGAGGACAATTTATAATTGACAAGAAGTGGGGTAGAAATTGGCTTACAATTTTACATGTTGAAGCACCGCAAGACCTTCGGTAAGTAATTCTTTTTGAGAAAGCCAAATCTTCCTATCTTTTCTGTCTCGGTGAATTTACATCCCTAAAATCTTGTTTTCTATCGTGGTCAAATCTCTTGTACCAACACCTTGGCACCTGCTTTAGACCCTTATAGAGATTTGGTTAACCTGCAAACCAAGTTTTCTGTTCTTTGTTCTTTAAAGCCTTTAGATTGAAGCATATTTATATTTCTTCGTCAAGTTCTCCATGGAGAAAAGTAGTCTTTACATCTAATTACTTAAGATGTAAATCAAATGTAGCACATATAGCCAGGATAACTCTGATAGTGGTCAATTTGACAACTAGCAAGAATATCTTCTTAAAGTAAATACCTTCTTTTTGAGCATATCCTTTGACCACTAATGTTGCTCGATATCGCTCCACTTGATCATTGCCATCTCGTTTGATCTTATATACCCATTTGTTTTTGATGGCTTTTCGACTTTTTGGAAGTTCAACAAGTTACTATATTTTATTTCTATGTAAGGCTTCTATTTCTTCATGTATTACTGCCATTTCCTTATCTGATGTGTTGTTCATCAAACATCTCCTCCATTATTGACCTTATATGGTTCTTTTCCTCCATGCTCTAGTTCTGCTTCAGAAGAATCATATTCTTTAGATTTTCTCGCTATTTGCACTGAAGCAGTCTTTGGGGAAGTGCTATCATTTTTCTGCTCACTTTGCAATTCATTTTCTGCAAAGACTGCGTCCCTGCTAACAATAACCTTGTGGACAGTGGGATCCCACAGATGATATCCCTTAACTTTGTCAGCATAACCCAAGAATATACATTTCTTGGATTTTGGATCTAGCTTTGTTCTTTCTTGGGAATTGTACATCATGTACACAGGACATCCAAACACATGTAAGGAAGAATAATTAGCTAGTTTGCCTTTCCACATCTCCATCGGTGTCTTTAAACCAATTGTTGTTGATGGTGATAGATCTATGACGAAACAGGCTGTTTTAACTGTTTTTGCCTAGAAAGATTTGGCCACTCCCGCTGTTCTCAGCATGGCTCTTATTTTATCTAGGAGAGTTCTGTTCATTTGCTTTGCCACGTCACTCTATTGAGGCGTATGTGGAATTGAGAATTGTTTTCAAATACCCTCTTGCTTGCAAAATGCTAAAAAGTCACCATCTACGTATTCTCCTCCATTACTTGTCCTCAAACACTTAATTCTTTTGCCAATTTCAAGCTTCACTTGTGCTTTAAACTCCTTGAATACAAGAAATACATTTGACTTCTTCTTGATTGGGTACACCCACAATCTCCTAGAGTAATCATCAACGAATGATACAAAATACTTTGCTTCTCCCATGGATATTTCTAGTGATTCCCAAACATCAGAATGGATCAAGTCGAGTATGTGTTTGCTTTTAGTAGTTACTCTAGCAAACTTCAATCTATGTTGCTTGCTTATCACACAGTGCTCACAAAAAGGTAAATTCACCGTTTTGAGCCCAGGTAGAAGATTACATTTTGCAAGGACTTTTAGGCCTTTCTTTGACATATGACCGAGTCTATGATGCCACATCATCATTGCTTCTTCTTGACTTGTTGTTGCAACTAATGCATCTGCTTTTAGCAATGTATCTCCCAAAAGCATGTATAGATTGACTGTGATCTTCTTTGCTTTCATCACGACAAGATTGCATTTCACTACTTTTAAGATTCCGCCTTTAGTATGGATCTTGCACCCAAGGTCATCCAATTGTCCTATGGACAATAAGTTCATCTTCAAGCCCTTCACATGTTGCACCCCTTGAATTATACGAACTGCACCATCATACATTTTTAATTTGATAGTAACAACTTCAGCAATTTCTAAGACATGATCATTTCCCATGAACACGGATCCTTCCGAGATAGGCTCATAAGTGAAATACCAATCTCAATATGGAGTCATGTGCCAAGTTTCACCTGAATCCACTATCCAAACATCATGTAGTTGTTTTTCGCCTTTAGAACTAATTACTGCTTCGCTATACAGGACTTCTCCATCATTTGAGGTACTTGCAACACAACCTTGAGAGGTTGATGCTTTTAGAGTTTTTTCCTCCATTCTTCTTACTGTGTCAACTATCTTTCTTCAAGTGCCCTCTCACGCCACAATTGTAGCATTTGAGACTTTTCCTTCTTCGAGATTTTGATTTACCATGATTTTGACTCCCACTATCATTAAAGCCTCTGCTTGCTTTGAATTTTCCAACTTATCTTCCTTATTCTTTCGCTTAGATTCTTCTTCAAGAATAACTTCGACAATATCATCAAAGGATCAACGATTGACAACATTGTTATTTGTTATGTTGATGATGAGTTGATTATACGAATCTGGTAAAATCTAAAGTAGAAGCTTCGCACGTTCATTTTTTGTTACATTGAAATTTGACACTGTAAGCTGAGCAAATAGAGTATTCAAATTGTTGATGTGATCTGTCATTGATGTAGATTCACTCATTTGAAGAGTGTAGAGTTTCCTCTTTAAGAATATTCTAGTGTGAAGTGACTTGACCTTATACAATTTGATGAGAGCATCCCAAATCTCCTTTGTAGTCTTCTTCTTTGCAACACTGGACAAAACTAAATCTACCATTACTAAATGCAAATTGGCAACAACATTGTCATCCATCTCTTTCCACTTTTCATTAGTTATATCTATGGGTCTGCCTTTAATTGCATCTAGACAATTGTCTTTTCTCAAAATTGCCCTTATCTTCAATTTTCACAGTGAGAAATTACTCCTTTGAACTTTTCTATCTCATATTTTGCTGTCATGGTTTTATACCAAATAATTATTCAGTTAAATCGGCTTACACAATTTCTATCGTGAATAGTACCATATAATAGAATAGTGATTGTAATCCGTGAATTAGTACACCAGGTAAGTTCCTAAGAAAGAAAGGTGGGTCACCAATAGACACACTTAAATGCCAAGTCTTTCTTAGCTAGAACTTTCCTAGACATGTACTTCCACACTACCACACTATATTACTAGTAGCAAGAAAAGATCTTTTCTGATGTGGAAGATTAGATTAAGCTGCAACCATAGAGTATACTAAGAATTTTCTTATGAATTTGACACCATACCAACGTGTCGCAGCAGAATAATATCAGTAACCTATTGGCTCTGATACCACTGTTGGGTATTAGAGTGACTGAATAATATCACACAACTAAAAATAAAAGATGAGAAATAATAGGAATTGACACACAATATTTTATCGTGAAAAACTCTTAACTGATAAGGAAAAAACTAAGGGCAAGACCAGAGAAATAATTTTACTAAGTGGAAGAAAAATTACAACTCCTCTTTAAATATAAGGAGAGAAAAATTACACACTCTCTTTTATAATAAGAGGATATAACTATAGAACACATAATTTTTTCTCTCTAAGATGGATTATAAAACTGATAAAGGGGTGTGCTATTTATAGGAGTAATGCTTGCATCTCCCACCTACACAATGAAGAAAACTTACTCCACCATCAATGCACTATAAACAATTGCTGACTTTCAAGCCACAAAAGTGGCTTTACATTCTATGGTTTCACAAATGAAATTGCAATACTCACAGCTTACACACACATATGCACGAGGTAAATGGTTCAAAGCCAATATTTTAAAAAATGCATAAGTCTCTAATTATCATTAATCAAACATACAAGATCATATTCATTCTTTTACTACCAGAAACAAATGAAATCAAAATAAAAAAGGACACTTTAACAAGCCTATGTGCACAAAGGATTGCATATTCACACATCAAGTTTTCACTGACCCACGGTCAACCAAGTAGAGGCATTGCTTGTTGTTAACTTCGTATCAAACCACCACACCTCTTTGAACCACCGTTAGAGGCACCGACGGCTTCCACAGAGACCGCAAGCTACTTGCAAGAAAAACCAAACACCAATTCGTCACGCGACCTAGCTCTTCATCATGTGTGTGCACTTTGCATCACCGCCATGAAAGTCGAAGCTTGCGTTCAGTTTCTTCCTCCCTTTCTTGCTTTCTTTCTTTCCGGCTCATACTTGTGTCTCTCTCGCCTTGGGCCACCTCGCTCCACTGTTGTGATCAATTGTTCATTCCTATTGCATTCTCCTTATTGCTTCACCATAAGGGGTCGATCCTCTTTTCTGCTCACACTCCTTTTTCCTTTATTATGTACAGTCTTCTTTGTTCAATAATAAGGCTAAGCCCCTGTCTTGTTCTCTTCACATCCGAATTGGGCTAGGCCCAATATGTGTCCTTTTTTTGTTTTGTCTTTGTTATTTGCTGCTACCATTGATAGGTAAGGCATTTGTTTACTCTTTTTATTAATTGGTGTTTGTTTACTCTTTTATTAATTAACAAAATGTTTTGGACACTACGAGAAAAATTTGATATCCCCAATCCAATTTTCTTTCTGTAAATAAATATCACCTTTTTGTTTCTATTTTATTTATTAATTTTTTCCTTGGACATTGATTTATGGTTGTTAATTCAAACTATTTTTTTAAAAAAAAACATGCGCAAAGTATTAGATTAGTGAAGTCACAGTGATATAGGACTAAGACAACATTAGAATAATTACTTAAGTTCTGTATCCTTTCAGTTTCAGATCGACCCCACATACAAAGGTTGTAAGGATTATAGATAGAAGGAGGGATTTTGAGCTCGGGCCCGAATTCGCCTTATTAACTATTTTGTGGAGGCAGATTTTAAAGGATGTGAACATAATAAGGCTGTTGACCTTCCTGCCCAGAAGAAATTGCTGCCTCGATACTGAGCCAAACAGTTGGTGCGAGTTCCACAGGGCCTATGAGCATGACATGGAAAAGTGTTACGCCTTGATAAGGCAAATTGAGAAACTTATCAGGGATGGACATTTGGGGAGCTATGTCTGGCATAAGACTGATGTGAAAGAAGGGAATGAAAGGTGAGACAGGAAGCGGTTGGACCCTCTGCTTGGTAGGGCGTTCAGTTCGTTGTCGATGGAAGAACATGAGAAATAGATTTTGGGGGACTTTAACACAATAGTTAGGGGTTTTGTCGATGGAGGATCGACTTCTTCACCAAGAAAAAGGTATTCTAGAGTGGTGATGATTGTCTCAATGATGTTGCCCAGAACTCGGACCTCTATCATCTCTTTTGGAGATAAAGATTATATGGGTGTGGCTCCACATGAGGATGACCCGGTTGTAATATCGATTGACATGATAAGTCGCAATGTGAAGCAGGTGTTGGTAGATCTGGGAAGCTTGATGGACGTCCTGTTTTTGGATGCCTTTGTTGGCCTGAAAATCCCTTTAGACTTGTTGCAGTCTTTTAATGGAGCTCTTGTGGGATTCACTAGTGAGCAAGTTAAGGTGTGTGGGCATGCTGAGCTGAGAACGACATTTGGGCAAGGCTTGGTGACTAAGAAGATTATGGTAAAGTATTTACTTGTGAATGCCCGTTCATCCTATAATGTGCTATTAGGTTGGTCGACGGTGAATAAGTTGGGAGCGGTGCTTTCAATCGCCCATTTGAAGGTGAAGTACCCTTTGAGTAATGGCTCGGTAGGTGTGCTTTCGATGTACTAGGAAGTGACAGGAAAATGTAATGAGGATAGTATAAGGCGCAAAAGGTGTTTGTATGGTGTTGGGGCAAGTCATCAAGTGCATTTGCTTGACCTTAACCCTTGGGAGGACTTTTCAAAAAGAAGGCCTCGGCCCGTGGAGGATGTGAAGGAAGTGGTGATAGTTAAGGGGAAGAAAGTGCAACTAGGGTCAAATTTGGTCCTTAAGTTAGAGGATGGCTTTGCCTCTTTATTGAAACAAAATGAAAATATTTTTGCATGGAGTTCAACTGACATGCCGGGCATAGATCATGATTTTTTGTGTCACCAATTGGCTTTGGAGTCACAGGCCAAGCCGATCTTCTAGAAGAAGAGGAAGTTTGACATCGAGAATTTGAAGGCGATCTTGGAGGAAACTGAGATGTTGGTGAAGGCTCAACACATTAGGGAGATTCAATACCTGACATTGTTGACTAATGTAGTGATGGTAAAGAAGTCGAACAACAAGTGTAGGATGTGTACAAATTTTACCAACTTGAATAAGGCATGCTCGAAGGATTCATACCTTTTATCTAACATAAAGTACTTAGTAGATGGAGTGTCGGGGTATAAAATGTTGAGTTTTATGGATGCGAACTCGGGTTACAACAAAATTCGAATGCATCCTCTGGACAAGGATAAGATGACCTTCATTACAAATTCAGTGAATTATTGCTATCGGGTGGTGCCGTTCGAATTAAAGAACGCTAGCGCTACCTATCAGAGGTTAATGGACAAGGTCCTTGTAGATTTGGTTGGAAATAGTGTTGATGCTTATGTTGATGAAATGGTGGTAAAGTCGGTGAGTTGTTGAGATCATCTAAACACTTTTAATAAATTCAATTAAAGTTGAATTTGGAGAAGATTTCATTCGAGGTAAAGGTAGGAAAATTCCTCTGTTTCATGCTGACTCACCGTGGGATTGAGGTGAACCCAAACAAGTGCTCTGCCATCTTGAATATGAGGACCTAGAGTAATGTGAAGGAAGTGCAATAGTTGGCCGGAAGGATAGCCTCTTTATACTATTTCCTTTCTAAGTCGGGGGATAAGGCTTTTCTTCTTTTCCAGTGTCTTAAGAAAATGAGTGTTTCATTTGGTCAAACAAGTGTGAACAGGCCTTTTCCAAGTTGAAGGAGTTCTTGTCTAGTCCACTGATTTTGACAAAGCCGAAGCTAGGTTTTCTTCTTATTCTTTATCTCTTCGTGTCAAATAAAGCTATCAGTTTAGTTTTGGTTCAAGAATTGGATGCAGCTCGGCAGCTAAGGCAATATTTTTAGAGTTATCATGTCATTATTCATAGGGATCAACCAGTGAGGTAGATCTTGCATAAACTCGACTTAGCAAGTGTGTGATGAAGTAGGCAGTGGAATTATCAGAATTTAGACTATCGTATGAGCCTCAGGGCCTCGATCAAGGGCCAAATGCTGGTCGACTTTGTCTTAGAGCTCCATGCACTGTTAGAGACTAATGATCATCATCAACAAGAGTGGATCTTGTCTGTAGACAGTGTGTCGAATCTCAAAGGGAATGGTGCAGTTGTCATTCTAGATGGCCTAGATGGAGTTTTGATTGAATAGTCCTTACTTTTTGATTTTCAGGTGAGCAACAATCAGGCTGAGTATGAAGCCTTATGACAGGCATGAGTTTGGCATGGAAGATGGGCATGATGAGTTTAGTGATTTGTAATGATTCTCAACTGGTAATCGGGCATGTTTTGGGCACTTTTCAAGCTAAGGACCCTCAGTTGGCTAAATATTTAGAGAAGGTGTAAAGCGTGTTGGCTATGTTCACAAGTTTTTTGCTTAACTATGAGTCGAGGGAACAAAATGCTAAGGCAGACCTCCTATCCAAGCTCTCTAGTACAAAGAAGCTAGGTTGTAGCCAATCTATGATTTAGGAAACCTTGAAAAAACCAAGCATAGCTTTGTCGAAGTCGGATGTGTGTTTCGTACAGGAAAATCATCAAAGTTGGATGGGGCCATTGATTACTTATCTAATGAGGGGAGATATGCCGAGTGATACAGTGGAAGTGACCAAGGTGGTACGGGGGGCAGCTCTATATACGGTTGTGTCAAAGCACTTGTATCGAAGGGGTTTTAGTGCCCCTTTTCTCCATTGCTTGGCTCCCTCTCAAGCTAAGTATGTTTTAAAGGAGGTACATGATGGAGTGTGTGGAAGTCATATTAGCGGATGATTGTTAGCTAATAATGTTCTCTACGCTGGGTATTACTGGCCCCCTCTCAAGATGAATTGTATAAGCTATGTTTGAAAGTGTGATAAGTGCCAGAGGCATGTGGATTTGCATGTTGCCTTTGCTGAGCATTTACATTTTATGGCGACCCCATGGCTATTTAATAAATGGGGAATTGACATCCTTACCCCATTTTTGGTTGCTGTATAACAACTAAAATTCCTGATTGTAGTGGTTGATTATTTCACTAAATGGGTGGAGGCGAAGCTCGTAGCTATGATATTGGTGGAGAAGGTAGAAAAATTTGTTTGGAAGTCCATAGTTTTTTGATTTGGCGTGCTTAGGATTCTAGTGGTGGATAATGGAACCCAGTTTGATAGTGCCTAGTTTCGTCATTCTGCAAAGAGTTAAGCATTCAGATAGTGTTCACTTCAATCAAGCACTTTCAAACGAATGGGTAGGCCGAGGCAGCATATAAGGTTGTCTTAGCAAGCTTGAAGTGGCATACAAAATAAAATAAAGGTTTAGTAATAGCCATTTTGGATGAATTTCCTATTTAGGTATCACAAAAAGCCTTAAAAGGTAACGATAATCATTTTGGATGCACTTTCTATTTGATTATTGTAGGAACCTTCTAAATTAAAAAAAATAAAATAAAAAAAAATTCAAAATTAAAATCTTTTAGCACACAAAACTTTTTCCACCAAAAGTACTTGTGAGTTTGATTCTCTATTACATCGGGAGATATGTAGGAGCAGGGCACCACTTCTGTCGATCTCAAAAATAATAAAATTTAAGATCAAATAAAAATCTTTTTTATGATAAAATAAATCCTCTCTTTTTTAAAAAATATAATAAATACATTTTTGATAATAAAATTAGCTTCATAAATGAATAAACAAATAAAAATTTAAAAACATTTCTTATTTTCTTTTAAGGGATAAAATAAATAATTTTAAAGTTATATTAATTTTGCACATTTAATTAGAAATAATAATTTTTTTAACGGACATTGTAGGGTGCTAATACCTTCCCTATATGTAATTGATTCCTGAACTCAAAATTTGGTTTCAAAGACCATTTTCAAACAAAGGGTTTTTCCAATATTTTTCCCAAATAGAGTTAAATTGTTTTTCATCTTGCCACCACAAGCCCGGTTGCGACAATTATGATTATGATTATTATTATTATTATTACTATTAGACTAAATTACTAATTTAGTCCCTTAATTTATCTATTTCATTCAATTGGATCTCTCTATTATTAAAAGGTTCAATTAGGTTCTATTATTTTCAAAAACGCTCTAATGTTACCCTTTTCATCCAAAATGACGTTTTTCGTCCATTTTTCACTAAATGGTGTGGAAAATGACGTCGTTTTGAACAAAAGGGTAATATTGGAATGTTTTTGAAAAGTATAGGACTTAATTGAATCTTTTAATAATAGAAGGATCCAATTGAATAAAATAAATAAATTAAGGGATCAAATTAGTAATTTAACCTTCTTCTTCTTCTTCTTCTTCTTCTTCTTCTTATTACTATTATTATTATTATTATTATCTGATTGAGAGTAATTGAGATTGTCAGTTTTCTTTGATATCTTTTTCAATGAAGTAAGATTTGTGAGCTATACATATGAAATTCAGTAACTGAGATTGCCATATTTTCCTTGACATGCATTTATTATCTTTTTTAAGTATCTAACTTAAGCATACCTACTTGTGGTTCTCTTGGACCTGCAGGCTATGGAGGTTTATTTAGAGACAACAGTGCTACTTTTCTTAGTGCTTTTATGGCTTTGGCAGGGATAGTTTTCGCTCTTCATACCAAACTTGTAGTTGCAATGATTGTTAATGAGGTAGCCTATGATAAAGGTTAGAGGAACCTTTGGCTAGAATATGACTCCATGTTAGTGGTATTGGCTTTTCAATCTGATTCTCATGTTGCTTGGAAGTTGCATACCAAATGGAATAATTGTGTTTTTCTTAGTAAATATATGCACTTTAGAATTTATCATATTCATCGTGAATGAAATAGTTGTGTTGATATATTGGCATCATACGATATCAGTGCCCCGAGCCTCTATTAGTGGGATTCCCTTCCTCACTTCATAAGTGAGGACTTTTTTCATGATAGGTTAGGTCTTCCAAATTATAGATTTCGTTGAATCTATATGTCAGTTTGTTTTCTTTTCACTGGTTTTGGTTTGGTCCCCCCATGACTTGTTTCTTTTTTTCTTTTTAATGAAATATGGCGTGTTGCAAATGATGGATAGTGGTTGCAGTGCCAACCTAGTTGGGATCTTAACCCCTATTGTGATGCCTTTGCATGCCATTCCATTTATTTTAAAAAAGTACTATATCATTTAAACTCACATATAAAATAATGGGATTTGCTAACGTACACCCACTTGTATTTCCGTTGGAGTACGTTAGCAAGCTACACCATTGGTGTATTTTAGGATAATCCTAGTTATAATTTGTTAATGTACTCCAACTAAAAAACAAGTAAATGCACGTTAGCAAACCCCACAAGCATTTGCTAACATACACTCACTTGTTTTTTAGTTGGAGTACATTAGCAAGCTACACCATTGGTGTATTTCAAGATAATTTTTAGTTATAACTTGTTAACATATTCCAACTAAAAATCAAATCAGTGTACATTAGCAAATTCCTAAAATAATGATCCAAAGACCTGAATAAATAACTTCTGAAGAAAAATAGGAGACAATGCAAACCCCCTGCTATAATAGATTAAACATATTAAGTCAAACATATTATATAATTCTACTAAAGAGCATGTCAATAGACCAAAATATTATTAGATAGGAAATAAGATATAATTGAGATGAAATTGCTCTTGTTTAAGAACTTAGTTTTCTTGACATCAATTTACTTAATAACTGCTAGGGGGAAATCTTATATGGAACGATTGGAGAAAACATGCTAATGACTAGTTGCAGTAACAGAAGAAAGAAATATGCAATTTGTACTAAGCCCAATGCTTGTGACTTTTTGCGAATTCAACCATAGTCAAATGAAGCAAATCCTAAAAAGGCAATTATGAGAAAGCAACTCTTTTATCAGGAAATTTTTGAAAACTATATAGAGCTAATAACTTCAAAGACAAATAACTAGCTTACATTACGACTTTAAAACTTTCAAATGTGGACATCCTTTAGCCGCAAGCATCTCTTAATTATGCATGAACTTAGAGTCCAGTGACAAGATCTCAAGGGATCTGCAATGTGATGCCACATCTTCCATTGAAACATAAGTTATTTTGGCACAAGCTACTACTCTAAGATATTTTAAAAATTTTCCCATGCTTAATGCTAGTTCAACCAAACCCATATGAGTCAAGCCTTTAAGGAATGTAGATGCAAATCTTTAAGTTGCTTGTAACATTGCCCAACAGTAGCCAGACCTTGATCTCCAACATAACAAACCTAAAGGAAAATCTGATCCATTAAGACAATAAATATACATAACTCACACCAAAGCCAAACACTCCACGTTCTAAGTAAATGAAATATTGTAAAGAAGCAAAACAATTACACCATTATCACTTTCAAATTGAATACATAAACACAACAAAACAATTACAACCATGAATCAAATTTGAATTAGCTAGAAAATAGAAAGGCTAAATATCTACAAGTCTATGGACAAAATGTTGCTATCTTTTCAATCCATAATTTGGTTGCTAGCTCTTAATTTGGTGCAAAAGCAAAGCTAGACAGTGAACCAATCCATAATGAAGTTGTTGCAAAATTCCAAAACAGAATGTTTCTGTCTTCTCATAAGAGATCAATATGAAACATATTGTAATCCACATATGAACAACACTTACCTCTTTTTCAAGATCATTATGAAGAATACAACTTTAGTCATAACAAATTCATACAGACCTTCTACCTTAAGTCATAAACAAAGCATCATATAATGTCCTAACTGTATATAACCCCAAAAAAGAGCACATATATTTTAAACACTTAGTCATAAACACATACAACCCAAAAAACAAAAGATGATAGACTACATCATTAGTGAAGGCATAATAGGATGCCTTAAGTATATATAACCCAAAAAAATAGAGTAGAATGACTGCTCTTAGTTTAATCCAACACCCTTGATAATTTTAATGAGAACTTGAACTCTCATATAATGAGGCACACCAAAAAGCTTACATTTTTTTTCTTCTTATTATCACATAAGTGATCACAATATGCCATGCAATATTCATTAGGCACTTTTAACTTTTTTAAAAGATTTCACACTTCAATTTTAGATTAATTTCAAGGTTGTGTTTGTTGTATCAAAGTCAAGTGTTTTTCAGCAATTTCAACTTACTTCTCAACTATTGTAGCTTGTTTTTTTGCTATTTCAACCTAACGCTTTGCAATGCAGCTTAACTAAGATAGAATTGTCATCCATCATTGCTTCGACCAAAGCCGTAATTTGTAGATCCATTCTGTCAAATTAAGCTTCCATCAAGTCAATCATATTTCTCTTCCATTTTGCACCTCTTGAAGCTGATATGCTAGTTGACTGATTTGAAGGACAATTTTATGGACTGATGTCACCCAAGTTAGGAGGTGAAGATTGTTCCCCATCAAGCATGCTGACATTTTTCTCGTAACTTCCTTCATCTTCAATATAATCATTTAAGTTAAAAGGATCCTTCTCCTATTGGTTCAACCTATCTAAAGCAGTTGTTGCTTTTTTATTTCTTGTTTCCTTATCATCTCCAAATAACTCCTTCAAGATGTCATAGTGCTTTATTGGTGCCTTCTTCTAGTTTGCTGCACATGGTTTAGACTACACATTAAAAGACACCGTTCACAAGTTCAATTTGATACCATTATTACAAACATAAACCAGAGGTTAAATTGAAGAATAAAAATATTAATTACTCTAATGAAATCATCCCACACTTCGTTAAAAGCTTCAAATTTCATAGTTATTGGACTCTATGCAAATCCACTTAAGCTATCAAATAGATCATAAACTTGACCAAAGTGAATTTTCAATGTTTTCATTCTATTCTTTATATGATTCTTTGTAATCATTGGTCCAATTGTAGACCTTAATACATCAACCATGTTGTTGTATGCTGATGTTGTCCAAACACCATCATTCCTGTTTCCTTTATGATCCTATTCAACCAACGCATTCAACAATGGTTGGTCCATGTCATCATTCCATATTATATTAGAATCTTTATTAGGACCATTACAATTTGATGTAGTACCTTTGGCGTTGTAGTATCTACATGATAATTTTAGAAGACAAAGAAAATAGTTGTTCATTATAATAAATCCATTCTCATCCAAAAATTAACATATGGTAAATTAAGCCATAATGATAATTGTATGAATAAAGTATTAGGCATTGTCATTACATGGCATTTCATAACAAACAAGTATACTAGAACATAACATTTTTCACAAAATTAAATATAAAACATAAACAAATATAAGTTACATCACAAATACATTCTAGATAATGCTTAAACATAACACTCATACATGATACATCAGGATTACATTAAACAAATGGTGTCATTGAATTTGGTAAACATTCTACATTTTAGTTGCAATGTTGTCTCTTAAAATTGTCCCTTGTGTATAGTCCTAATCACGTTGTTGTGTTTAGGATCTATTTACATCAAGTTGAAGTAAATTATAATCTACTTCAACATTTAAGTCGTCATTAACATCAACACCTATTAGGAAGTTATGTAATATAAACAACCAAGGATAATGTCACACATAGTGTTAAATGATTAAAAAGTTTTAGTGCCACTAGCTATAGTTCGAAATATGTTTTTTATACTCCAATGACATTTCAAAGTGAAGAATGATGATGGTTGGATAACTCTCTATGATTTTATGGGCCTCAAAATGAGTACTCTTTCAAATGATAATGAACACCTCTATATAATGTAAGTACCCAACACTTGAATATAAATCTTGCATCCCTAATATAATATTTGTCTACAAAAATTTTATACTTGTTATGAGTCAACATATTAAGTAATGTAATTCTAACCTTATGACACTATATAAAGTAATGTAATACTAACCTTCAAGAATTTTAAGTTGGTCTTCCCTACTTAAAGCATCTTTCAAAATCCTAGAGTAGATGTTGTGTCTTCCCACCTCATTAACACATGTGAATTTCACGTCAAAGTTACATGCAACAAAAACATTTTGTGTAGGGTAGTCTTTTCTTCCATGAAATCGAGGGGCTTGTGCATTGGGACCTTCATCTGAATATGAGTTTTTCCTGTAGCTCTAATGCAATCCTATTTTGTTGAATAAGTTATTAACTTATCAATATAATTATATCACAAATTTTGGGATTGGATATAAAAAAATGAATTAAAGATATGATTACCTTAAAAAAAAAGGATAGAATATGCTATTGTTTAATATTTGTGGAGGTACATCTGTACCAAAGGGTTAGACAAGGTACTTAGCTTGTAATGAAATGATGACATGTAAAACTTTGTGAAAATGACGACTAATGGTTTCTCCAGAATTGTGGAAGAAGAATGAAATTGTACTGTTGTTTACATTATGACCTATGATGTGTAAGAATTTAGCAACTTGCTCTTCAACCATGGATTGTATGGTATCCTTCACAATACCATTTCCTCTTAATTTTTGACACAACATAAATGCTTAAGGTCCCATTTGTATGATGTCTTGACATTTTTTGGTCCATGTTAATTGTCTCATTAACTAGAGGTGCCTATGCTCTCTTGGTTGAGTTTCATCACTGATTGGACTATGTGTGTAACATGATATGGTTTGAAGCATATGCAATGCATGGACAATATAAAACAACAAGACTATAGAACAAAGATGTTGTTGTGTTTCTAATTGTTATTGAAAATGACTTAAAATTTGCATCTAAGGTGCCGTGCCAACATTACTTAAATGTCTTACTCGAGATTGCACTTCATTCATATTATCAAATGCATCATCATACTTCTCTTCCTCATTTTTAGCAAAATCCATGCTTTTCTATATGAAGGAAAAATCAACATATAATGCAATTAGCATTATCTAGATGTCATGCACAAGCTATAAAGAAACCATCACGCCAAAAGGTAACACTCATAAGTCATTATGGAAATCCAATTAACTCTAAATGTATTGAAGATACTTAAATCTAAAAAATAAAAATAATAAATATCTTTTTCAATTGGTATAAACTTGCTAACTTGGTATAAACCTTCTAACAAATTGAAAATTAGATAAGGCTATGTATTATGACATTTTATCAAACACTTTAATAGCAAAAAAAAAAAAAACCTTAACAAATTTGTAAATGCATGCCTAGGTGAAGACTGAAGAGTCAGTGTTTTATTTTGAATAAAGCCTAAGTAGTTTTGGTTTGAAACTCACAACTTTGAGTGAGAAGCTGTGGATTCTGTATATTTTTTTTCTTTCTTAGATGTAGAATCCTCATCAAAATTGACACAAGTTGCTCGGGAGATCTATTCAAAGGCTAAGTTATGATAATCCTATTCTATGTACTATTGTTCCAAAGCTCCATCTTTCAATATCTATAAAAAACCCCAACTTTGAAAATCTATAAAAAGCCCTATCCTTCTTTTTCTTCTTCATAATAAGCTAAAGCCCTTTGACCCTCTTTCAAATTGTTTACCTCTTCAACTAAACCATAATTTTTAGATCTTAAGTTATCCTTGTTGCTTTGGGTTCAAATCGTTTAATCAACCAAACACACACACACACATATTGAGAAGCCATTAACCTATTATTGATGATTAAGTGGATTGAGAACCCAATGAAGATTACAATAGAAAACACCAAAAGTGGTCCAATGGTAACAAAACAAGCCTCACCGAAAGTGAACTACATAACAACTTGTTGGATACAAAAAAATAGTGACTTTAGCCAAAAATAACCCCACACCCGTTATTAAAAGTATGCAAAATGCATCATGTAATAAAAATTGATCCTCGTGCAATGTATGAAGGTTCACAATCAAACATATATTCAAAGTGGGGGATTCACAAAAGAGAAAGGAAGGAACACCATCATCCCGTAATAAAAAAGAACAAAAAAAAGTGATAAAAAATTGAAGAAATTTATCACAAGCCAAGAACCACACACACATAGAGGAAAAAATTACCTTTGCAGTGTTGATTTAATGAGAAGAAGAAGAACCCAAATGAACACCTTTGCAACAATGTGTGTCGAGGTGCCCTTTTGGTAAGAAAAAGAAAAGCTTTGGATTTTAGCTACTATTGAACAAATGAGACTCACTTCATGGGCATTTTTGTCTTCACACAAGTGCGAAACGTATTTTGGCATAGGTCCCACTCAATTGTCTTTTACATCTTTTCATTCCTCTCTCAATCCTTCCTACCAAAATCCACTAAACCAAACACAGTTTAAAGTATCACCTTTTCACCTTATATAGGGACCAAAGTTTGGGTATTTCAAAAAATAAAGACTATAAAATCAATATTTTAAAAGTCGGAGACTAAAACCAAAATTTGATAATTTTTCAAGGACTAAAAACACCATCAATACTATTATAAAAGTCAATAAATTTATTATATATATGATAATTTGTAATTGAATATTAACGTGAGTGCATTTTAATTAAATTTTAAAAATTTTACTTAGAGAGATATACATTACAAAGATAATAGTAATAATTTAAAAAAAATGTATTTAATACATTTATTAGCTATAGAGTAGTTAAGTAAATTTAAATGTTTAGTCTTGGAGTAGTAATCTGCAAATGGCTACGATTCTTGTCATTTGAGGATTAGCTTCTTGGTATGTTTGGTTTAGGAAAGTGAAAAGGGAGATAGGGAATGGAAAGAAAGAAAAAAAAAATGGAAAGTGAGATGATATATATATATATATATATAATGACATAAATATTCCTAATAAAAAAATATACGAAAGTAACGACATTTTGATAATTTAATATATAAGACAACATTTCTCTCTCTTTTTCTTCCAATTTTGGAAGCAATACTAAACATGTGGGTCTCACTTATTTTTTAATCCTTTCTCTCCATATATTAAGTAACCAAACAATTCCTCTTTCATTCCTTCCTCCCATTTTCTAATGTACAAAACACAATGTCAGGAACGATTTGATTTAAAGAAACCGTAGTTGTATATATATTTTATTTAGAAAGAAGATAAAAAAGTGTGTAATAAAATAAATAATTTAATAAAAAAAATGTTGTTGCAATTGTTTGGCTCGTGGTCCGCATAAAAGAATTCCTCAACCTCTTTGAATGACAGTAATTGAGGGTCTTGTTAAGATGTCCTGCTCGTAGTCTTGGGATAATGTATGCCAAAAACAATGAGGAGGAAGGTGGAGGGTGACCCTAAATCTACCTTTTAGTTGCATTTGATCAACATATGGGTAAATAAGGAAATATGTGTCATCGTAATAAGTCGTGATGAAAGTGGAGGGCAAGGCTGGCCCAACATTAAATGGAGCCTAAAGCAAATTTTAAAAGAGATTTTTTTTACTTTAAAAGAAAGAGTTATATCTATCCCTTTTTGCCAACATATGTAGTCTTTTTTGCCAACATATGTGGCTTTTTTGCTTTATAAAAACTAATGACAAATAATTTTTGGCTAGTGGGCCTAAAGTTTAAGCTTTAGTAGCTTTATACCCTTAAGCCAACCCTGGTGGAGGGGGCTATCTCTAACTCTTCGTATTTGTGGGAAAAAAAAAGGAACTTGATATCAATCGCAACTGGAATCATGGGGGGAGAGGACAAAAAGACAAAAAAAAAAAAGAAATGGAGTCACCACCAAATTTTATTAAATTGGGAAAATTTGAAAAAAAAACCTTTTTATTGACAAAATAAAATAAAACTGGTCTACAAAAAAAAAAGTTAGGTTCGGGAGTGGTTATGCATAGAGAAGGACTGAAATTGAATTTCACTACACCCCTAATACATCCCTTAAAGGGGTTATATTGTAATTAATTGTGCAAATTATTGATAAGTTTTAAAATTTGTTTTACCTCTTTTGTTAACAACACAAATATGAAAATGAAATTTTTTATTATTAAATACATTTATATATATTTTTAAACTAAGAAAATAATTATAAAAAATATTATCTATTTTTATTTTAATGGTAAAATTTTTGAAAATTTATTTTTGACATTGACGAGGATAGTCCCCACTCCTATGCATCCTTCAGTGTAATGAGAAATTGAAAGTCACATAGTTATGTAAAAAAGATTTGTGTTTTGGGCCTTTTTTTATTCAATGTGGTCACACCAAATTGTCACAACTCGGGTGTACCATGTCAAAACATAAGGTCAATAAGGCGTCACGCCTAAATTAACCATTTAAATTTTATTTTTATATCAAAAAATAATTATGATAATAATTACTATAATTTATTTGTAAAAAGGTACTGAACATCAAGTTGTCACAACTTGGACATATCCACTTGAAATCAAGATTAACAATGTCTCACACCTAAATTAATCCTTTGTATTTTATTTTTATTGGAAAATAATAAGGCTAATGATTATAATAATTTATTTATAACAAAGAAAAAAATGGGGGAGTATCAAGCTATCACAACTAGACATCCCAACTTAAAATCATAGGATTAACAAGGCAAAACACCTAAATTAATCCTTTGCTTTTTTTTATAGGAATATAATAAAGGTCATAATTACAATAATTTATTTGTAACAAAGAAAATGTGAAAATGTCAAGCTGTCACAACTTAGACGCTCTCATTTGAAAATGTAGGATTAATAAGGCATCACGCCTAAATTAACCCTTCATAAGAAATTTAATAATTTTTAAAAAAAGAGTATTTATAATAACAAACAATACATAATCAAATTAACAAATATATAAACCAAAATCAATAGGTGTTAATTTTAATCTTCCTTCACATGTAATTTTTAGAATTATTCCCATGTAACAAGACAAGAAAAAGCAAAAAAGGAACAAAAATAAGAATAGACATGATTAATGCTAATTTCGTTATTATATATATATATATATATATATATATATATATATATATTTATTTATTTATTTATATATTTAAGGAAGAGTTTATGTAATTATTAAAATATGTGATTATTATTATTATTATTATTTTATTCAATTATAACAGTAACGTTAATTCTCATATTTTTTTATTTAATACACCATAACATTGACTTTCGGATATTGTATTCACTCGAATCAAGCACTGACATCAAATTGCTAACCATAAAGACTTGATAAAATTGGCACTTGGAGTCACGCTCAAATTGATAAACCACTCAAATCAAGCACTGCGTTTTGTTTTATCCTGCCACCTAATACCATTCAGGTCAGTACACCTAGAACCTCCTAAAAGATTAAACCAACATATAGGACCCAACACGCTAAAAATCAGAAGATATTCCTGTGAAGCGGTTAATTAACACATCCTTTCCATTTCTTTTTCATAGTTCAACATGTTCAACAACCAAATCTCATTACCAGCAAAAGACTAGAATTATAAACAAATAAATAGATAAAAAAAATGAGTTTAGTGTCTCATTAAAAACATGTGAATTGAACGAGTGAAAATCCATGGAATCATCGAAACCAAAACCCTTGTACATGCCTCGTACAGTCGAGAAGAAAGAACAAGAAGTTCCACCATTCAAGTTCAACAAAATTAAAAGAAAACGGACACATGACACGTACACAAAGTAAGTGAGGTTGAAGAACCTAATGATAAACAGAAAAAGTCTTAGAACAAACAAACTCTCAAAGTTTCCACAACACATGATTGAAATTCTATTTTGTTATGAAATTAATGTACAATGTTGCAGGAGAGCCAATGAAGCCTCTGCAAAGTTAACAAAATAGACGAAGAAAAAGCAAAGAGCCGAGCCAAACATCACATCATTTATGTTACTATTTTCATTGTTGATATCTACTCTAAAAGCAGAAGAGGAGGAATTAACTTGGGATGTTTTGCACATAGGGCTGTTGGGAAGTGAACAAATCAAGCTCTTAGAAGAATAAACCAGATATGAGCCAAGAACAATATGTTAATGGCTTGATGGTTCAAACGTCTATCAAGCAATTTGAGTGCAATAAAATAACAAAAGAAAAGAATCTCAACCCATAACTATCATCGTCTACCATGTTAGTTAGCTGCATATCAATGACATCATGGAACATCAAACAAATATCCCTAGTAAGCAAAATACATTAATGAAATATATGAGGATAATATTGGGAGTAAATCGTAAAAATAATATTGGGTGGAACAATATCAATTAGAGTCAATTAAGATAATTGAGATAGAGTCAATTTAGGAAATTTTGCAGATACTAGTGTAATATTCCTGTAATTAGAATTCTTTGGTATGTATATATTTTGTACTTGATTTATCAATAAAGAAAGGAAATATTTTCCATTGTCAAGTCTTGTTATGGTACTAGGGCAAGACCTCTAGTATGCTTAGTACCTAAATTAAGGGAAGATGTCAAAAATTAAGATGAAAGGAAAACGTAGAAAGATTGAAATCAGACTGGTGATTTAGGGGCTCGAAGACGATCAGATACTGTCTTAGTCTCAACCATAACAAATGTCAACAAAGCTGGCCTTGTTTGTTTGGCTACTGATCAATGGCAAAGGCTAGTAGATATATGTTGAAAAACCATATATTGATGAGAAGATGACAGACAAGTTTCAATCTACATCATGGATCATCGACACTGGTGCTTCTAATCACATGACAAGGAACCTAAAGGAGATGTGTGAAGTGCAAGATATTGTAGCATGTGTGATTGGTTTACTAGATGGAAAATAGACAAATACTACAAAGGAAGGGACTATTCTATTGGAAAGAGGATTTAAGTAGGGGTGTAAGCGGGAGAATATCGACCCGCAAACTGACCAACCCGACCCAACCTAACTACATTTTAGTGGGTTGGGTCAGGTCATCGGGCTGGGTTGGGTCTATTTTTGTTGACTCGATTAGGATTGGGTTGGGTCATGGGTTGATGCATTCTCAACCCGATCCCACCCGATCTATTATTTTTTTAATAAACAAATTAAAATATTATAATATTCACATATATTGTATTTTTTTTTAGTGTTGAATTTATATAATTAGACTTGTATTTTAATTGAACATGTGTTTAATGAGTTGAATGAATTAAGTATTTCATTTTTTTTTTTTTGAAAATTTTCAAATATAAAAATTGTATTAAAATTTTAATTGGCCAACCTAATGACCAAACCCGACCTAACCCAATTAAGGTCGGGTTGGGTTGCTTCGAAAAAAATGCAAACCCTACCCAACCCAACCCGACTATTTTTAATTAGGTTGAATCTTAAATACGTCTGAACACAACCCAATCCAAGTCATTTACACCCCTAGATTTAAGCTTACAAATGTTCTTTATGTTCCCAAATTGAGTTGCAACTTCATAAATATATATATAAATATATATATATATATATATATATATATATATATATATATATATATATGTATATCACAATTGTTAGATAAGTCAAATTGTATTATACATTTCAATAATAAATTGTGTGTTATGCAAGATCTCACTTCGAGAATGCTGATTGGAGTGGGTAAACGTAAAAAATGGGCTCTATTATTTTCAGGGAGTTTAAGTGGTGAATGCCTACAAAACAAAATGGAATGAATGAAGTGGAATTATGCCACAAGCATTTGAGACGTCCATCTTTCACGATCACACATTCCATATCTGATATTAGTAAGAATATGTGTGAAGAATTGTCAAATATAAAGTGTGATATTTGTCTTAGAGCAAAATAACCAAGGGAAACATCTCTTGTTAGTGAACACAAAGTCGAAGGTATCTTTGAGTTGATTCATTGTGATTTATAGGGTCTATAAAAAAATCCTTCTTCTTATGGTGCTTTTTATTTCATGACCATAGTAGATGATTGTTCTTGTGGTGTATGGATATACTTGCTCAGCTCGTTGATAAGAAAGAGCTGCCTCTGATGCTAATGAATTTCTTTGCTTTGATTAAAAGGCAATTTGATAAACAAGTGAAGATTTTCAGAAGTGATAATGGCATAGAATTCCTTAGCATGAAAAACTATTGTTTTTAGCAAGGTATAATTTTTCAAACCTCTTATATTAGAACACCACAACAAAACAAAATAGTTGAACGAAAACATAGACATATTCTTAATGTTGCATGAGCTCTAAATTTTGGGGAGAATGTGTGCTGACAGTAGGATATTTGATTAATAAGACACCATCTATGATATTAAATGAGAAAACACCTTATGAAATGCTACATGGGCATCTTCCTTCACTTAAACACATAAGAATATTTGGATATGTATGTTATGCACACAATCAAAAAAGTGCAGGGGATAAATTTGCTAGCAAAAGTAGAAAGTATGTTTTTGTTGGGTATCCTTATGGGGAAAATGGGTGAAAGTTATTTGATTTAGATAAAAGGAGTATTTTGTCTCTCGAGGCGTGGTTTTTGTAGAAAATGAGTGCCCTTTTAATCAATTGAGATTGCATGATGAAGTCTCATCGAGTAGCCATAGAAGAGAGGTAAACATCCCTGATTGCATAGATGATGATGTTTGTATTTATCGAGATTTATCTAGTATCGGTGATAGGGGCACAAACGTAGCAATTGAATTGCAAGAAGAACACCATTAACACATTGAGAGCTCACCAAGTGAGACACAAGAATAATCTTATGTAGAACATAAAGATGAATATATGGGACGAGGGTGTCGAACCAAGAAACCTTCTTGTCGGTTATGTATTTTGTCACGAACACCATTCAAACTTTGAGCCAATTTGATCATTCACCTTCCCCACCTCCATCCTTAGGTCCTCCCTAATCCTATTGCACACTATGTGAATTGTAATAATTTCTCTTTGGCACACCATGTGTTTCTTGCAGCTCTTGAATAGGAAAAAGAGCCAGTGAACTACAATGAAGCAGTGAAAGACCACAGGTCACAGGGCCACGCGAAGTAAGGTTCATGCCCTTGAAAATAATCATAAATAGACAATAATGCCTTTGCCTTCCGATAAAAAGGCCCTTAGATGTAAATGGGTCTACAAAGTCAAACGAAAGTCATATGGAACGGTAGAGAAGTTCAAAGCACAATCGGTCATTCTTGGAAACCATCAAGTGGAAGGAAATGATTATACCGAGACCTTTGCTCCTATTGCGAAAATGGTAATAGTGAGAGTAGTGTTGGCAGTCTACTACAAAGGATTAAGAGTTGCATTAGATGGACGTTCATAATGCATTCTTACATGGGCACTTGGAGGAAGAAGTTTTTTTATTGAAGCTACCACCTAGTTTTAATGTTTCCCATCTTGGGATGGTATGTAAACTCATAAAATCCCTATATGGTTTGAAACAGGCACTTAGATGTTCGTTTGCAGTGTTGTCACATGTACTCAAGACTTATGGGTTCAGACAATCTTTGTCTGACTACTCTTTGTTTGTATTGCAGAAGCAAGGAGTTTAGATAATTGTTTTAGTATATATGGATGACCTAATTGTGGTCGGTAATGACCTTGTAGCTATTGGGTTGTTCATGACATATTTACATGCTTGTTTCTATATGAAAGACTTGGGGTAAAATTAAATATTTTCTTGGAGCAGAGGTAGCACAATCTCCTACAAGTATTTTTCTATGCCAAAGAAAATATGCCTTATTATTGGTGAAATTAGATTACTTGGGGCCAAACTAAATCCCACACCCTTGGAGCAAAATCACCATTTGGCTCTTGCTGACGAATCTCCTTTTTTTAATCCAAAACAATATCGATGTCTAGTTGGGTGATTAATTTATGTACGTTTTACTAGACCTGAGTTGCCTTATTGTGTGCACACATTGTCTCAGTTCATGCAACAACCAAAGCAAAGACATTGGGATGCTACTTTATGGGTGATCTAATATCTAAAAGGAAACCCAGGACAAGGAATTTTGTTATGCAAGGATAGCAACTTAACTTTATATGGGTGGTGTGATTTAGATTGGGCTAGTTGCCCTTTGACTAGGTGATCTCTCATGAGTTGGTTTTATTTTTCTAGGACACTCACCAATTTCCTAGAAAACCAAAAAACAACAAACCGTCTCTTATTCCTCTGTTGAATTTGAGTATCGCTCCATTACCACCACAGCTTGTGAATTGAAATGGCTAAAGAGCATATTGAGTTGTTTAGGAATCCTTCATCCTTGACTCATGAGACTTTATTGTGATAGCCATGCAATTTGTGCTTCCTATCTTCCATGAACACATTAAGCATATTGAAGGGGAATGACACTTTGTTTGAGATGAAATTCTTGCTTGACATATTAGACCCTCTTATGTCTCCACTCATGTGCAACTAACTAATATGCTAACTAAAGCTCTTGGTCATTCCCACTTCCTTTCTCTACTAAACAAGTTGGGTATTCATAATCTTCACCACACCAACCTGAAGAGGAGGGGTTAATGAGATATACAAAGCAATATTGGGGGGGGGGGGGGGGGGGGGGACAATATCAATTAGAATCAATGAAGATAATTGAGATAAAGTCAATCTAGGAAATTTTGTAGATACTGCTGTAATATCATGTAAATAGAATTCTTTGGCATGTATATATTATGTACCTGATTTATCAATAAAGCAAGAAAATATTTTTCATAGCCAAGTCTTGTTATACATTGATCTTTAAGTATTCAAACTCTTCGATACAACGATTATAGAGAGTTTACAAAAGAGAGGAGAGCAATAGTCACCAAATTTGATAGCCAAACTTCGGGCTTTTTTTGCCCTGGAGGGGTAATTCGAAAAAAATTACCCAAATGGGTATTTTTTTTTAAAATTTCGACATTAAGGCAAGTTATGTCTTGAGAATACGACTTCTGAATCAGAAGTCGTGCTTCGTGTACAAGACTTCGCTTTTTAATTTTTTTTTACGACTTCATAAAGAAGTCGTGTTTTACAAACGAGACTTCAGTTTTTTTTTTTTTTTTTTACGAAAGGTGAAGTCATGTTTTGAAAACACAAAATTAGTGTAATTATTATTATTTTTTTTGGTGAAGTCATGTTTGCCAAACAAGACTTCACCTTTTTAATTTTTTTATATGGAAGTCGTATGTCTCGAATAAGACTGCCTTTTTTTTTTTTTTTTAATTGAAGTCGTATGTTTGGTGTTTACTTTATTTTATATTTTTTTTAACTTGTGAAATGTATGTTAGTATAATTTTGTAAAATATTTGATTGTAAAATTTAAGTATGGTTTTGATTTAAATTTATTTTAAAATGGTAAAGATTAGATGAATTTTAATTTTTTGTAGTGTTATTATGAATTAAGTTTTTGTTTGTAAATTTTTTAGAAAAATGTAATATAACATCCTTAAATTTAATTGAATTGTTTTCGGTTTAATTTTTTTAATGTTGTGTATCAAAAGACTTTATTATTTATTTTTTTAGGGGGAGAGGGGCACTGTAGTCGTGTCTTACAGACACGAAATGTTAAAAAAAATTTTAATTACTATGTGAAGTCATGGTTCGGTGTTACGACATTCACTTTTAAATTTTTATGTTAATTTTTTTAAATTACTATGTTAATAACACGATTTCCATGTTAAATTTTTTTTTAAAAAGGTGAAGTCGTGTTTGGCAAACATGACTTCAATAATTATACTAATTTTGTGTTTTCAAAACAAGACTTCACCTTTTGTAGAAAAAAGAAACTGAAGTCTCGCTTGTAAAACACGACTTCTTTATGAAGTCGTAAAAAAAAATAAAAAAGCGAAGTCTTGTATGCAAAACATGACTTCTAATTCGTATTTTCAAGACACAACTTGTTTTAGTTTGTGATTTTTTTCAAAAAATACCCATTTGGGTAATTTTTTTTTCCGAATTACCCCTCTAGGATTAAAAAACCCCAAACTTCCACTAACTTGTTAACTTTCCAATCTTTTAAGATACAACTATTCACTCTCCAAATAAAACACATAAAAACCTGTCTTATCTGACAAACTCGTGCTCTTTTGGTGTTTTTTCAGTTCCTACTCTGTATCTCCAAGCTCTTGATCTCTTCTATTTTTTCAGTCCCCGTCCTTGTAATGCTCTCCTAGTGCTTCCAACCCATCCAACCCTTCCTATTTTATGTTAATTAGGCCAAATTATAAGCACAATGATCTCTCATGGGTTATAAATGAATTTTTTCCGTGAAGCCTTTCTACCTTACCCTCTTTGTTTTCTTCAATTCTTTCTTTTCAGCAGAAGGATTTCAAAATCCTCCTCTCTAATGTTAATAGATTTAAGCTTTTCTTCACCACTTGGAATCTAGCTTCATTTTGTCTTCACATGTTAAAATTTTGTTTTGGCCTACAAAGATATGCGTGAAGATCAATTTCAGCAGGAGGCACCATTTTGAAGCCCCCTGCACCATCAGCATTTGCTTTCTCTTCACCCAATTTGCTTCCCCTTTTTGTGTTGGAGCAGTAGGCATATAGAGGTTGTATAGGTCAACATACACAAAATGAGTATTTCTTGTTTGAACCCCCTCAAGGCTTAAGGAGCACAATCCTAGCTTAGCATCTTAATCGATCTTTTTTTGGTCTCGGCTTGCCTGTGACCTGTTATTTTATTTTTTTTAATTCTTTTTTGTATTTTTTGATTGTATTATTTACTGGATAATTGAAATTGGGTTTACGTAATCCATTTGGATGCTCATATTATTTTCATTTGTGTTTTTTTTTTGTTGTTTTTCTTTTTTTGTTGATTTTTTCTTCATTTTTTTTGTACTTTTCTATCTTTTTTTTATTTTTAGATGTTGCAAAAAAGATAAAATCACGTAAATAAAATAAAAAAATGCATCCAAATTTGGGTGTTCACAATAACCATGACGCCAGAAGGACTTGGCATCTTGGGGGTGGCAGAAACAACAAAAACACCAGGCAAAGAAAAAGAAAAATAGGGGAGGTAAATCACTACCATTAACGTCAGGTGGTAACAACACAGGAGGCCTATACTACCAATCAAATCACTTTGGCAACTAAAATGTTCAATCAAATCACAACAAGCACATCATACGTACTTAGACATTAATCAATTGCAAATGTATGAATGTACATAAGCTGACCCATCTCCATGGAGAACATTGCAACAATGGAGTAGCATGGTCAAGAGCTCTTACTTCACTGAGATGTGACCATTCATAAATTTAGCACTCTCAAATGATTATTAGATACATGACAATACACTATCACTACCTATGATAAATTGTAGTGGTTTGTCAAGAATGATAATGTGCAAGCCGTGTTAACCATGTCCCGACCCTCTGGCCACATATGAGATATCGTGCATCAAACATCTTTAAGGTCTCAATGACCTTCACTAGAAATTTCACATGTACCTTATCACTCCAGGACCCCAAACTTGACAAATGATAATGAGTTAAAGGCATGTTCAAATTAACATAAAAAATAAATAAATTCACACATCCACCTAATCTTTCCCTCACCTTTACTTACTTTCCCACGACTAGGATTACAGTCATTACTTTCTTTTGTTTCCTTCATTATTGTCTTTTATTTCTCATTGATATCTTTGCGAAAGTTAAATTAGATTTTTGTTTTCGTTTTTCATCTTATCCAATTTTAGGACAAGGTTTAGTCTTACACCACAAAATTTATTTCCAATCTTAATAAACTTTACGATAAGGCTCAAATTTTTCTTTCACTTTTTTCATTATGATACTTATTATTATCATTATTGTTACAATTATAAATTCTCCATGATAATTATTATCTTTTTTGTTGTTCCTTCAAATTATAACATGTTATACTGTGTGTTTGTTTTACTTAAATCACACATTCTGATGCATGTTCAACTAGATCCTACACTCATAATAGATTTACGTTCAATTGAATGTAACGGTGATTCAAACACACCTATAGTCTCTATTAACAAAAGGAGGCCGATAAAAGTCGGAAAGAATAAATCGTTTCATCTTTCTATCAAACACAGTGCTGAAAATGTCGACCGCTAATATAGGCTTTTTTCTTTTTAATTCTTTACTTCGAAATTATAATTTTTGGATATATCCCTTGACCAGGAATAGGAGAGTATCAAGCATAACGTAATCAGAATTTCATTTTGAATGATGTTTCCTTTATATTTAATTTTAATGTATGCAACAAACATCATACAAGAATAACTACCATGGAATATTGATGCTCTCTAGGTAGACTTCGTTGTGATTGTTTCATGAATCCAAATTTAGAAGAATGAAGGAGTCATTATTGCACTGTGTAATTTTCTCCCTCCCCTTGAAAGTAACTAACATATAACTTTTACGTGTAAGCCATATTGATCGAAATTAAAGACGATTTAAGATTTAAGTCTTGTGCATCCTGCTCTGGTATTTGGGATTGCAGTTTCTCGCATCTAAAGTCATTGATTTTTCCTCATTCTGTACAACAGCAAACAAGAAGATATCACATCGAATATCAAACATAACTTTTTAATTGCATTATTGCATTTACAAACATCAAGCTCATTGTAGAGCCTGTATATTATTGGATAGAGTATATAAACAATTATTGCTAGCATACATTTTCCATTACTATGGATAGAGGAACTCCTACATGGATTATACTTCATGCACCTTCCAGAAACTAATCCATAACCATTTTCAAAGCTTAATTGGGTACCCAAAGAAGGGTATCAGTGGCAAGAAAGTGGCAAACAGGAACAGTTCCGGGCTTAACATTAAGCTGTTCAAAAGCAAGATTTTTCCTGCTCCATGTTATAGTATCTGTGTGGCAAACTGCTAATGCTTTAACTTTTGTCCCAGCGTCATCAGTGGCCACCAAAGGAACAGCATAAGCCCTTGTAGCCACTTTGTGGCAATAAAACACAGCATATGGATAATTCAGCTTGTGACACGCCACTGCTTTATCTCCAACTTTCTGCACTCCCTCCACTACACTGTACTGCTTTTGCTTTTGCTCTTGTTCTTGTTTTTCATTTTCCAACACAGTCGAAAGTACCCTTATGTTTTTTCCAAGCTTTGAGACGGTGAAACTGAGCAACGATTCCAAAGACGTGGCGCAGTATTTGTCTTCTCCCCTAATGGCAGGGTTCTCACAAATCTCAAGCGTATATTTCACTGCCTCTGCATCGGTTGACTCAGCCTCTATGTTGAAATGGTTAAGAATTTCAAAGAACCTGCTGCTGGAAAATGGGATCGATTTTGCCACTGTGTCGGGTAAGAAAGTGATCTCATCCGAACGCTTCGTGACCTCTAAGTTGAACTTTTTGCCAGAACGAAGGTCATGTTCAAAGAAGAAGGTGACGTTAATTACTGCATCTAATTTGAGTTTTGTAGGGTCATTGTCTTTGTTGGCTGCACCATAGACGTCAACGTCTATCTTGTTGTTGCCTACCTTAGCATAACTTTTTACCCCTGCACTCCATTTTCTCCTTTCAGTAAGGAACCAAATTCCTCACGTCTTATTTTATATATATCTTCTGTTTCTCTCTTTAAATTGATTTCTTCATTATATGTATTAATTACTATTCTTAGTTTTATATTCTATATTACAAATGTAACCAAAAAAATATTATATATTTAAATAATGAACCAAAATAATATAAAATGAAAATTAAAATGTCATTTTGTATTAATTAATTTTTTATTTATTCATATCACATATAAAAGAATGAACCTTGCATGTCTCTAGAATTCAATTGTTTCTTATATACAAATAGATAAGGGTCAACTTAAACTGATGTGAGTTGTATTTATTCTTATACCTTGAAATGTGTTTTTTATTAATTCAACTGTTAAATTGTAATTATATATTTCATAGATTAGTAATTGACAAAAAAACTATATATTTCATAGATTATTTGATCAAATCTTGTAAGATTGAAGGACAATAAAAAAATAATAAAATGATTCATATTTTTATATATTTTAAAAATATATATTATATCAATTTTGATGTATATGAATGAAGTTTTAAATAATTTTGGATTAATATAAAATTTAACATGTAAATCGAAAATTAATTAATATTTCATTGCACTATTTTATTTTGATAAATAATATATACTATTTAACATATAAGTAAATGTCCATTGCTCGATAACATACAAAATATGTCCAATTTATATGAAATTTGATATACATAATAAAAAGGGTAATATAAAATAGTTCAAAGGTTCAATTGGCTAATTTCATAGTCTACATAAAATTATTAATTAAATAATGTAAATGTCAAAATTTGACATCTAGTCAGTGCCAATTGATTGTGTTCCTAAATATATATAGGTCAATATATGAAAAAATATATATATATAACTATTTTTATATTAAATTGAGAAGAAAATAATTTGTACTATATAATTATATATAAATAATCAAAATTAAAAGCTACTTAAAGTTACATTTTTAAGATTAAAAGAATTATCTATTTTAATATTGATCACTAATAATAAATTTTAATTATCAATATTCATTCTTATCGCTGTTATTTGATTCTGATGATAATAATTTGGTCCGGTTGGATTAACGAATTGAAATTAAATTACATAATACTTAGGTAACCAACATACTCAATATAATGGGTAATTGGAAACTGAGATAACCGGAGCAATATAATGATAGGCTTTCATGAAAATTTAAATTAAAAAAAGAAAAAGCGTGGATCTCAGGCAACCAAATAACAACCTATTACTAGTGATGGCATTTGTTTCGTCAAAATTGCATGTTTAACCAAATTGAAACAAACAAAAAAACTAACCGTCGAAAAACAAGTTTCGGTATCTTATTTTTGTTATTGTTTTTCGATATTTTTGGCGATATTGGCAAGCAACCAAACATAAAACAAGGCAAAACTCAAAAATAGCAGAATTAATTAGCTGGGAATCTGGACTTGACATTCATGTTACTAACCAGACTGCGTGAGATCCGTTAGAGCTTTAGGCATGGGAGTGTTAGGCCACAGGGATAGCCAATAATCTTTGGCCGGCAGTAATGCTTGGACATGGCATCCTAGGAGTGTAAGCTGACAAAAGTTTCTAATTAATTAAAATATATAAAAATGATCAACAAATATTTTGGCCATATATATTATTGCATTACCAGTGGAAAAAAAATAATTTTTCCATTAAAATAATTAAGGAGTTCATTATAGATAGAAAAACAGAAAAAATAAATAAATTAACAAGTATTCTAGTAAAATATATAAACATGTAAAGTTATAAATTTTTAAGAACTTATTTTCTTAATTTTATTATTAAAGGAATGGATTTTTTTTTCATTTTTCGATCTATTTAACCTAATTCTTTCAATTTGAAAGAGCTAATTATCCGAGGAAAAATTTGGTAGCTCAGTAGCAATAACTTTCAAGCACATGCATGATGGAAGAAAGTTCAGATAAATAATGCCATAAGAAGCCTCACTTTTATTCTAATATTTTTTTTTGTCAGCACTTTTATTCTAATGTGTGTTTGGTTTAACTTATATTAAAGAAATAATCCATTAAGCAGGCTTTTCAAAAGAAATGTGATTTTACTTTAAATTGAAACATTTCTAAGCATGCACTTATTCAGCTAAAGAGAGATACAAGCTTACAAAGAGAAGAGCAGAAAGAAAACCGATCTGACGAAACTCCATTATTTATTTAGGCTAGGAAATAGAGAGCACGTAGAAGAACTTGTGACACCGAAAGATTGCAATAAGATGAATAATTTATAGAGACTTCCAACTTCTCTCACTGTGCTTAGTCCACGAAAAAGGAATCCAACTCTGGATTTCGTACACCATATTTTATATATTCCTTTCATTCTATTAAAATTCTTTTTTTTTTAACCATGTTATTGGTGCAAAGTATCCACCAGTTTTACCAATAACTAATCTCTACCAGAGAACCTGACTGACTACCTTTAGTGAGATTTTTCCTTCTAACCACTTTTTTTATTCATAAGACTCGAACTCGAGACTTTGTTTCAGAGATTTGAGTCCAATACCACTCGAACTAACAATATGTTGGTATTCTATTCTATTAAAATTCTGATTGTGCATTCTTGTTTATTTAAAATATTTTTGAAAAATGAAAATATTAAATTAAATGTATCAATTATCAAAGAATAATGATTATAATAGTACAAAAATTGTTCTATTACAATTCATCTTTCCTTTTCCAAATTCCATAATTGTGTTCAATTATTCAAAAAAGTGATAACCCAATTCCATGTATTTTCTATTCCTTTTCTACTATTTGTTTTGGAATTTTCCTCTTGTAGGACCCAAAGGAACTTGTGTCGTTCAATTCCCTTTCAATTTTAGTTTTCTCACATTCTTTTCTCTTATATCTTTTTATATCTATTTTTTTTCTTTTTATGATTTTTTGAGTAAAATAATGGGGATTGTAACAAGTCCCAAGTTATTTCTTTAAATTTCTTATTTGTATGATTCATCTATTATTTTATCTCTTTATGAAATAATTACAAAAATGAAAATTTATGAAATTATTTGCTTGCAATATTCATTTTTAAGGGTCTTGCTGATTTGTTTTATCATGGATATAAATGTATAATATGTTTTGGTATGATGATTTAGAATATTAAGGTTCTTAATCTATGCATTGCGAAGACCCTATGATTTGAATATTGTTGTTTTACTGTTGAGCATTATTTAGATTAATGATTTTAAACAAAATATAGTGAGATTATTAAATTTTCTATGTTGATTATGGATTGGGAATCTTTATATAAATACAAGTTATCATTTTACATTTCAAATTGTTTTGGGAAAAAAAAAACTTCTCAAAACACTAACAACAATTGGTGTTAGCCTTGGTGCACCATGACTTATTTTTAGGCAGAGAGCCTATAATTGATATTTATTTGCAAGCGGGGAGCCTAACATTGATATTACTAAGTGGGAAGCCTATCATTGATATGTATTTTTAGATTGAGAGCCTAAGAAACATGGGTGAGAGAACCCCAAGCAAGGAGCTTGTTGTAGTGCTAGTTGCTCGTTATACCCCACTTTGATCAAGAACTTTAATACGACTTATTTAGTGGATGAGACTTGTCTATTGTAATTGCCTTATGCTTGATTTTATTGTGTCCTGCTTGTTACGCTCTTAATTATTTATTCACTGAGTGATGACCCACATTGTCTCTCTTATTCTATTTCTGATCCTTAATATTAGAAAAAATCAACTAGCTTGGCTATGCCTTAGTAGTGGACTTGTACTTCTTTTTTTTTGGTTAAGGCCCTTTTGCATTGGACGGTAGACAATATCATTAACTATACATTGTACTTCTTATTTAGAATTGTACCAATTATATTGCTTGTTAAACTTGTAGTAGTTATATGTAGTTTGGTTTGGCATATTTGAGGTCCCGTGTTAATTGGTATTGTATTGTGGTGATTATGCAAGTCTATATATTATTTTTCGATGTCCATATTTCAAGGGTGATTCTGCCAAAATTTTGGTAGAAATCCCATTGAAATATAAGTTTTATAAATTACCATTATATTTTCTATTTTAGTTGGAGTTGGTTATGGTTAATGCTTGCCATACTATAGTAAAGGTTTGTGCGACAATCACGATCAAATTTTGGGTCATCACAGTATATATATATATATATATATATATATATATATATATATATATAAGCATTTTAAGAATGACATAAAACAATACTTTTATGATTTTGAAAACTATAATCATTATTATTTTCCTTTTTAATTATTTTAATATACATAATCCAATAAAATAGGGTATGTACTTAATCTTCCTAATCCAATTCATCAACTGAATTCTTGAGGGTTTTTTTTTTAATGGGAATTGACTTCTCCAGGATTGATCTTATGTTGATCCTTTGAAGGTAGGCTCTAACTGAATTGCCATAGAAACAAACAGGTACTTTGGCTTCATTAAAATTCCCCTCAAAATAAGAATTTTCTTATAAAAAGGTTTTTGTGCCATTTTGTTAGGTATAATCAATTGCCCTGGACAATGAATTTAGACTTTAATTTTGATATGCTGTGAATATAAACACTTTTATACTATTAATTAATTTAGATAAGACATTTAATATAATTATAATAAAGAGTAACAAATTTCAATTATATAGCAAGGCATGATCGGATAAGTATAAAACTAAATATTTACACTATTAGAGTATTGTAATTAAAATCCATGTTTTATTTGAAAATTAATATGACGAAAAAAATATTCTTCTTTTTTATGAAGATATCATTTTTTTATTTGATGAATTCATTATTAGTATTTTACATCCATTTTTCAGACATATTAAATTGAAGTTATCCATGGAATGAAGAATAATCATACTCAGATAGGAAATTAGGAAAATAAAAATGAATAAACATAAACTGACCCAATTGAAATTGAAATTATCCATGGAATGAAGAATAATCATTTTCTTGGAATCTACCATTTCCCTTACATAAGCTGACCTAATTCACTACAAAATTTTATTTTGGTAATATTATTCACAAGGACAATGTTGGAGAAGAAAGTCATACACTTAGCATAGGTAACTACATATGCACTGACCCAATTCATTGCAGTGTGGAGTTGCTTTCGGTCCATATTTCTTTGGGCAATCAACGAAACAGTTATCACTTTCACAGTAGTCGTACAATTTTTCAGCACAGATTTTTGCCTCTATCACTTTCAATGGCCCGTCATTTTCTATGTCATACCAAACACACAATATTGAATACTAAACCACAAAACCCTACCTTAGAAACTTATATATTTAAAAGTAAAAAAGACTTTTAAAATATCGGTAAGCTTAAATTAGTGAATAGCTTGAATAAATGGAAAGAAAAACATACCAATCCCAATGGAAAGAACAAGTAGAACGAACAGAACTGAAGGGATGAACTTCATCGTAATTTGATTTCCGAGCAATGTATTCCTTGCTTCAATTCAATCCTGCCTAATGAGTTTAGATGAAGTTATATATAGCTTCCTAATAAACATCAGTTTTTTATTCCGTTGCTTTAGCCAATGAAATTATATATTTTTTAGATTTAATGGTTGAAAGCCGTTCTACATATGAGCAGACAACAGTTTTTTTGTGTAGTTGTTTTTAATTTTTTCGACAATCAAAAACCGTTGTTTCTTTATTTATTATCTATAACAATATACAAACGGGTTATAGACGTTCGGTTACACATTTGCGTAAGACCTTTTTACCCTTCATTTCTTATATAGTAACTGCACGCTATCCCCTTTTAGTTTTACCCTTCATTTGTTATCCTAAAAAAAAAAAAAGTTGCTCCTTATTGAACTGCAAAGTGTCCAACCTGGTTCTTTCAGTTAGGAGATGAATTTTTCCCATGTAACTGACTCCTTAATTCTATTTTTGATTTTTTCTATTCAGTATCCTCCATTTCTGTCTCTTTTATTTGTGCGTTTCTGAACATTGAGTTTTTTTTGTTTAATTCGGAACAGTTATTCTATGTTTCTGCCTGATGGTTATTCTAACACAGATCAAAACTGAATCCACCGTTGGGAGGAAAGGAAGATCCAACTATGCAGACACATTTGAAATGCAAATCGACCCTGCTAACCAATTTACTGGAACTAAACCATCAAGCGGAATGTGGGATATTGTGAGGAAAAACAAGCCTTGATAGTTTCTTTTTGAAATGGAAGGGTTGATAATTAGTAAAATAGTTTGAGTTCCATTGATGGTGTGCAAAATCTTTTATTCAAGGAAGCAAGGATTCATGGAAACGTCTATAGAACTAATTTATTAGCATTAGCAATTCTAACAAAGATACTTATAATTGTGTACTGAAAAAATTTCGGCAATCTATAATCATTCAGGTAACTATTTTTTAATGGTACAATTTAATTTCAGTTCTATCAGTCGATCTATTTCATGAATACTGCGGCTTACTGATTTTATGAGCCCAATTGATGGTGTTAAATAACTAAATTGAATATATTAAGATCAATATAAAGGGTTCAATTTGCCTTCTATTATTGTCCTTGAGTGCTGGAGCATTTCCTTCCTTGGGATGAAAAGTTACTTTTGTCCCAGTATAGCTGAAGTTGAATTGTTTTTTCTTACTCATACATGAATCACCCTCATCCTTTAATCCATGTTATAATTATGTACAAGGGAATAAAAGATTAGGGTAATTGGTTAAAATCCAAAACTATAACGCTTTGGACCTGTCTTTACTTAACCCAACTTGACCATCCATACTCCTTGCCACTCATCACCACTTTGTTTTTGTCCATTTTGACAATGAGCAAAAATATATAATTGTTGCATATTTTGTGCATGGAAAGTGGTAGATAGACACAATGTTATTTTTATTTTTGCCATAATATTTGACTAAAATAGTTAAATGCTTATTCACTCTTGGATGGATGATTGATCAGTGCCACTTTAATGCATTCAACAATCACCAATGAATTTATCTGTATCATAAGAAAAATTTTGGCTTATTTTTTTGGTCATTTAGCACTACGGTTTGCAGATTACATTTTCAGCCACCTTAGTCCTTATTTAATTTTTGAAATATGCATAGTTTTCTGATCTAATGCTTGAAGAGCTTATACCTTTGTTGTACAATTCATCTTAAGCTATCCTGATTGTATTGTCTCTAGACATTTAAGACATTTTATGTTCTGCATCTGGTCTCTTTCAATATGATTGCTGCCTCTGAGCATGTGAATGGTGTTCCTTCCAGCATTTACTTCAGGAATATGCACAGAAAATGCCTATGTATCAATGCAGAAAGGATGAAACACCAGGTCGAGCATTAGTATTTTTATGTACAGTTAACTTTTGAGGGATTCTCTATGTTGGGGAGCAGCAAAAACAAAGAAGGAAGTGCAGATAAAAGCTGTTAGAACTTTTTTATTAGTTATCCAGTCAAGTGCATCTCATGCTTCCCAAAAGCTGGTTGGCTATTCATAGTTAGTTGGTAGTCATTGCATGTAGAAAAAGTGAAACATAATTTGTTGCCATAGCTGATGAGACTTCAAATCCCCCAAAAGCCTAAGAAAGCACGGTTTAGAAGGAGATCATATAAGAGGAAATCCTCTACAGATAAGCCTAAGTGATCTTTTTTACAACTTAAATGGTTTGGCAAAATCTACAAGAAATTGCATGAATGAACAAGTTAGGGGTCTCACTAATCAAATTGGGTCGTGCGGCTACATTTTACAATGATCACGCTGGAAGAAACTGACAAGTATATTCAACATTAGAGACATTACTTTTTACAACATTGCCTTACGATTTTTTTTTTTTTTTTTACAATCACAAGAAAAATAAGAAGAGAACAAAGAAATGTAAAATAAGATGAGCAATATTATAGAAAAGAAACAAAAAAATAATATTATAACGAATGGTATAACTTATGACATTATGTTGAGAGAGAATCCTAGAGCTAAATATGGACCAAGTCAATTTATGAGTGTTGTCAATCCTAGAGCTAAATAGCGCAGAAACATTTCTCAGGTACACATAATACATGTATACTCAAGCATAGTTGGAAGCAGATTTAGGCAAGCATACAATTACCTAAAACAATATCATATAACTCGAAAGCTTTCACTTCTCTCGATTGGTCTTGGTCTGCTTGTTAGTTTCAGATGAATGATCTTTTGCTTCCTTGTATTGTTGCCTATTATTTTTGAGGTCAAATTCACACAGGTTACAGGTACAACTTAACCAAATAAAGGAAAGGATATTTCACTGTTGCATTTCTGAACATGTCCAAATAAAGCCATTTCTCACTGAGACTTGAAATATTGTTCTTTCAGGTGATGGATATGATTTTGATGTCTTATATCTTTCTTCTTGTGTAATGAGATCTGTCAAGTTTGCCATAGTAGGCAGAGTGGACATTGCTGCTCTTTTAACTTCTGCTGGAATTAAAATCGTGGCGTGGTGCTCTTTTAAATCTATTCAATATTAAGGAAACAGCCCAACAATGTCAATGTGTACTTTGGAAAAAGCCGTGATCTTTGCTTGGAAAGATGTGTACCGTCTCCAGTATGGGTAATGAAAGCATGGGAAACACTGCATCAGAGACAAGGGACCATTAGTGTATACAAAAGTTGACATTTAAATAAATTCTAGCATGGAGTTAAAAAAAATATAAGAAAACTACAAAAAATTAGAACACTGCCAGAAGAAGACGAATGAAAGTGACAGCCAGACTCACACTTAACATCTTATTATACAGAGAAAACTAAAAATAAAATTGCACTCAGAATTAAGGAATACACAAACAAACACATCATAACATAAGAATGCAATTGATTCAAGTCATTAAGGCAACTTGGTTTAATTGTAGAGATAAGAACGAAGAAGCTTCTATCCTTTTGCTTAATCAGAAAAGACAATTCCAGTGGGCAGATTATTCATTTGGTTCTTCCACTATAAAATAAATTGCATTGAAAATAAATTGTAAAACAGTAAAAATTAAATTGGGTACCTGGTTTATAAAATGCTCGGAGTTCCTTCTCACAGTTAGGCGAGATGATATTTCCAAAATGGACCTAATCATTGGAATGAAAAAGATTCAACTTTGCGGGCACTCAAATGCGAAACGTAAAAAAAAAAAAAAAAAAAAAAGAAGAAAGAATCGTTGCTTTGGATAGGGTACCTCTGCAACATGTCAAAATAAAAGACCACGTTCGAGAGTGCAGTTACATAAGGAGAAGTTCAACGATAAAATCGATAAAAATGAAATTTACACGGTACCCTAAACAGAGAAAGCGTGCAGCTAGCACAACAAATGAAGGGTAAAATGTTCTCAAGCAAATGTGTACGCCAAAAATCGGTATCGCCTTTATTTATTGTTATAGATTATAGATGTTATAGATTAAAGGGATGATATTTTTTGTTTTTGATCTGTTTAACCTAATTCTTTCAATTTGAAAGAGCTAATTGTCCAAGGAAAAAATTTGTAGCCCAGTAGCAATAACTTTTAAGCACATGCATGATGGAAGAAACTTTCAGATAAATAATGCCATAAGAAACCTCACTTTTATTCTTAATGTGTGTTTGGTTTAACTAATATTAAAGAAATAATATCCATTAACCAAGCTTTTAAAAAAGAAAAGTGATTTTACTTTGAATTTAAACATTTCTAAGCATGTACTTATTCAACTAAAGAGAGATACAAGCTTACAAAGAAAAGAGCTGAAAGAAAACCTAGCTGACGAAATTCCACTATTTAGGCTGGGAAATAGAGAGCACGTAGAAGAACTTGTGACACCGAAGATTGCAATAACATGAATAATTTATAGACTTCCAACTTCTCTCACTATGCTTAGTCCACGAAAAAGGATTCCAAATCTGGATTTTGTAAATTTTTTTATATATTCCTTTCATTCTATATAAAATTCTGATTGTGCATTATTTTTTATTTAAAATATTTTTGAAAATAAAAATATTAAATTAAATGTATCAATTGTTAAAGAATACTGATTATAATAGCACAAAAATTTGCTCTATTATAATTCATCTTTTCTTTTCCAAATTCCATAATTGTGTTCAATTATTCAAAAAGTGATGACCCAATTCCATGTATTTTCTATTCCTTTTCTACTATTTGTTTTGGCCGAAAGAACTTGTATCTTCCATTTCCCTTTCAATTTTAGTTTTCTCACATTCTTTTCTCTTATATCTTTTTATATGTATTTTTTTTTCTTGCTATGATTTGTGAGTAAATAATGGGGATTGTAACAAGTTCTAAATTATTTCTTTAAATTTCTTATTTGTATGATTCATCTATTTTTTTTTTTATCTTTTTATGAAATAATTACAAAAATGAAAATTTAGGAAATTATTTACTTGCAATATTCACTTTTCCTAAGGGACATGGTGATATGTTTTATCATGGATATAAATGTATAATATATTATGGTATGATGATTTAAAATATTGAGGTTCTTAATATATGGATTGCGAAGACCCTATGGTTTGAATATTATTATTTTACTGTTGAAGAATTATTTAGATTAATGATATAAAAAATATATAGTGAGATTATTATATTTCTATGTTGATTCATGATTGGGAATCTTTATATAAATGCAAGTTGTGATTTTAGAATTCAAATTGTTTTGGGAGAAATACTTTCTTAGAACACTATAGCTAATAGCAGTGGGTGTTAGCCTTGGTGCACCATAACTTAATTTTAGGCTGGGAGCCTATGATTAATATTTACTTGCAAGCGAGGAGCCTGACATTGACATTACTAGGCTAGAAGCTTATCTTTATCTTTATATATATATATATATATATATATTTAGGCGGGGAGACTAAGAAACATGGTGAGAAGGCCATGAGTCTATTGTAGTTCTATTTGAGTTGTACCTCCACTTTAATCAAGAAATTTTGGTTTTATATGACATTTAGTGAATGAAACTTGTCTATTGTAATTCCCTTATACTTGATATTATTGTGTCCCACTTGTTACATTCTTAATTATTTACTCACTAAGTGATGACTCACATTGTTTCTCAATCTGTTTTAGATCTTTAATCTCGTGCAAAATTGACCACCTCAGCTATGCCTTAATAGTAGACTCATATTTCTTTCTTTAGATAGATAGATAGAGAAAGAGATTGGACTTTGACTCGAGAAAAGTACATGGAACCTTTTCATTTATTTTTTTAAACTTTTTTTTACTTCTTTTATTTTTTTTATGAGAGTTTTATTTTTTCAACTTTTTCTCATTTATTTCTTTTATTTTAACCTAAGCACTTTTAAGAATGAAAAAAAAGATTTTTTAATTTTGAAAACTATTATCATTATTATTTACCTTTGTAATTATTTTTAATATAAAATAATCCAGTAAAATAGGGCATTTGCTTAATCTTCCTAATCCAATTCATCAACTGAATTCTAAGGGTTTAATTTTGATACATCGTGGATATAAAGAATTTTACACTATTAATTAATTAGAAATTATTTAGATATGACATTTATATAATTATAATAAAGAGTAACAAATTTCAATTATATAACAATTCATGATCAGATAAATATAAAACTAAACATTTACAATATTAGTGTATTGTAATTAAAATCCAAGTTTTATTTGAAAACTTATATAATGAAAAAAAAATATTATTCTTTTTTATGAAGATATCATTTTTTTACTTGATGAATTCATTATTAACATTTTACCTCCATTTTTCGAACATATTAAATTGAAGTTATCCATGGAATAAAGACTAATCAAACTCTGAAAAGGAATTAGGAAAAGAAAATGAATAAATATAAACTGACACAATTGAAATTGAAATTATCCATGTAATGAAGAATAATCATTTTCTTTGAATCTACCATTGCCCTTACATACACTGACCCAATTCACTGCATAATTTTATTTTGGTAATATTATTCATATGGACAATGTTGGAGCAAAAAGTCAAATACTTAGCATCGGTAATGACATATGCATTGACCCAATGCATTGCACTGCGGAATTGCATTCGGTCCATATTTCTTAGGGCAATCAATGAAACAATTATCACTTTCACAATAGTCGTACAATTTTTTGGTACAAATTTTTGCCTCTGTCACTTTCAATGGCCCTTCATTTTCTGTGCCACACCAAACACAATATTTAATACTAAACCATAAATCTCAACCTTGGAAACTTATATATTTAAAAGTAAAAAAGAGTTTTAAAATATAGGCAAGCTTAAATTAGTGATTAGCTGGAATAAATGGAAAGCAAAACATACCAATCCCAATGGAAAGAACAAGTAGAACGAACAGAACTGAAGAGATGAACTTCATCTTAATTTGATTTCAGAGCAATGTACTCCTTGCTTCAATTCAATCCTGCCTAATGTAGTTTCATAATAAACATCAGTTTTTTATTCTGTTGTTTTAGCCAATGAAATCATATATTTTTAAAATTTAATGGTTGAAAACCATTCTACATATGAGCAGATAACAGTTTGTGTGTAGTGGTTTTTAATTTTTTAACAAGTAACAACATAAAAAACGGTTGTTTCTTTATTCATTATCTATAACAACTATAACAATATATAAAGGGGTTACAGACGTTGGTGTACACATTTGTGTAAGACCTTTTTACCCTTCGTTTTTATATAGTAACTGCACACTATCCCATTTTAGTTTTACCCTTCATTTGTTATCCTAAAAAAAAAAAAAAAAACAATAACTGCTTCTTATGTAACTCAGTAACTGCAAAGTATCCAACATGTTTCTGAACATTGCATTATTTTGTTTAATTCGGAGAAGTTATTCTATGTTTCTGCCTGATGGTTATTGCAAAACAAATCAAAACTGAATCCACCCTTGGGAGGAAAGGAAGATCCAACTACGCAGACACATTAGATATGCAAATCGACCCTGCAAACTAACTTACTAGAACTAATCCATCAAGCGGAATGTGGGATATTGTGAGGAGAAACAAGTTTGAGTGTTCCATTGATGGTATGCAAAATCTTTTATTCATGGAAGCAAATGATTCATGGAAACGTCTATATAGCATTAGCAATTCTAACAAAGATACTTTATAATTGTGTATTGTGTATTGAAAAAATTTCAGCACTCTATAATCATTCAGTTAACTATTTTTTAATGGTACTTATTTCAGTTCTATATCAGTCGATCTATTTCATGAATACTGCGGCTTACTGATTTTATGAGCTCAATTGATGGTGTTAAATAACTAAATTGAATATATTAAGTTCAATATAAAGGGTTCAATTTGCCTTCAATTATTGTCCTTGAGTGCTGGAGCATTTCCTTCCTTGGGATGAAAGTTACTTTTGTCCCACTGTAGCTGAAGTTGAATTGTTCTTTCTTACTCATAGATGAATCACCCTCATCCTTTAACCCATGTTATCATTATGTACAAGGGAAGCATTGAATAAAAGAGAAGGGTAATTGGTTAAAAACCAAAACTATAACGCTTTGGTCCAGTTTTCGCTTAACCCAACTTGACCACCCATACGCCTTGCCACTCATCACCACTTTTTTTTTGTCCACTTTGACTAGTGAGCAGAAATATATAACTGTTGCACATTTTGTACATGGAAAATGGTAGATAGCCACTAGAGCTATCAAAATGGCCGGTCCGGGCTGTTGCTCATTAGCGGGCTGGGCTGGCCCGGCCCGATTTGAATCCGGGCCTCTATTTTTTTAGCCTAGTCCAGTCCTATACGGGCTATTAGGTCAATTTGACCTGAATTTTTTTCGGACCTATTAACATTATTATCTATTTTAATTATTATTTTTTCTGTCAAAAATCATATAAAATTAAATTATTAAATCATATTAAATATTTAAATTAAATTTTACATATTTTCTAGCATAAACAAACATTTTTATTCATATATAATTGATTTAATTACTCAATAATGTCATTAAAAATATATCTTTAAGTAAATTTTATTTATAAAATAAAATATCCCTTTTAGTTTCTTTTCTTTTTTTACAAATGTGTGTGACCTTTTCTTTTTAATTTTTTTAAGTATATTAATATTTTTATTATATATATATATACTGCCAAGTGAAAAAAAAAATACTACAGCGTGACATATATATATATATATATATTTCCGAGTGAAAATAATAATAAATAAATATAATATATATAAATAAAATATAAATATATATATATATATAAAACCGGGCTAACCCCGCCCGGGCCCAATTGGCCCGACGGGCTGGGCCAAAATGGCCTGGTTTCTTTTAGGCCACTTTTTTTGAGTCCAGCCCAGCCCTTTTTGCAGGTTAAGTGGGTCAGCCCATCGGGCTGGGCCTATTTTGACAGCTCTAATAGCCACAATGGCTTTTTTTTTTTGCCATAATATTTGACTGAAATAGTTAAATGCTTATTCACTCTTGGATGGATGATTGATCACTGTCACTTTAATGTAACAACCACCAATGAATCTATCTGTATCATATGAAAAATTTTGGTTAATTTTTTTGGCCATGTAACACTACACTTTGCAGATTACATTTTCAGCCACCTTAGTCATTATTTAATTTTCGAAATATGCATAGTTATTTGATCTAATGCTTGACAACAATTCATCTTAAGCATTCTTGATTGTATTGTCTCTAGACATATAAAACTTTTTATATTCTGCATTCTGGTATTTTTCAATATGATTGCTGCCTCTGATCATGTGAACGGTGTTCCTCCCAGCATATACTTCAGGAATATGCACAGAAAATACCTATGTATCAATGCAGAAAGGATGAAACAACAGATCAAGCATTGGTACTTTTATGTACAGTTAACATTTATTGGGGAGCAACAAAAACAAAGAAGGAAGGGCAGATAAAAGCTGTTAGAACTGTTTTATTAGTTATCCAGCCAAGTACATCTCATGCTTCCCAAAAGCTGGTTGACCATTCATATTTAGTTGATAGTCATTGCATGCAGAAAAAAAACAAAAAAAACAGAATTTGTTACCACAGCTGATGAGACTTCAAATTCCCCAAAAGCCTAGGAAAGCACGGTTTAGAAGGAAATCATATAGGAGGAAACCCTCTACAGATAAGTCTAAGTGATCATTTTTACAACTTGAATGGTTTGAGAAAATTTACAAGAAATTGTGTGAATGAGCAAGCTAGGGGTCTCACTAATCAAACTGGGTCGTACAGCTACATTTTACAATGATCACCCTGAAGAAACTGGCAAGTATATATGACAGTAGAGAAATTACTTTTTTACAACACTGTCTTACGATTTTTTATTTTTTTTACAATCATAAGGAAAAAAAAAAGAAAACAAAGAAATATAAAATAAGAAGAGTAATATCATAGAAAAAGATAAACAAAAAAATAATATTATAACGAACGATATAACTTATGACATTATGTTGAGAGAGAATCCTGGAGCTAAATATGGACCAAATCAATTTATCAATGTTGCCAATCCTTAGATCTTCCCAGCCCCATATTATTAAATTGAACATTTGGCCTGAATTTTCATATTTCAAAGTTAGTGCTACTCTGACATTAAGGGCTGAAGCTTAATAAAATATCTTCACTTATCATTATAGTTGGGTTAACTTGCAGCCTTTTAGAAGAAAATTTCTTCGTAGTCACCCTTTTTTTTTTTTTTTACTTCGTATGTAATGTTATCCTCCTTAAAACATGAATATCATTAATATCAGACAGCATAACATAAGCACCAGAATTATAAGGATCCAAATTCAAAATCCTTCTAGCCGCCAGCACCCCAATTTGATGTTTAAATGAACACTACAGGATGCAAGTATAGCACCTGCGGCCTAGAGATACTTAATATAGCAATACAAGAATAAATCAGGTTGAGTCCTATGTCACTATATAATGAAGTTTGTTACGAAGAAAGTATGTATTAGTAAAGCCTACATCATGCTCAAGTTAGGCTAAGTTTCTTTAGGAATTAAACTATGTTAAGACTTTTATACAAGTCTACTTGATTAAAAATGTCAGATCTTAAACTATTCAAAAAGACTTTTAGGCCTAATAGATCAATCTATCTAAATAAATATAAGTAATATTTTTTGTCCAATTATCACATCAACTAAACAAGCATAAAGTTCAGAACATGGTGAAATACCATAATTATGGACCATCAAACTAAACAGACTCATGCTCTCATCAAGTTATAATATATCAAATTAAAATTAGCATACACGTCAATGTATAAAAAGAGATATTGTTACAATATATCAAATTTAATGTCTTAGTCCAAAAATAATAATAAAATGCAGATAGGCACAAAAAATGTAAAAAAAATTATACATAGACATGTATTGACAAAAAAATAAATTAATAAACTTAAATTAATGTATAATAAAAAATATTACAATAAAAATATGTTAGCACAATAAAAAATGTGTTAGCACTTTAGAAATGTGGACATGCAGGCTCGACAGTCTGTATGATAGAGATCTTAAAAGTTGTGGGAGAACCAAAGCTAACAGTTGTGGTATGAGATGAGAGTATGTAGTGTAATGAGCGGTGTAACATAGTGTATGGATAATATGAAAATATTGTATGGATGAGATGATATGAGAAAGTCAATGCTCTTTAACAATATATACATATAAGATTAATGGCTTAGGAAGCAAAGAAGCCACGGCGGTAATGATATCCTCCTTTTGTGTACACATTTCCTTAGACGTGAATAAGTTAAAGGATAAAATGGAAAGAAAAATGTGAACACAAAAATTAAACTGATACAATGTTGTCTAAGAAACTACAACTGCACACTCTTTGAAATCGTGCTTTACGTTTTTTCCTCCCCCCCCCAAATGGAATGACCGCAAAGTCTCCTTCATTCGCTGGTAACCACACACTCTATCGTGGTTCCTAACATTTTTTCCTTCAAATTGTACAAAACGGCTCCCATTAATACATTCTCATTTCCCTTCACATTTTCATAGCCTCTAAATTCGTATCTGGATATAACGATCTGTTAATGATAATTTTGATTATGTGGGGTTTATTTCTCGACTTTGGTTTTTGCGTTTCATTTTTTTTTCTTTGTTCAAAAGTTCAAGGTGCAAATGGTAAGTCCGCATTTCTTATTTTCTTATTAAGCTATTATATACACATCATTATGTGAAATTAAGCTGTTAATCTTAATTTTAGTCCCTGAAACTATTTTTTTTTAAATAAGTCTCTTTTAATATTTAAATTAACCCATTAATTTTTATCAAATTTAGCGCAATAAAAATGCGGCCTCACGGGTACTTGTGTTTCCACTAGTCTTTTATTGTGACCTTTTTTAATCAAAGTGTAACTAACCACTGACACTTTAAATTCAACATGAATGAAATAACCTCGTTCAAAAAGTACACATTTCCTTGAGTGTTTAACCCCGTACAACTATGAAAAGATTTTGCTAATACTACAGCACATAGACAAAAGAAAAGGAAGGAAAAACAGTAATATATTAAATTATTCCTTTAAATTATAAATATAGGTTAATATACATTTTGAAATTGTGAATATCATGTTGATTTTAAAATTATTAATGACGGTTATTTTATTTTTAAAAATTATAAAGTTAAATATTAAATTTCATTGCAATTAAAAATTTCAAAAGCTAATTTTTTTGGTAATTTTAATAATTAAAGTAAATTGTAATCAAAATTTTAAAGATTAATTTAATGCATTTATTTCCATAATCTATAAATTTAAAAAGGAAGTTGTACACGCACCGCTTCCTTTTTTGTGAACGGTGTTTTTCATTTAATTTCATTTGATTTTTAAAAATTTTCAAAAATAAAAAATATAAAAACATGTAAAAAGATTTCTTTAATTTGATTTGATTTTTTAATATTAATTAAATTTGGCAACTTCAAAAGCTATTGTACTACAATTTTTGTATTTAAATACGAAAAAAGATAAAAACAAAAAACAATAATAAAAAATAAAAGATATCTTTAATTTTACTTAATATCATTATCCTTTTTTTTAATATACAAATTACAAGTATCCTCCATAGGAAACAATCATGTTTGAGTCAAGTAGGATTATTATGGGCAGAAAAGCCCCTCCTTTGACTATTGAATACAACTACATACATATGACCACTCAAACTCAAAATCAATGGTTAAGTTGAATCAACTCTATGCCTATTGATCCAAGCTCTCGGTGGGGACTTGTTATCATTAATTAAGATTTTATATATTAAAAATAGTTTTAAAAAAATTTGACTCCAAAATTATGACCTTTTCTATTTCATAAATAATGATTTAATTCTTTTGAATTGTCCATAAATAATGAAATTATAAAAATATGTAAAAAAAAAAGTTTAGTTTGATTTAATTTTTTAACATTATTGAATATTTCATATATTAAAAAAGGCTAAGATACGTTTTTAGTCTCTAATTTTAGGGGTGTATTTGCTTTTGGTCCTTAATAAAAAATTCTTCATTTTTTGGTCCCTAAAGAATTTTCCATTAGCCACTTACATCCTTCTATTAACTTGAGTTAACAGAATGCTTATTAAGCATTACCACCTACATCAATATTGTGCTACATGGCATTTTTATTTTTTTGCCAAATTAGCAAATTGACCAAAAGAGAAAAAAAAAAAAAACCTAAATCAATTTTTCCCCAAATCATCTCCCCCTCCAACAAATCTTCACATACAAATCTAAACCAATTTTCTCTTTAAGAAACAAAATGTACTCAAACAGTTTTAGTTGAGGAGTCTACCCATGCTTCAACAATGAACCAAAAAACTAAGGGAACAAATATTTGCATTTTTATTCAGATAAATACTAAAATGGCTTTCACAAAACAAACAAGAATCCTGCGTGTTAATATCACAATGAACAGTTTCAAAAATGACTTCTGAAATTCACCATCCCCTGTGCCCAACATAGGCACCCACAAAAGCAAGTGGAACTAGATCCCAAACCATAAAAAGATCAAGGAAAACATTGTTCCAAATGGCACCGCTACAAATGATGTATAAGACAAAGAGAGACACGACCACCGACATTGCCACATCATCACTATGCAAGGTGGTGCTTAGTTGCCCCTTCCCTCCTCCCTTTCCTTCCCTTTCTATTTTCTTTCTCTTCTCTTTCACTTTCTGTTTGGAAACAATTCAAATTTCAAATTTTAAATCTCTATGATTTTGTTTAGATTTAAAATTATTATATTTATTTTAGGGATTTGTTTCTTGTTTTAATATTAGGATGCAAGTTGTATAAATACAAGATTCTTGAGATGAGGAGAACCATCGGCATACAGAGGTGGTCACCACCCTAAGTGTAAAGGCAGTTATGTGAAAGGAGGGTTTTATCAAGTTTTTCTACAAAACTTGCAATGGGATGTAATCATTTGAGTGGATGAATAAAATTGAAATGTTTTCATAGACATAAGCAAGAGGTGCTAAACCACGTTAAATAAATGTGTGTGTCTCCCCAACAGTGATATCAGAGCTGATGGTTATGCAGCCTGGTGATTTGTGAGATGAGTATTGAAACTTGATGAAGTTGATGGTAGATCCATGTGAGATCCTTGTGTCGAAAGTCTTTTTGGCAATGGAAAGTCAAGCAGTGTGTCATAAGTAGCTAATGACTGTGCAAATATTTGTGTCGAAAGTCTTCTTGGCAATGGGGAAGTCAAGCAGTGTGTCCTATTAGCTAAAGTGCAAGTACAAGGAGTATCGCCATCCAATACTTGCAGAGTGAAGGCAGGAAACACACCAAAATTTGTGGAGCAGAAGCATGATTGATGATTGTGGTGAGCATACATGATTACAATAATTAAAAGGGGAAGTTAAGAAATTTGAATTGTTGGGAAACAATTCAAATTTCAAATCTCTATGATTTTGTTTAGATTTAAAATTATTATATTTTAGGAATTTGTTTCCTCTTTTAATATTGGGATGCAAGTTGTATAAATACAAGGTTCTTGAGATGAGGAGAACCACACAACCTAGAGAGGGGGTCACCACCCTAAGTATGAGGGGGATTATGTGAAGGGAGGGTTTTGTCAAGTTAGTCTAGAAAACTTGCAATGAGATGTAATCATTTGAATGGATGAATTAAAGTGAGATGTTTTCGTGGACGTATGCAAGAGGTGCCAAACCACGTTAAATAAATGTGTGTTTCCCTAACACTTTCTTCCTCTTCCTCTCCTCCCTCTTCCCCTTTCTTTCTCCCTTTCCCTCTCTCTTTCTTCCCCTTTCTATCTCTCTATCTTGCTCTTAGTTTCTCCATGGCCGAAGGTAGCTTATGTATTGGGATTTCTAAGACAACACAATTGGAGGGGGAGAAGATTTGGGAAAAATTGATATAGGTTTTTTTTTTTCCTCTTTTGGTTATTTTGTTGATTTGAAAAAAAATAAAAACTAAAATGCCATGTGACTCAATAAGCATTTTGTTAACTCAAGTTAATAGAAGGATAAGGATGTAAGTGGCTAACAAAAAATTTTTTAGGGACCAAAAAATGAACCATTTTTTATTAGAGACAAAAAGCAAATACACCCCTAAAATTAGGGACTAAACATATTTTAACCATTAAAAATTATAATGTTAATATTTTGCATTCATAAAAATAAAAGCAAACAAATAAATATAAAAAATACTTTTTATATTAAGTGAAAGTATTTGAAAAAAAATCTTGTTAGATTGGATGATAAAATGTAAACAGAAAAAATGTAGAAATTTTTTTTAATTCAATTCTTATCATTAGTAAAAAAATTCATTTCTTAAAAATTAGTTTGAACACTTAAAATTATGAGTTTTTGAGTTAATTTATTTTTAGTTTTTAATTCCATAAAAAATATAAAAACATCTAAATTTTAGTCCTTAAAAACAGTTTAAAAGAGCTAAAATACACCTTTTTATTAAATGTAAATATTATAAAAAAGTAGAAAAAAAATGTTTCTGTAAAATGTTATTGTTTTTGAGTAAAAAATAAAATAAAAAATACTCAATTTCTAAAAAATTATAATTTGTTTTTAAAATTATATGCTTTTTATTTAACTTCTTTTTATTTTCTTTTTTGAAATTATTTTTTTTCCGTAAATCAAACAAAGTGTACATAAATTTTCGAATAGGTGCCATTGGCAAGCCGACGATGGTTCCTTCATTATCGCATCTGATAGCACCTTGGCCTGTTGTATCATTATCAAGTCAGCGTGCATCAACATAATGTATTGTTCGGATGACAAAATAAACAAGAAAACAAAGAAATAAGAGGAAAAGAAAGAAATAAAAAAGAAAAAAATATAATTAATTTTTTTTAAAATGAACAAAAATAAGAGAGAATGATATATAAATTTTTTTCTAATCTATTTAAAAAAGTGAAAGAACAATAACTAAAAATTAAAAATATACATAAACATTTTTATATTTATGTAAAAAATTTAACTTGGTTCGATTCTTTTAAATAATAAAGTAATTTTACTTGGCTAGTCGATGGTCAGGTGCATTATATAAGAAATAAAAAGAAATTAATCTTAATTATAAAAAACATAGACCACTTTCATATATATTAATTGTTAATTTTTTTATATCTTAAATTTATTGTAAGATTTATTAATGAGATATTTACTCATTTTTTTATGAAAGTAGATGCATTCAATGGACTATTAATAATATAACACACTCATTGGTTAAAAAAATTATTTCTTAAATTAGGAATCTATTAATCTTCTATTAATCTATTACTCCCTTCGATCCTTTTTAGTTATTGGTTTTTTAGAAATTTTTTGTTTCTATTTATCTATCATTTTCAAAGTTCATGGTAACATTAATTATTTCTTTTTCAATTATACCTTTACTTCTCACTTAGTTTATTCTCACTTAATTTACACATTTACAACTAATATACATTTATTAAAAATTAAAATGAAAAATGATATAATAGAAAACTTCAAAATTATTTTATAAAAAACAAGAAAATTTATTATATTTTTTAGTTTGTATATAAAAACCTTAAACCACAATTTAAAAAAGAACAGAAATAGTAACTATATAATAAAAGAAGCCGTTGGATGTACACATGACAGCTCTTGGATAATTTGCTTTCCCGCTCTGTCCTCAGTGGACACGGGTCAGCTCCCAATAAATTTGAATCCCGCTCCTCTCCCTCTTCGAAACACTATTGACCAATTTATTCCCTTTCCCGCTTAGATACTTTCTCCCAACACCTTATTTTTTCAAAATTTTCTCACCCTCTTATCTTTTTCACTCACCTGTGACTTCATTCTCATCTTTTTCTGGAATGCGTTGGAATGGAAAATAAGTAAAAAATGTTTGGTTTCAAATTATTCACTGCAGCTGCAGTCATGTATACCGTCTCAATTGTTCTTGAATTATCCGAAAGTGGTCAATTTTTTTCATAAAAAATGACGTAAAAATTAACTGCTCAATGATTAAGTTATGCTAATATCTGCCTGTTGTTTATCTTTTCTGAGTCCTAAGCCATTTCTACTTACAAATTGATTTGCATTGTTTTATCGAAAAATTACTACAAAGGGTTTTAGTCCCAAAAGAACAGATATATCTCTGGAGCTCTTCAAAAACTCTCTGGATGAATCCTGCTGTCGAGATGTTATTTCAAATTAGGTTAAATCAGGTTATTTCCATTTATGCTCTCTGCAATATATACTGAGTTACTCATTATCAATCTAAGAACTAGAGTTAAGGGATTGTGGTAGTCTTGGGATTTCTCACACATTTTTACATAATAAGGTTAACTTCCCAATCTTTTTAATTGAAATGCATTGCACTGTGATTTTTTTTGTCTTTCTCTACTTTCCTTTTCACTTTTGGGACATTAACAAGTCATGAATTAACTGATTTATTGAGTTGCAACTGGAATTTAATTTCACTGAAGATGATGTATGCATGTCAGTGGAGTTTTACAATCCCATGAATGAGTTTGAGGCTCTCAATTCAATTGTTTTGCTAACTGAAAAAGGTGCCTTTTTTATGACATGCAGTGATTTCGATGGTATCTATGATGTTGAGCATTTCATCAAAACACTGAGGTGTGACGTAAAGATAGTGGAAAGCATTCTAGAAAAATGGAAAAAAGAACTTAAAGGCATTTCATGTAGACTTTAATAGTTTGGTCATCAATACATAGTTAGAAATTATTTCAATTTCCTGGATAATTCAAATGTTATTTGACACGGTTTCGTCCTCCTACAGATGCTCATATTAGTTAGTATGATGCTTTGAAGAAAATGTAGGAACATGTTGACAATCCTGTGTACCAAAGGTTGAGGTGTAGAGTTATTTAGTTTAAGTAAATATGCTTTTTGTTATTTTACTTCATCTATTAAATAATATTACTTCACCTTTAGTTTTATTGCTTCTTTATGTTAATTTGTTTGTTCCCGTTACCTTTTTGTGGTTGATCACATTTTATGTGCTTCTCAGTAACTTACTTGAATATTATTTTCACGGGATTGGGGAGAGTCTCACTTGGATGATAACTATTGATGACCAATTTTTAGGCCATCTAGGACGTTGAAGCTTTAAGTCGTGTGTTGGGACAAAGTTAACAAATAGATGTCAGCATGTGAAGAAGAAAGGAAAGTCACCTCTCATAATATTTTATGTTGTTATAGATAAAGGTAAAAAGCTTGCTCTTTGGCATTAGATTCAGGTTCAATATAGAGACATCTACTAAGAATTTTAACAAACTTTTTCACATCTCTGCTTAGCTTTCTCTTTTGCAAGTCTGAAAAGACAAGTACATTATCTACGAGCTTACCTTGATATAAACAACACATCGCAATTAAATTTGCTCAATTTCTTTCACTCTAACCTTTTGCTCTCGAGGCATCTTAACTTTTCCTTATCTATAAAAGTGATGTTAAGCTACTATATTTACTGCTGTTGATAATGGTGATAGATGAGGAATTGAAATTAAATATTGTTTTATTGATAATGCTCTGCTACTTTCTTTCAAAGAGTGAAATTTTTAAGGGAGAAATGAACATTTTGAATACTGGAATACAAAGTATTCTTACTCTCCAACTGTCAATGTCTTTCCTATCTACACACGTATATAATAGGAAATATTCTCACTTTCCTTGAATTTTATTTATTTTTCTATAAACCTTTGATTATTCATGACAAGCCTACGGCGATCTCCCTCCGCCTTTCAAGAAGTGGAAGGTTAGGCCTTGGTTAAAGGCATTAAGGTATCTGACATTGCTTCTGTAGTCCGGTTTGACAAGTGGGCTGAGGTGGAGGAAGACGTAGTGAATGAGATGCGCATGTCCAAGGATATCATAACCGGGATAGAAGAGTTATTCCGCTATATGGATCTAAGCTACCGCAGGTATGTGGATTTGAAAGCTACATGTGGTGGCAAGGATCCCGTGGATTTGTTGTCCGAGAAGGGTGCTGCTACAGGTTGGCTTAGGGAGGCTGAAGAGGAAGCGTGGCAAGCCAAAGAGGAAGTAGGCAAGAAGGTGATGGAACTTGAGAGGGATGTGGCAAGTTTGCATCTCGATAAGGGCAAGTGGGAAAGGCAGGAGAAGGCACTTAAAGCCAAGTTGACTGACTATGACGACCAAGGACAATGAGGATCTTCGAGCCAAGTTGGCTGCAACAGCCAAGGACAATGAAGATCTGAAGGCCCAATTGCTTAAGTCCCAAGGAGAATATGCCAAGATGTGCCGGCAATGGATGGAGGCTACCATGGACTCTTTCAACAATGCCATTGAATAGGTCCGTTATTTACTTTTGAAGAATATAAGCTTATTCGCCGCCTCACCCAATTGCGAAATCTAGGATGGTGTTTGGCATTCCCTTATTGGTGACGAGATGGCTCCCTCCGAACTAGTTGTTTCCACGACTCTCGAGGTCCTAGTTACTGTTAATTCTAAGGATGCTGATGAAAATGCAACTGGGCGTATTGCTGACGGCTTCATTATCACCCCATAGGTTGTGAACCATGATGCCGATGATAATGTTGTGGTAAGGGTCATCGTTGCTGACGCAGGCAATGCTTGAAGGGCCGGTATGCCAGTTTACTCGTGTAATAGTTTTTTGCCCTTTTTCCATTGTCACTGTACTTGTTTCTGCGCTGGGTTTATGTTGTCGCTTTTCGTACGTTTGATTTAACTTGGCACTATTTTTGTCATTATGCTTTTATACTTTTGTGGCATTAGGTTTATGGTGCTTTTTTTAGTATACTTCAAATTTCCCCCATTCGCCTTGTGCTTGTATTGCTTTGCACCTCATTTGTGATTGTTGTTTTTGGTTGTCTTTAATGTCAATTTTGTCATCTTCAACTATTCTTACCATGATTGTGCAAATGTCAATTTTTGCGTTCTTTTTTTTCTTTTGGAAAGTTGCATGTTGCTTCTGGTATTTTGCTTTACGTCGGCTTGACAAGTTTTAATGCTTTGCTTGCTTCACATTCGATAACCTTTTGCATATCCTTTTCTAACCTCGGTTGATTTTTTGCAACTGCTTTCAAGGTGCTATTCCCTGTCCTTGTTTATCATCGCTTACTTTTACTTTATCGGTTTGATGAACTTTTGCTTGTTCATCTCAGACCTTGATCAGTTTTTTGTAACTGTACTTGGGGTAACGACCTTCTTACCTTTGCTTATTTTATCATTTCAATGAAATTTTCCTTGTTCAACTCATACCCTGGGCAATTTTCTATAACCATGCTTGAGGTAACGACCTTCCTGCCTTTGCTTATTATTTTATCATTTCGATGAACTTTTGCTTCATCATTTCAGACTCCAACCGATTTTCTATGACCGTACTCGAGGTAACGATCTTGCCTTATCGTCTCAATGAACTTTTGTTTGTTCATCTCAAACTCCAACTGATTTTCTATAGCTATACTCGAGGTGACAACCTTTCGCATTTGCCTTTCCTTGTGTTTGACCTGTATCTTTGCTTTAAGCTAAAAGCTCACATTTTATTAATTCCATGAAAAGGAATCACAAGAGATATGATTTATAATACATAACTCGAACCCACTTATTCTTACCTAAAGCTTATTTATAGGAAAATAAGACTATTAAACCTTTTGTTGACTACTATCCTAAACTATAGTATTTGCAGAGGTTGGTTGCATTCCATGTGAGCGGGATAGGAATCTCGGGGAGTGTCTCCAACGTGTATGCTTTATTGATAGTCTTTGAGGCAACCTTGTAGGGGCCTTCCCATTTCTCGGTGAGCTTCCCTAGGTTGGCATTTTTGCCCTCCATGTCGGCTTATCGTAACACCAAGTGACCTAGCTCAAAGTGTCGATGTGCTACCTTTTTATTGTATCTCGCCTTGACTTGCCTCTTGAGCTCAGCTTCTTTGATGGAGAGGAATGGAATTCATGGAGAATCTCCGAAATGATAGAAGAAGCTTCCGAGATTACGAATCTATCCTTATAATACAAGACTCCATTCAGAAAAGAGAACCCAGGTCGAGAATTTGATCCTTGCCTTAAATCATCTATTATTTTTTGCAAAACAAAATCTTTTAAAAGCTCCTCTTGCAAGATGTGCTGTTGTTCCCATCCTAGAAAAGACACCATTGAAGATAACTTTTCTTCTTCATGCATTCAAGACAAAGCATCAACTGCTTATTTATAGGATTAAACTTCTATACAACTTCAAAATGGAACCCCAACAATTTAGCTAAGCAACATTGTTAATCTACATACATCTTGCGCTACTGCAAAATGTACTTCAAGCTACTTTGGTCAGTAAACACAGTAAATTCTCTGCCAAATAGGTAGTGTCTCCAATGTTGAATAGCTAACACTATCGCCATAAGCTCTTTTTCATATATGGACTTGGCAAGGTGACCATAAAAAAAAGCTTTGCTAAAGAAGGCAATTGGCTTACCATGCTACATGAGGATAACACATACTCCCGAAAAAATTGCATTCAACCTCAAACTTCTTAATAAAATTGGGTAGAGATAACATTGGAGTAGTAGTGATAGCCCTCTTCAGCTTATTAAATGCATCCTTAGTTGTAGGCCCCCATTTAAACCCTTCCTTCTTAGTTAACTGTGTGAGTGGCTTAGCTAAATAACCATAACCCACAATAAATTTACGATAATAGCCAATAAGACCTAAAAACCCCCGTACCCTCTTCAAATTTTTTGGGTAAGGCCACTCTAACACACTACACACCTTACTCGGGTCCACCTCCACTCCTCTAGAAGAGATAATATGACCTAAGTATTCAACTTGATTTCTACCAAAGCAACATTTCTTCAAATTGGCAACAAACTAATTCCAAGCCAACACCTTTAAAACTTGTGATAAATGTTGCAAATGAGTCTTCCAATCACTATTGTATACTAGTATGTCATCAAAAAACACCAACACAAATTTACGCAAAAACGGTTTAAAAGTCATGTTCATGGTTGCTTGGGTGGCAGGCACATTCATTAAACCAAAAGGCATCACAAGGTACTCGTAATGTCTTTCATGAGTACGAAATGTGGTCTTATAAATGTCTTCCTCCCTCATACGAATTTGATGATAGCCTAATTTTAAATCTAGTTTAGAAAAAAATTGTGACACAAACAATTCATCTAATAATTCATCCACAATCAGGATAGGAAACTTATCTTGGATAGTTGTTGCATTCAAGACACGGTAATCAATGCACATACACCAAGAATCATCTTTCTTTTTAACTAAAATCATTGAACTGGAAAATGAACTTGCACTGTGCCTAATAATGCCCTGTTCTAGCATGCTTAGCACCTATTTCTTAATCTCGTTTTTGTGGTGGTGGGAATATCTATAAGGTCGAACACTGATTGGTCTAGTGCCTTCTTTCAATACAATTGAATGGGTTGTACTTCTAACTGGAGGAAGGCCATATGTCTCCTTGAACACTTCTAAAAACCCACTGAGTAAATTGGTTAATTCTTCTCGTTGATGAGCACTCAACACTTGTTGTCCTCCATCTGAAATTGCAGATGGTTGTTTCCATCTCAACTCCTCTATCTCACGTTCCTTGACCCTTACTAAATTGTAACAAGAGGCATGCATGAGTAATCTCTCTACTTTGCTTAGCTTGAGAGGACACCACTGCTACTGTTACTCCTTGGAGATTAATTATTTTGCCCTTCCAGTCAAAAGACATACTCATCTCTCTCTAATCTATAGTTACTTTACCCAAGATTTTAAGCCATGTCATTCCTAAAATCATGTCCATGCCTCCCAAATCAAGAATATATGCGTCCATTGACATCTCCACATCACCCAACTAAAGAGGAATATTAGAGCATTTACCTCAAGTGACTACTCTGTGTCCATCCCCTAAACATACACCCACTTGTTGTCCCAACTCCATCGTAAGCCTAAAAGATACAGCCACTTAAGGAGCTATGAAATTATCACTGGCCCCATTGTCAACCAAAATTAGCACTGGTTGTTAAAAGGTGATACAATTTTCTAGAAGATTGTAGTAGTAACATATGTGTATGAAAAGGTAAAGAATATTCTAGAATACTCTTGTAAGATATTCACAATGTATTTAGAAAAATCTAGAAACTTATAGAAATGTAGCTTTAGGAAAAAGAAAAGTTAAGAGAAAAGTGAAGAAAACTCTAGAACAGTAAAGTCTAGACATTTCTAGAACTTTTCTTGCAATTGTATCATCAATTGTAGTAAGCACTTCCACATATCAAATAAAGCCTTACTATTATTCACTATCAACTACTATATCATTCAACACCTTTACACATATTTTTCTAAACTAACAGTGGTACTAGAGTTATGCTCGGTCATCTACTGGGCGTAGAGATATTATTCAACTACTTCCAAAAAATCTTACTATATTCTCTACTAATCCCATAATTTTTCCTTAACTAATGGCCAATACTAATCAACCCTTATCTATTCCTGTTCTAATTTTTACTGGAGAAAATTATGATTTTTGGAGTATTAAAATGAAGATATTTTGTTGCTCCCAAGATTTATGGGATATTATTGAAGATGGATTCATTGCTCCTGCAGACATTTCTACTTTGACTACAGCTCAGAAGAAGGAACAAAAGGAAAACAACCAAAAAGATTCAAGGGCATTATTTATTCTATAACAAGCAGTAGCTGACACAATTTTTCCAAGAATAATGGGTGCCACAAGTGCTAAAGAAGCATGGAGTACACTTCAGGAGGACTTTCAAGGAAGTGCCAAGGTACATGCCGTTAAACTTCAAACTCTAAGACGTGAGTTTGAATTAATAAAAATGAAGGAGTTTGAGACCGTAAAAGATTACTATTCTAGGATAAAGGAAATAGTTAGTCAAATGAGAACATATGGGGAAAATATTCTTGACAAGAGAATGGTTGAGAAAATTCTAATGTCTATTTCCCATAAGTATGATGCTATCGTGACTACGATTAAGCAAACCAAAGATCTGTCTACCATGTCAGTGATAGAACTAATGGGTTCTCTTGAAGCATATGAGCGAAGATTGAGTAGGCATAATGTAGATTCTGTTGAACATGCCTTTCAATTAAAGCTTCAATTACGGTCTCAAAATAAAGAATATGGAGGAAAGAAAAATAGTGGAGAAATTTCTTGAAATAAAGGAAATTCTAGAAGTTTCCCTAAGACCAATCAAGATAAATATCCTCCATGTGACATATGCAAGAAGACAAGTCACCTGGAGAAAGACTGTTGGCATCGAGACAAGCCACAATGTTAGTATTGCAAGAATTTTGGTCACGTGGAGAAGAGTTGTCGCAACGAAAACAAGTATCAAGCAAATTTTGTTGAAGAGCATGATAGTGAGCAACATATTTTTTATGCTACCTGAGATTCCAGTGATGAAACAAGTGGAAGCTAGTACTTGGATAGCGGTTGCAGGAATCACATGGCCAAAGATAGGAGCATCTTCAAGGAAATTGACAACTCCGTCAAAGTAAAAGTTCGATTGGGAAATGGCACCATGATGGAGTCCAAAGGCAAAGGCACTATCATGGTGGAAACAAAGAAAGGTACGAGACTCATCAAAGATGTCTTACTTGTTCCTAATCTTAGAGAAAATCTCTTGAGCATTGGCCAAATGATGGAGAAAGGCTATGCTCTACACTTCGAAGGAGATATATGCACTATTTATGATAACTATAACAAAAGGCAGGATAACCTAAGTTAAAATGGAAAAAAGAAATAGAAGTTTCCTGACAAGTTTCAAATATACTACCAACATTGCCATGAAAGCCCAAGTTGATGATTCATGGCTATGGCATTGAAGATTTGGCCACTTTAACACCCATGCCTTGAAATTGTTACACCAACAGAATATGATAAGAGACCTGCCATGCCTGAAAGAAAATAATGAAGCTTGTGAAGGATGTCTTCTCGGAAAGCAACACAGACTACCATTTTCAACTGACAAAGCATGGAGAGCTAAAGACTTGTTGGAGTTTATCCACACTAATGTTTGTGAACAAATGAGGACACCGTCACTCAACAATAACAGGTATTTCATCCTCTTCATTGACGACTTTTCTAGAATGACCTAGTTATACTTCATTAAAGAAAAATCAGAAGTCTTTGGAATATTCAAAAAGTTTAAAGCTCTCGTCGAGAAGCAAAGTGGAAAACATATAAAGGTACTTAGAAGTGATCGAGGTAAAGAGAACAACTCACACGAGTTTAATAAGTTTTGTGAAGATGAAGGCATTAAGTGCCAACTTACCGTTGCATATTCTCTTCAATAAAATGGCGTCTCTGAGAGGAAGAATCACACAGTCATGGAGATGGCTAGATCAATGTTGAAGGAGAAAGGTTTGCCTAACACTTTCTAGGCAGAAGCAATTTACACTGCAATATATATACCCAACAGATGTCTAACTAAGGCAGTTCAAGACAAGACTCCTGTTGAAGCATGGAGTGGACAAAAGCCATCAACTAAACACCTACGAGTATTTGGATCTATTTGCTACATACACATTCTTGGTGAGAAAAGACATAAGTTAGAAGACAAGACTATACGAGGGATCTTCTTGGGATATAGCACACAAACAATAGGCTACCGAGTTTACAACCTGCAAACAAAGAAGCTCACCATTAGTCGAGATGTTGAGGTAGATGAAAATGTTGCTTGGAATTAGGAAGAAGAAAAGGTTGTGAGAAACAATATTCCCGTTCTAGAGCAACAACCTCAAGAAAAAGCTGAAGAAGTAGCAGAGGATTCAGGTACGCTTCCTCTACCTCCACAACAACAAGATTCCTCACCAGAGTCTACTCCAAGACGAGTAAAATCTTTGATAGATATATATGAAACTTGCAATACAGCCATGCTTGAGCATAAATGCTATAAAGAATAATCAAAAAAGCATAGACAACTAGGCAAATGCAACTCGAGTACTGTACGACAGAAGATCAAGTTGTAGACATTTTTACGAAGGCACTACCAAGAGCAAGATTTGAGCATCTACGAACAATGCTTAGAGTTTCCGAAATTTGCATCAAGGAGGAGCGTTAAAAGGTGATACAAATTTCTAGAAGATTGTAGTAGTAACATATGTATATGAAAAAGTAAAGAATATTCTAGAATACTCTTGTAAGATATTCACAATGTATTTAGAAAAATCTAGAAACTTATAGAAATATAGCTTTAGGAAAAAGAAAAGTGAAGAAAACTCTAGAACAATAAAGTTTAGATATTTCTAGAACTTTCCTTGCATGCCTATAAATAGGCAATTGTATTATCAATTATAGTAAGCACTTCCACATGTCAAATAAAGTTTTACTATCATTCACTATCAACTACTATATCATTTAACACCTTTACACATATTTTTGTAAAACTAACATTGGTATATTGCAAAGTAGTTTGTCTACCCACATAGTTTTCATATAAGATAACTTATCTCTAGTTAGGCCCAAGAGACCCCATGGTATTACATTCCAATTGTTCAACGCAATAATTGCACCTTTTTCAATCACCTATTTGCCGTCCCTAAAATTAAAACCCTTAATGTCTTGTCAAGGCACTGGTGTTTCAGATGACATTTCTCTCCACATTGAAAACACAACCCCTTGTTTTTCAATCTATAAGTTCATCATAAGAAAGGTGCCTCACCCCCTTCGATCTTCCATTGTATACCTTGTAGTCTCCTTCATCACGTCGGCCTGTAGACATCATAGAGGAACTCAAGCGTAGTGGTCTCGTGTTGGACTTGGGGTTCGTAACTCCCCAACCTAAAATGGACTTGTTTGGTCCCTGGGTTATGGTTTGCGATGACTCATCCCTACGTAATTGATTTGTGCCCCCTGATCTGAATTGTGAATTTTGAAGCCCAAATCGGTTCCTCATCCATGCTTGGTTGGTGTGGGCCTAAATGTACGAACCCGAAGACGAATATCAGAACGTAACCCTCTCATGAAGTACCCAAGGTATTGCTCCTTTGGTAAACGTGGCACCTATGATGATAATGTCTCAAAAACCTCTATATACTCCTCCACTAAGCCCTCTTGTTTCAACTCCGTGAGTTCTTCAAAAGGATTTCCTAAACGTTGATTGCCATATCTGGCCATTAGAGCTTGCTTAAGTTTGTTCCATGTCGATTCATCCTCAGCTTCCCTCCATAAGTTGAACCAATGAATGGTGCTTCTCTCTATACATAGACAAGTGAGTTTCACCCTAGACTCTTTCAAGGTATCATGAACCTCAAAATACGTCCCAACCCAGCAAATCCACCTCACAGGATCCAAACCATCAACGACGGCAACTCCACCTTCTTTACCGACGCACGATAATTGTCAAGGTCGTCTCGATTAAAACCCTAATTGGACAAGGTCCCGTTCGAGGCATCACCCATTGTCTTCCACTCATAAACCTTTTGAATTTCACGCAACAATGATTGTTGTACCTCTAACAGCAAAGTGCGAAATGAGGCTTGTAAATCACCGACCATCATCTCCACTTAAGTCAAGCGCGAATCCAAAGCATCAACCCTTTCAGACATCTTCGGTGGCCTGGGATGGAGTCTGGCAGGTCTGATCAATTGATAGAGCACCACAAATAGAATCACAAAAACAATAAGAAATTAATTCAAATTCAGGTGTATTATTCAACTATCAGAAAACGTGCCCAATGAGAGCGCATTTCCTTTAGAGTTATAACTCCTATACCAGAGGTTTCCCTCCTCTCTCCAAGTCATGTAATATCCCCTCTCCTCTCTCTCCCTTTCCCTCTTTCCCTATATTCCCCCAATCGCATAATAGAATGGTCACTTCCCTCTGTAACCACCTGCCACGTTGGCCTTCTTTCTTCTAGAATAGACACACCATATAATGGGCCTGTTACAACCCACACCCATCAGCTGATCCCTCCCCTCATTCTCATTCAAGGGTCTAACAGACATTTTTCAGGAGGAAGCACAAATGGACAGGATACTTATTGTATTCTATGTAACTTGACATGAGGATACATATCACTTATTTTTCGCTTGCTTTGTGTCATAAAAAATATGGGCATATTTTTATGTTTGGACTAGGTTTGCAGTAGCTTTCCTTTCTATAGGTGTTGCATTCTACTTGCAACATAGACGAATGTTGAAAGGAAAGAAAATCAAGAGGACATGGATGTTGTTATGGCATGTGGTTGCATGGTCAATTTGATAGGAAAGAAATAATTAATATCATTTTTTAGCAGGGTCTTTTTGATTTTATACAGTTGATGGATTCCATTAAATTCCAATCTTGGGGTTTAGTTCAAAGCTAAAGTGGTAAACTCAAAATATTTTTTTTAGAATGCTGCAGCAATCCTATTGGATGCATGATCTGGTGACAATTTTCTGTGCACAGTCAAGGTGGGATGCTACACTATTTTATACAGTGAGTGAGGATAGCTACATAATGATTTCATAATCCATGATTCTAAATTGCGGTTGCAGTCACGGTTGCGGTTGCAGTCATGGTTCTTGACATTGCAGGAAATTGCGGGAAAATGTGGCTGATGCAGCTGCAATTGCAGTCACGATGTGGTTGCGGTGAGTCGAAAAACCATTATGTTGCGGGCACAATTGCTGTTACGGTCCGCAATTTAGAACCATGTCATGATCTAAATTTGTCTTTGAAAAGCAAGTATGCAAGTTCGGTATAGATCCAATGGTTAGTTTATTGGCTTTGGTCTCAATATTAGTTTTGTATTGGAGTAAAGGGTGTTGTATGTTGGTTAATGGGATCTAGTTTCACTCCAATGGCATATGGTATTTCATGAATGGTTGATTTAAGGCGGCTTTTTAAACCTCCACCACTGTCATGTGGATGCAATAATTTGGGGATATCTGGCATGTTGAAGGTGAATTAATAATTGCCAAATTTGTCAATGAATTAATGTGGACATTGGCATGGAATGTAATTAATTGGTGTAGCGGTTGCAATTTGCATATGAAGTGAGAAGGCAGGGAGATGTGAGACTTATTCTTACCAACTGACCAACCTTAATTGACTTGCAGTTGCAGTTATGATCGTACTATAATTGTGAACATTGTAAAAAAAAAAAAAAGGATAAATATGACCGATCCGACAGGGCTACAAATGCCATTGCAGTGTGATTGTTAAGACTTTGAAAATCATAATTTTGTGACTGCAACTGCGTTGCTTACCGCAATTTGAAACATGAGAAAGATCAACATAAAATTAACTAGTTATTTATATTTCAAATCAACTACATGTATAAGACATGTATATATTAATTTAAAAGTTCCTATTTTGAGTAAGAAGTAACATAATTTCCTCATCTAGCCTCTAGCATCGAGATACTTGTTTCGTTGATTGAAGAAGATACCTGTGGACCAAAAGAAGAAACTCTTTCAGTTGAGAACTTTTCTATTAAAAATCCAGGCTCCTTTGGGTAAGGCAGGGCATTCTCATTATTACTCAGCATCACAACCACAGATGTCATATCAGGTCTATTATGGGGATAATGTTGGACACATAAAAGACCAATGTGGATACAACGTAAGGCTTCTGATTCAGTGCATGATTCCTTTAAGCAATCATCTATAAATTCCATTGGTATTCCCTCCTTCCACAATCTCCATGCCTAAAGGAAACCAATACAATACAATCACTAATTATCATTTGAGTACACGGAAAACTTTAATTGAGTTTGCTTTAGTTATTATGTAACTTACGTGTCCTATAAGACTAAAATCGCGATTTGGATAAGGAAGTCCTTGACTTTTCTTTCCACTGACTATCTCCAATAATAAGATACCAAAGCTAAATACATCAGATTTGGTGGAGAATAGTCCATGAATGGCATATTCAGGGGCCATATAACCACTGGAAAAAAAAAAAAACAATGATTTAATTTGCCATTTAATCAATATGTAACTATAAAACTTTATCATCATTAAAATACTTACTGAGTACCAACTATTTTACTTGTGTTCCCTTCAATTTCACCATCACCACATATTTGTGCCAAGCCAAAATCTGATATTTTTGGGTTCAATTCATTATTTAATAAAACATTACTTGCTTTAAGATCTCTATATATAATTCTCAATCCTGAATCTTGATGAAGATATAGAATCCCTCGAGCAATTCCACTTATAATTTGCAAGCGTCTAGACCCATTTAGAAATCTACTTTGGCTACAATCTGTCAAATTCATCAATTGTGTTATTTTTTAATCCATCATGAGTAACGAGAAATAAATGAAATTCTTCCATTTGGTTAGCAACTAGTTTTTGAGGAGACACTAACCAAAGAGAAAAGAATCCAAACTTTTGTTAGGCATATATTCATATATGAGCAATCTTTCCTCTCCATGAATGCAACAACCAAGGAACTTAACGACATTTCGGTGTTGAAGTTTGGTACAAAATATAACTTCATTCTTCAATTCTTTTAATCCTTGACAAGATCTTTGTGAGAGCCTCTTGACAGCTATCTCTTGTCCATTTGGTAACATACCCTGAAAGAAACACATTTGTATAAAGAAACTTGAATATGATTGATAAAATGAGTGCCAAGGCTTTGTCCTGTATTATTTTTATCAAGCATGTTATGCACTTACTCTATATACAGGTCCAAAACCTCCTTCACCAAGTTTCTTGTCAATTGAGAAGTTATCAGTGGCACGAGCTATTAAAGCAAAGCCAAACAGAGGTAGTTCCAAATCTTCATGGCCATCATCATTCTTTTCTTTCGTCAAGGTGCTCTCTGCTTTCTCTCAAAATAAAACAAAATGAGCATAAATTTTCAAGACCTAATGCAGCAGATCATGCTTGCCCCTCTGTACTATTTAAGTTGAAACTCATGAGTTAGATGTCAAATTTTCTAATATATTAAGACTTGACTAGAGAGGGTGAGTTTAGACGTAATGATACGGTTATTGACTTGTAAGTCATACGTTCAAATCTCTTACTATCTGAAAACTTCGTGCATTAAGTTGTCCCTTTTGTTTAAATTGTGATATTATTTTGATTTTATTAATGTTTGTAAAAATGTCTCTTTATTTTTTATTTTAAAAATTAGTACAGAAAATAATAAAAATAACATTTTATAATTTTTATTATGTTCTATATAAACCTTGAAATACAATAAAGTAATGTTTATGTAATTATTAGTAAAAAGAAACTAAAACTTTTGCAAACCAAAGGCACCAACATTTCAAGGCAATGAAAATGAAAACCTTCGTGAAAAGGCAAATGAGTTAATAAAGGTTACCTCTAATTTTTCTTCTGCTCCTCCAGTGAAAGTAAGCGACAGTTAAAAATATCATACAGATCAATGGAATGGTACTTGTGGTGACAGCCTTCCTTTTCCTGAAATCATCTTTTTGGTCTTGATTTGCTTGACAAAGAAAAGAAGCAATAATCAACAAAGCAATTAAATAATTAATTAATAAAGATACTGATAAAAATAGACATGCCCTTTGTCCATTGCCATTAACATCAAATAAAGTTGGTACCTATTTCAGTAGTAGCCAATCTAACATACAAATCCTGCCCAACATCTGGAACATATTTCAAATCAAGTAGATCACCGAACCAAATGACACACCCACTTCCTCCTCCTCTGATGTCCAAGTTTGCATAAGCCTTACAGGAACAATTTTCCCAGCACTTGGCCTTGCATTCCTCAAGCCTCATACTTGCATTAACCCAAGTTCTTTTAGTATCAGGCAACTTCAAGCTACTAAACTTGAGAAACCCATCTTTATTCTTCTCCCTACCTCTCCAAGATTGGCTTTGCACACACCCCTGATTCCAATCCATTGTGTCCCAATGCTGGGGTGACTTTGGCCTGAATCCAAGCAAGCACTTGCACACAGGGAACTCATCCATGTCACACTTCCCATAGGAGCCACAATGCTTGTAGTAGTCACAGTTGTCTCTAGGCACAGAAGTGTAAAGCCTCCAAGTTTGTGCCTCCTCAATCCATATGTAGCGTTGGCGAGCATAAACCGTTTGGTTCATTACAACCCTTGATATCAGTGACTTGTTCTTGAGGTTGTATGTGTAGTACACCTCATCATTGTTGGACACAAAGTTGAAGTCATAAGGTGGATCCGTTTCCAATTCAGGGGCACTACTGAATCCAAGGCCATTCCAGCGTCCACCACGGTAGTATTCTGCTGTGCCTTTCCACATCATCAATTGAGGGTACCCTTCAGGTGCCACACCCCAAGTGAAATCCCCGGTTGAAGGATCATCCCAGTTCTTCCAAGCGGATACACGTCTATCAAAACCACTCTTTAGGTCCCATCCAAGCTTCATTCCGGGTAACAATGTGTCTGAAGGATGGTCAAAGCTTTGCCACAAGTAGCTCATTGGATTGTTGTCATTCTCAGCTATTAGTACCAAGTTGCCAGAGCCTAGGAGTTGCACAATGGGACTCAGGGTCTTTGTTGTTGCCTTTGTTGACCAAAGAATAGTGTTGTTCTGGCTGAGAAGGACAAGGTTCCCAGCTTTGTTTATGCTCAACTTGCTGGAGTTGGATCGGATTGGGTTGTCACGGTTGGCAACCCGAACCACAGTTCTAACTGGGATGTTTTTGTACCAGATTCCGACATAGCGGTTTGGTGAAAGACCTGGGCTGAAGAAACCCAACTCAAAGGTTCCATCGATTGAAACCAAGGTTGAGCCATTATCTGGAAGCGGCTGAAGCTGGGTGATGGTATCAATTGCAGAAGAAATTTGAGAGAATGAACACAAAAGTAGTTTTATGATAGCAAATGTAATAGAAAACATGGTCATATTATTACGTAACTTGCTGGCTACATATTAAGTAGGTAGGAGGAGTTATATATGAATATGGAGGGCATTGAAGTTGGCATGTTGACATGGTACCATAAGTCTCCCATTGATGTGATATTCTCACTCCATTTTATCAATTTTAAGCAGTTTTCATTTTTACATTAATTGGTTGTTTCAATGACTTTGTTTCTTAGCTTAGTTTACCGGGAACAAGAACAGATTACTAGATTGATAATATGTTCAGCACAAGTTCTCAAAGATGGAATATTCGAATGAAATATTCTTGAACATGCACAAACCAAGCTTTTGGTGGTATATCTGTAAGGACTTTGATGTTCAAGTTAATGTATGCACATAAATGATAAAAATTAGAAGTACCTCAAATTCTATGGGGTCTATTTATATTGTTCCTTAATTGATTATCGTAACGTTAATTCCTTATTTGAGATTGTGTGGAAATGTTTCATTGGGCAAATCATAACAAAATCGCTACCTCTAACAAAATATTGGCCATGATTAAATGCTTCATATCTGCATTGTGGTTCACGTAACACGGTACGTTCTCGATAGATTATTTTTAGTCCAATTGTTGGATCTTGATCATTGGGTTAGAGCATTGGCTTACTTCCCAAACTAGGCCCAAATTATCTAAAGAAGGGTCCACAACAATAAATTTGTATTAAGGTCGTGGCCACTTTAGACTTCCATTCATGTTCTTAATATTTTTATAATTTTAAAAAACTAATTTTAATTTAAATTAATTATTAGGTGATAAATTTTATTATTATTTATAATTAATTTTTTAATAAGATTATACAATTTAAAAAATGTATATACATATATATTGTTGTAGATTACTTAAGAAGTTTTATTACTCATTTAAAAGGTTATAGAAAAAACGATTTTACATTTGCTTTGAACTCAAACAAAAAATAAAATAAAATTGACACGGAAATGAATATAGAGATTAAATTTCATAAAAATAGTATGATTTATAAAAAAAAAAATATTTTGATGAAAAAAATAATGATTAAATCACACATTTTTAGTTGAAGAATAATTCTTTCTGTTCTTATAAGAAAATTAATAAACAGCCTTACGATCAATTATCTGATCACTTCCTAATATTGCATGTTTTTACTATCATTTGTTCATTTTTTTTTATAAAGGTTCATACCAACTAACTCTTTCAGAGGATACATATTGATCTTTTAGCTTTGTAGTTTTTGAAAAAGCACACATCCTATCGAAAAAGAAGATGTCTACGTACCTATTTCTGATAAAAGTTAACTTTATGCATAAAAGGAGAAATTTGTATACAGATGTTAGTATGGAAAGCAAATATGTCCACTGCAATAAGATTAAATACGAGAAAGGCTAGATAAGCAAAGTGCTTTATCTTAGAGTGACTAGTTGGTGAAAAGCATTAAATGTTGCATTTAATGCTCCAACGATTACTTTCTTCACCAGATGAAGGATGTCTATCAAAGCTCTCACAATAAACACTTTGGGAGAACTCTATAAATAGAAGAGAATACCTTAGTCACAACAACATAACTCTTGGCAAATTTTCTTTTCTCTCAATCTGTAATCTTAAACAACTTTCGTGTGTAACACTTTCCTGAACTTCATTGTATAATTGTTTGATAAGACGCTAGCTTAGTGGGATAACTTACCCTTAACCAGTTCTCTGTGAAATTGGTAGAAGCTTGAAGAGGCTTTGGATCAAAAAATACTTGGGTATTTACTTGGAGAGGCAAGCGAAAAACTACTTGGGTTGAGCTTGAAGAGGCTTGGATAAAAGAATACTTATAACTTGTTTAAGTTATAATGGGACTTGGTTGATTACCAAGAACTGGACGTAGTCTCTAAGGTGAGACAAACCAATATAAATCTCTGTGTTTCTCTTGCTTACAACTTCTGTTCGTTTTTACAAATATCTTTTAAAAATCTTTATCTTTTGTCCTTTAGACAAAACGATTTTTGAAAAGGTTTTGCGAAATTTTTAATAACACAATTCAACCCCCCTTCTTGTGTTCTTGTGTTTTACGCTTTTGGTTTTGATTATTTTATATACATATCAAATTAATTTATTTTCTTTTATTCATGGCTTATTTGAACAAATTTTAAAATATGAAATGACTTTTAACTTTTTTTTATTTGAATCCCAATAGTTAAAAATTTTAAAATACAAGAAAAATGCATATTAGCATCAACCAAAAGACAAAGCTAATCATAAAAAGTCGACACTAATGGCTAGTTTAGCGTCGACCAAGCAATGACCTCGTGGTCATCTCTTAAAAAGTTTTCACTAATGGTTTGTGTTAGCCATAAGAGGTCACCGTTTACTAGCATCGGCCAAGCTAACATTAAGTTTTTGTTTTTTTTCTGACCAGTTCTCCTCCCTTTGGCCATTATTTCTTTGTACAAGCAAACCAACAATCTCAATACCACCAAAATTAAGTTGTACACCAAAATCAAAACCAAACAAGCCACCACCAACGATATTGCAAGCCACCACTTTCATCAAACCCCATCGAGAACGAGTCACAACCAATGACATTGCAAGCCATCGCAAACCTTCAATTCCCTCCACCACCTACAAGACCATCCTTACATGAACCTTTTAAGCCCTACCACCATTGCGCAACGCCGCACCATCACATAGTGAATGCCACAACAAGCCATTTGCCAAGACCACCATGTCGTGAACCACCACCTCTAGCCTTTGCATCTTCTCCCTTCTCCATCACAGCCATTGAAGCCCAAACTCCACTATCGCAGCCATTACCGACCACCTACATAAAAGAGAAGAGAAAAAGGATTGAGGTAGGGATTAAATTTTAGCAAACTGGGTTTTAGAGAGAGCAAGAAAATGAAAATGAGCATTGGCCTAGCAGACCCTCATTAAAAAATATTCTTTTAAAAAATAATGATTAGGGTCAACCATGACTGACACAAGTAAAAAAAGATAAAAAAAATAAAACAATGAAAATCAATTTTGCAGAGCTTTGGCTAAGCTAATGCTAATTGCGTTGACCATCCAATGCAAGTTGAAAAACAAATAAAACAACAAAAATCAAATTAGCATCATCTTAGCATCAACCATGTCAATGCTAATTGCGTTGGTCTCAAGACTGTTGCTAGGTGTCAGCCACTAATATGCATTTTTGTTGTAATGAATGGATTGAATATATATATATATATATATATATATATATATATATATATATATATATCTTGAAACAAATTTAAGTTTCAGTGAGCATTAATTTGATATTAGTGGTTTTGACCTTTTTTCTTTCTAAATTGTAGATAATAAAAGAAATACTAACAATAGAAATTAATGTCTTATTAGAAATATTAAATTATATTAAAAGTTTGATTCTTTTTAAATGCATGTAATGTTTATAAATATTTTTAATAATACTTACAATTATTATCATTGTTAAAAGAATAAGTTCTTCAAATTTAAATTTTTTTAAATTCAATTTGAGATCAACTATATTGCAAGATATGATGATTGAATGAATTGCCATAGTGTTGAAATTGCTTGATTTGAAACTTTAATTAACAATTGTGTACTTCAAAAAGTTAGAAGAATAAAATAAAAATTGATAAGTTATATTAGAGTAAGACTCAAGTATTAAATTTATCTAAGACTTCAAAATTTCTAGACATTATCTTTTTTGCATAGCTTGTCAATCAATAATTAAGTCATCGTTAAACATAAGAGAGTAAGAAACCTGTCGTTCCAAAATAGTTTTTCTTAATTCTTAAAGAAATTGATATCATATGCTAAACAATGCAAACAAGCATGCGAAGTTTATTTTGGCACACAGTAACATAATTTTGGTGCGAAAAGTTATTGACTATTGAGAGAATTATGATTAGGTCTCATTCGTATTAAAAGAATCGCCAATTCCCTGGTCTATAAGGCACAAGCCCTCGCCAGTTACATGTTGCAAAGGAAATCGGCGAAATTAATTTAGCATTCAAAATAAGTCAAAATATGTGAAGAAAATAAGTATCAAAACATAAAATCTGTGTACAAGAGAAAACAAGTTCACTGTACCCAAAACTTCTAAAATAAAAAAGAAAACTATTCATAGAAATCCAAACTACAAATATAAGAGTTTGATTGGATTTTGGTTCTCTAGATTATTCTTTCACTAATAGGTGAGAAACTAATCTTCCGAAACATTCGTATGTTCAAGAAATTCGAGTCTTGCATCCACAGTTCACACTAACACGTGTTGGTGAAGTCAAGAAGCTTCTAGAAGCTGAATAAGATTAGCAGTATTTAATAACTACGCTGCTTGGTTATGTGCAGCACACTTAGTTACTCTTTCTATCACCTTGGAAAAACACATATTTTGTGCTTCACGTTTTGTCCCTTCAATTGGCGGTACCGAGTTACACTCCCACTTAAGGCAGATAACAGCAACACGTTGAAATTAATAAAAATAGCTATTAAATATAGGATATGCTATCAAACAGTCAAGTGCGTCAACACTTAAGTCGAGTGTTTCATGACAGACAAATTTCAAAATCTCCATACCAAATCACTGCGTTGAAACATTTGAGTGTTTTGTAGCAAATCCCATAAATACACTCGTGTTTTATATTTTTGTACAAAAACATGTATTTTGCTTACAAAAAATTCATCCTTTTCTTTTGTTCAACGAGAGATCTTTTTTTTTTTTTTTAATTTTCAAAACAAACAAAAGTTTTTCTTTTTTTCCTTTTTTTTTTTAGTTTTCATTCAGATTATTTTAATAATCTCTTTGGTATTAGCAAACTTCTAAATTTATATAAACTAGTATTTTAGCCTGTACAATGTACAGGATAAATTTTTATTTTATATAACTAAATTTATAATAAATAAATACTTTTGAATACATAAATTATATTATAATTAAAATTTGTAATAAGTAAATATTTTTGATCATATAAATTATATTTTATATTTATGATAAATAATTTATATTATGATATAAAATTATTTTTAACTATTGATAATTTCTTTTTAAAAAATATTAAAATTTAATTTAATAAAAATAAAAATGATAGATTGAAAGAGATAAAAAGTTAAGAAAATTTCTTAAAATCACTCTTATTGAAGAAAAATAACTAAAACGCTCTCGTTGAAGAATGGTTCCTGAAAATGCTCTCATTCAAGATAATTATTCTAATTTATATATAGAGAAGATTTCCAATACATCTATTGCCTGATTGGGATATACCAACAAGAGCCAAAAAATCTGAAATATAGATCATTCATGAATAATGAGAGAAAATCTCGAGGAAGGTCTATTTCTGTATTTACGTGTGTAAATCTTTACATACGCATAAAATCTCAAGGAAAATAGTTTTAGGTTTCCAGTTAATTATTATCTCTTTTACATAGTTTTAGATTTCCAGTTAGTTATTATCTCTTTTACTTGTTCATCTAATAATTTTTAATTGTTTTATTCTATCTAATTCCTCTAACAATAGCAAAAAATTCTCAAAGACACATATACCTTTATTAATCATTTTCTAACTTAAAATCTTGAATCTTAAACACATTGTTGCTTTTATAACAAAATAAAATGGAAATCTAAAACTCTGCACCTAATTTTTTTTATTGTCCTTTATCTAATTTAAAAAAAAATAAAATTGCTAGCCTAACCAATTGGCTCACCCCATTACAAGCCTGTTTTTTGACAGATTAAAACAAGACGAGCCAAACATATTGGTGGGTTGAGGGCCTTGTTATTCCCACCCAACTTTTCGCTCTTTTCACCTCAACTTGTGTTTGTTAATTTTTTTTGTTGAAAATACCCTCTAACGAAAATACGTTTTCGTTATGTATTGTACACAACAGAAATACGTTTCCATTATGGTAGAGGAGGTGGGCTCTTCGACCACTTGTTGCATGGGTTCACTGTATACAGAGTCTCTAACTTGATTGTGAAAGTGCCTAAGCATATGTACCTAATCATAACTATGACCGGCCAATGGACATCACTCACTGACATGTCACACATTATGAAGTTGTCCCAAAACTACCCCTTAGATTGAGTTAAGAACACAAACTTTGTGGGTATTTAGAAAATTTTATAGAAAATTTTATAGAGTTTATGGAGAAATTTATTAAAATTTATTTTAATAGACTTTACGTTGATAAGCTTATTAAATAAACAATTACATTATAAAAAGAGAAAAAAGGTCATGCACTGATAGTGTAAAATAGTTTTACACTGTCATCCAATCACAAACTATCATTTATTGTAAGTTTATTGACTTTTATAATAAATACTTTAAAAGTCATATCAATGATAGTTTCTGATTAGTTGATAGTGTAAAACTTTTTACACTAACAGTACATAGCCATTAAACTCTATAAAAAATACTAACAAGTATCCTTAATTAAAGAATAAAATGAAAACATTTTTATAAAAAGGTATTACCAACACATTTATACTATAATTTTCAATGTCCAACCTCACAATTATTTTTAATTAAATTTTTATTTATTAATTTCATAATTAGTACCCTTGAAACACTTATTAGTAAATCTTAAGTTATTTATCCAAATACACTGTAACAACCTTATTTTTATGGGAATTGATGAATTCAAACTATTCAAGTAGTTATTATTATTATTGTTGTTGTGATTTTGTTAATCTTAGTTTTTAGGATTATTCAAAAAAATCATTTACTAATAGTTTGTCGTCTGGTTTGTCTTCATTGTTATAAACTTTTTTAAATGAGAATTAAGTTGTTAGTATAATCATTATGAATTTATACAAATAATAAAACATAACAATATGATGCAATGATGATGTATATCATTTCTCTATACTAACAAAATTATTTGTTAGTATAATATATTAATAATTTAATTTCTATAAGACAAGATTAATTTATAACATTGAAAACATATCAACAAATTGTTAATGAATAGTTTTTTCCTTTTGTAGTCTAGGAATAGGATGGATGTGTTAAGGAATTGAAAGTTATTGAGAAAGGGAGGAAATAAATATTTTTTATATTTGTGATATAATATATTTTTTTATCAGACCAAAGGATCCATTAACAATTCTAAAGATTAATATATATTAACAAAACCGTTATCACTATTATTTTCCAAGAGGGGAATGAGAGCATTAATTGGGACATGAATTCTGTCAAGACACGCATTGACCGTTATTGTATTAGACGCAGTACGTCAACCTTGAACGTTCTAGTTTTCTCAGGTAACCAAAGCATTGAGCATTAATGACACGAATTAAGAAAAGAAATGTGATACATACTCCGTATATGGGCAATCAATGAACTTAAAGTGTTGGTGCACAAACTGTGTAGTATGTGAAATATTAAGTTGCTAACTTGCTACTTGCTAGACATTAATGAAAAATGAATGTGTTGTACCTAGGGGATCAAAACATGGAGAGATTGGCAATCAATGAACTTAACTAGAAATCACTTTAACTGACACAAAAAAAAAAAAAAGTAATTAGAGGCAAAATAATTTATATGTAATTTTACAAAAATTCACCACTAAATTTTTGTAATTCCAGAATTAGTGACGAAAAAGAAAATTTGGTCACTAATTCTTTGATTTTTTGTAATGCAATGGATATCTCAATGCAAAACTCGAGACATCAGATAAGTAAGGTTTGTTTGTTTACTTTTTTTAAAAATAATTTTTAGTCTTTAAAAAATTGTTTGTCCCTTGAACTCATTTGAAAATATTTATTTCTTGAGCATATTTTTGTTTTCTAAAAGTTTGTACTGTGAGCACTTGAATGGATCACTTAAAGGAAATAGAAGAAAAGATGAAAAACCATCTTTCAATTGTTTTTATTTTTATTTTTGTTTTTAAAACACTTGTTTTGGAAACAGTTTTCAAAACTCAATAAATTTTGAATGAGAAATTGATTGATGAATAACGTAAAATTATTTTAAAAAATAGGTTTTAAAAAAAAAAAAGTGAGAAGATAATCAAACAAACCCTAAGTCTTTTAAGTATATGAGCCTCACTTTGTGTTTTTCTTTCGAGAAAAGTTTTACCTAACAATTTTTTAATATGTTTTATTATTGTCTGAAATCTATAAAAAATTAAGAGTAAAACTTATTGTAACAAAAAAAAATTATTAAAGAGAGTAAGATTCAAGTTATATCATGAGTTTTCATAAATTTTAATTAATAATAAAAAATTATGCTAAAATGTGTGTTGTTAAAATTTTTCTATCTTTGAATATAGAACTACCAATATTTTAGTCTATGCAATGCACATGATAAATGTTTATTTATATAACTAAAATTTTTAATAAATAAATACGTTTAAATATATAAATCATATTTTTTTGATAAATAAATAAATATGTTTGGACATATAAATTATATTTTAAATTTATAATTAACAATTCATATTGTGTTATAAAGTTATTTTTAACTATTAATAATTTTTTTAAAATTGTTGAAATTTAATTTAGAAAAAAAAATGAAAAAGATATATTGAAAGAGACAGGAGATTAATATTGAAATTTTCCTAAAAAATCTCTCTCGTTACAAAAAAAATAAAAATCCTAAATACACTCTTGTGAAAGAATGACCCTTTAAAAACACTCTCATTCAAAAATAACTATTCTAATTCTAATTTATATAGAGAGGATTTCATTCACACTTCATAATTTAATTTTGGGTTCATCACAAGTCTAATTGGGTTAGCTTTGATGAAAAGATAAATCCAAAACCATTAAAATTTAATCGAGTTGGACTATATTTGGTTTGTTAAGACATTCGTCTATATATATAAACGTATAAAACTATCTGTTTCCTCAGACCTCCACTCTCCCTCATATTCACTTTCATTTGAATATTCTCATTTCATAAAGATGTGGATTTCACTCTCCTAACATAGATCTGATATATCTTCTTATGCTTTTAATATCAACTGAATAGTTTAACAAGTTGTAACTGAATATTAGAAAACAATTACATACATACATACATACATATATATATATATATATATATATATATATATATATATATATATATTATCTTTAAAATTCAAATACACTCTTACTATACATATGATATATCCTCTTATGCTTATAATATCAACTAAATGATTTAACAAGCTGTAACTAAATATCGGAAATCAATTTCTAATATATTTTTTTATCTTCAAATTCAAATACGCTTCTAAAATGCATAGATATCCCTTTGAGAGCTTTTTAATTTAATTGTCATTCTTTAACGAGAGCGTTTTTAGGAGTTTTTCTTAATTTCTTATCTCTTTCAAGCTATTATTTTCAATATTTTTATTTTTAACTTGAATTTCAAATTTTTTTGAAAAAAATTATCAATAATTAAAAATAATTTGTATCACAATATAAAGTATTTATCATAAATCTAAAATATTAATTTATATGTTTTAAAATATTTATTTATTACAAATTTTAATTATAATATACTGTATATATTTAGAAGTATTTATTTATTATAAATTTTAATTATATAAAATAAACATTTTCTCTGTGTAATACACAAACTTAAATACTAATTTATAGTTAACCCTAAAACTCGTGTTAAATCAGATTGAGTCGTCAAGTTGATATATATTTATAATTTTAAATTATTTCAGAAGAAAATATTTTTGAAAAAGCAATATTGAAGAAAAAGATAATACATATATATTTACATATTTTCTTGGATTTGTCACTATGCTACTATAGCAACTGTGGTCAACTTTTTGGAGTCACTTGCTGGATGATCTGGAAAGCGAGGAATCAGAGTATTTTGCCAAGATAGGCAGTGGACTATGTGGCAGATTTTAAACCAGATTACTGTACTTCTCAACACCATTCAGTCTTTAGTCTCGAACCATGGCAGCAGTAAGAAGCTGTGGGAAGTTAAGTGGAACCCTCTAGAGGACCCTTTCCTCAAGCTAAATATGGGTAACAAGTTTTTCAGCTTCTTGCGGGATAACTACAAATATGCATGCTGAGCCTCTAGCAATCTATAATGGTCTTCTCTTAGCTTGGACTTCAGGTTACAGGCACATCATTTGCGAGTCAGACTCTTTGTCGACTATAGAGTTGATCAGCAAGGGTGCACCAACTTTTCACCCTCAAGCTACTATCATTTCTAATATTCGTTCCTTCCTTCATCTTCTCTAAAGAATCGTACAGAACATAATAACGAGAAGATTTAACAAGTGTGGAAAGACGAAATGTGAAAACTCTTATTCAAGAAGTAATGATTTACAGTAGGAGTATTTATAATGTTTGTAAAATATAACTAACACCTAACCAACCAATTAGTGACAGCTGGACAGAACAGCTGCACTCAAACTGTTAACCATTTATTCTTCTATTCTTGATATCTTCCGTGGGAGCTTAAATTTCAACATACATTGCGACAAGGCAACATGTGTGCTGATTGGCTTGCTAAGAGAAGTTCTTCTACTGGCAACCATTTGGTCATTTTTTATGTTTGTCCTGTAGCTCTTGCTTCTTTTGTTCTTGCAGATGCTACAGGGATCTCTTTTGTTCGTGTATAGTTGTTTTTATGTTTTTCCTATTGATAAAGAAAAATATTTACATATTTTCTTTAAAATTTTTAAAACATATTAATAAAAATAAAATAAAATAGAAATAATAAGAAGAAAAAACAAGAAATTAAGGTAATTCCTCAGATTAAGAATGCGCGATTTGATACTTGATGTGAAAATGGTAAAATTAAACTTTTGATGATCCAATCCAACGCGAAAAATCCAAATTATATGTTTTTGGGTTAAATCATCTAGGTTAGTCACGGATTAAATTGATCCATGGTCACAAAACAACCCCCCGGGTTTCTTTCCCAACTTCACATTCCACCCTCATGAATTGCCAACAAGATTCCATAATGACGAGAATCCCGTGGTAATTCGTTAAGTAGTGAGTTGATATCAAACACCTATAAGAGAGCTAAAATTATTATTTTTCTTAAATTTAGTCTTGTTTATCCGTAATAAGCTGATTTCACACTTAATAAATCAGAAATCAAAACACCGACACACTTCATCAATAACACACAATTTTTGCATCTACATTCCATTATGTGAATCAAATTAGGTGCTAAATCAGTATGCAAAACGTCCACAATATAATAGTTGAAGTGAGGTAAATAGTCCACTACCGGGGCTCTAACATGGTAACACTAATATCGTTGGTGGAAGAAAACTTGTGCTTGGTAGAGGATTCTGCTTCAAGAAAGAACTTCTCCTCCATAAGGAAAGCAGGCTCCTTAGGTTGAGGCAAGGCACTCTCACTGCTCAACATCACTACTACAGTTGACATACATGGCCTATCCTCAGGATGCTGTTGGACACATAGAAGACTGATATGGATACAACGCAATGCTTCTGATGTGACAGATGAATTCTCCATGCATGAATCAATCAAGTCTAAAGGTCTGCTTTCTTTCCAAAATCTCCATACCTAAAACGCACATAAGACATGTCATTCCCATGGTTTGTTACTTGTAACAAGAAAAAAAGAAACAACACCCTTTTAGTTTTCACTTACATGTCCCATAAGGTTTATACTGTTGTTTGAATGGGAAAATCCTCTGTTCTTCTTTCCACTCACTATCTCCAGCATTAGTACACCAAAGCTGAAGACATCAGATTTTGCTGAGAATAGCCCATAAATGGCGTATTCTGGCGCCATGTAACCACTGAAGAAAATCATTAAAAATATGGTTTAGAATTTAGATCATTACTGAGTGGTGCTAGATGCAGATTACAAACTATGTTGTAATATTAACTTACTATGTTCCAACCACCCTCCTTGTGTTTCCTTCAATCTGATCTCCCCCAAAAATTCTAGCCATGCCAAAATCAGATATTTTTGGGTTGAACTCATGGTCAAGTAGGACATTACTTGCTTTAAGGTCTCTATGTATTATCCTCAACCTAGAATCTTGATGAAGATACAGAAGTCCTCGTGCAATTCCACAAATAATATTGAAGCGCTTAGACCAGTCTAAAACTTTACCTTTTGCATGATCTGCCAAGATTAACAGTATTGCTAACTCATTAGTTGAAGTAAAAGGACTGAAAAGGTAGTGTGAAGGAGAAAATGGAGGAAAATTTTAAAAGAAAATGAAAATTAAATTGCAACAGATGTCAAAAGATTAGAACCAAAGATAAAGGAGTCTAGGCTTTTGTTGGGCATGTATTCATAGATAAGCATCTTCTCCTCTCCTTCAATGCAATAACCAAGAAGCTTAACTAGGTTCCGATGCTGAAGTTTGGCAATCAATATGACTTCATTCTTAAATTCATTAAACCCTTGTCCAGAACTTTGTGAGAGCCTTTTCACAGCAATTTCTTGTCCATCTGCTAGGGTACCCTATTCTCAGCATATGCAACATATAAATATTGTTAATAAGATGAATTCCAAGTTTATATGTTCATCAGGGCAGTATGCTGCATAATTACCATGTGTACGGCCCCAAATCCACCTTCCCCAAGTTTATTGTTAATTGAGAAGCCATCAGTTGCTTTGACAATTGCAGCAAAGTCAAAGAAAGGAAGCTCAAGGTCTTCTTTGTTGTCTTCTTCATTATTCTCTACCATCAAGTTGTTATCTGTTTGATAAGCTGAAAAGACAAAATAACATGCCATTAAACTACATCACCAGCACATTATCTAGAAATTTTTCTTTAAACAAAACAAGAGCACAGGTTTAGTCCATTGATAGAATTGAGAATATATGCTTCTTGCTGTGCCTGGGATTGACAACAAACCACAAGTAAGGATTACACTATTGTTCCTAGCAACAACTACCAAAAGAGGGAAAAAAAATGAAGGAAAAACTGTGAATGGATGTTTAGACTCTGGTAAGGTTCTTGCATAGTATTATTTATAAGAGCTTGACTAGCTGTTCCTGTGCATTGTAATTTGGTTGTAAATATGTCAAGGTGGGGGAACATGTCATGTAATGGCCTTAACACCCGGACCACCAAATACTAATCATAATAATATACAAAATTTTAAGTACATTCACTAGACACCTTAGAAATTTGATATTCTGATTCTGTATATTAACAAGTGACAAATCCTTGAAATGAATGTAAGAGTAAGAAAGCTACCTCTGAACTTTTTCATTCTCTTGCCAACATTGTACAAAGCCACAATGATTGTAATAACTGAGACAACGATGATGATTATTACTACCACCTTCTTGCTATGTTTTCCTTTCCCAGCTTCATGATTTACACAGAAATGAGGGAGCAGACTCAGTTATGAATCATCTAAATTATAATAGTCATGACAAAAGCAGAGCAAATACAATTAAACTAAATCATTTAGCATCCTGAATGACTCAAAACATCATCAATGACCTGAGAGAGACCAAGTCAAGACCTTACCTGATTCTGATATTTTAGTTCTAATATATAGATCCCGACCACCACCAGAAAACTCTCTGATATCCCTGAGACTACCAAACCACATCAAACAACCACTACCTCCTCCTCTAACATCTAAATTTGCATAAGCATTACATGAGCAATTCTCCAAGCATTTATCCCTGCACTCATTGAGACTCATACTCTCATTGACCCAAGAATGTGAAGTATCTGGAGCTTTCAGCCCACTAAATTTGACAAACCCATGTTTCCTCCTTTCCTCACAGCTCCAATCTTCAGTGAGAAAACATCCTTGAGTCCAGTCCATCATGTCCCAGTTCCCCGGTGACCTTGGCTCAAACCCACTTAAACACTGGCACACTGGAGAATCACCAATTATGCAATTCCCATTTGGTCCACAGAGATTGTAGGAATCACAGTTATCTCTAGGCACAGATGCAAAAAGCCTCCAAGTTTGAGCCTCCTCAATCCATATGTACCTTTGGCGAGTAGAAATGGTTTGGTTCATAACAATCCTTGAAATCATAGACTTATTCCTGAGGCTGTATGTGTAGTACACCTCATCCTTGTTGGAAACAAACTTGAACTCAAAAACTGGATTTGGCTTCAATTCTGGGGCGCCACTGAATCCAAGGCCATTCCAATGACCGCCACGGTAAAACTCCTTTGACCCCTTCCACATCATCACTTGAGGAAAACCTTCAAGAGAGATACCCCAAACGAAATCCCCAGGTGATGGATCATCCCAGTTTTTCCAAGCAGATACACGCCGCTCGAAGCCGGTTCTCAAGTCCCAACCCAGCTTCATTCCTGGTAAAAGTGTATCAGAAGGGTAATCAAAGCTTTGCCACAAGTAGTTTTCAGGATCTTGGTCTCCCTCATCTCTCACAACCAAATTCCCAGAATTTAAGAGCTGAACAATGGGATTCAGAACCTTCTTGCTAGAGTTTGCTGACCAAGCCACAACCCCATCATGGTTAACAAGCTCAAGATTCCCCTCACTGTTTATATGCAACATGCTAGAGTTACCTTTGACAGGGTTGGCTCTGTTGGCAACCCACACAACAGTCTTCACTGATATTGACTTGTACCATATCCCCAAGTAACGATTTGCAGAACTTCCTGGACTAAAAAAACCCAATTCAAAAGTACCCTCTTCAGAAATTAAGGTCTTGCCTTCAGAAAGCGACTGAAATTGGGATATAGAGTCATCTGCGATGGAGGTGCGGCAAAAGAACAAAAGAATCTTAGTAAGGACGAACGTGAGAAGAAGATTTTTCATCGCCTTACAGTCCTGAAGCTCCGTGGTTTCACAGAACCACTGTGTTTTTTTCTGTCTGAGAAGTGAAGAGGAGAATGAGCGTTACACCATGGAGCTCACGGTTTCAGTGTTTTGAACTTTGGCTGCATGTGTGACGTCACCCCACATGGTGTAACCATCTGTATTCACTAAAAACATGAAACCTGCCTGTAACGACTGCTGAAAATGCCACAATTTCTTGCATGACAAGAGCTCTTCTTTTTAGAAGTTTGTGTCAAATTGTTTTTTTTTTTTTTATCTGCATTGACCCAGTTTAGACTTCTATATAAGAGTATTTAGTCTAAGATTTTAAATTGCGATTCTTGATATTGTGAAAAATTATATACAAATTAAGGTGACTGATGTGGCTGCAATTATAATCCTAAATGCTCCAAAAATCTCAGCATTGCAGTCACAGATGTTCATTACCTTGCAACTGGGGTAACCTCGTAGTCTCACAAACCTATGGTGAATACCAAAATCTATGACACGCTATGTTGACACTTTTTCAACTGAAAGGAACAGGCCATTAAGGATGATAATGACTTTGATTCTAGAATTTAGATATTTGGCCATGTATAGTTTGCATCTCTTTAGTCATTTCCTTGTTAGTTTACTCAAGCTCACCTGCTTCCATCCTAGGTAAATGGAAGCATGAATTAAAATAGAACATAGGCATATAATATGCATGGACACATCCTGGGATTGCCTCTTTTCCTAGATTCCTAATATTGACTCTACGTTTCCTCACATTCATCTTTGAAGGTTAAAGCAGTAGTTCCTTCGAGAACCGCAAAGGGCTATGAGGTAAGTGTATATATGCAACTGCCAGTAGCTAATGCATCAAATATTTCAAATCACAATGTCAGGGCTGAGTCTAAGTCCTCCCAACCAGAAGGTCAACCAAGGGCCTATTTGAGCGGCCAGAGTCCACACCCGAGTTTTTTTGGTCCTCTAAACCACAACTATTGAAAACAATGTTTCACCTACACTGTGTTTGGTAGTGATGAATTAGCGAAGAAGGGGAAAGAAGAGCGCGGAAGTGAGCGGAATGGACTAATTTTTGTTCGTTTGGAAGCGGTGAAATAACGTGAAAGTTTTTTAATTTTTGGTGGATCTCACGCTAAAAGTAATCGTTGCAAATATGTGCGGATTTGAGAAAAAATGCGAACTTGCAGCCCTCTTTCCTTTATTACCCTCCACATTTTTTACTTTTTGTAAACCATTGACACACATATTCGAATATGTTGTGTAACATATTCGAAGATGTTGTAACATATTCGAATATATAGGATCCAATATATTTGAATATATGCATTCTGTATCGTTACTAATAAAACCACGTTTATAAAACTCGAAGGTCATATAAGTAATTTTATTCTTTCATTTTAAATTCCTAAAAGTCTAAAAAATAAACTTCTACTCTATTTCTTCTTTACTTCTCTCCAACCAAACAATTTCTATTTTCACTCTATTTCTTACTTATTTTCCTTTTCTTATTTTCTCTTCTACTTATTTTTTCTCTTTTTATTTCTCTCTTCCCTACCAAACACTGCGCTAAAGACGAATATTGAGTAATGACGAGTGGAAAAAACTTGCATTTTGGTACTTGGTACTCCAAGTCTTCTCCACTTTATTTGTTAAGCCTATTGAATAGAGCCCTATTTTAGGTAGCCGACAATTTGGACTAAATCCCAACGAATTCAGCATAAATTTTGTTCAAGGCTGGAACAGAAAGCGCGTCCAAACATCAATTTTTACAGCAGAACAAAAATGGAAACAAATTGAAATAAAGAATAAATAAATAAATAAATAAAGGTTAACCAGCATTTGTGCATATTAATTGAATTAAATTTCAGAATATACAGGGATCAAGGAAGTATCAAATGAATCACTTCTGCCATTTCATTTCTGTCTCTTTTTTTTTTTTTATTTCCTTACACAATTATATGGGAAATTGCCCAAAATGACAAATGAATGGAAAGGGGAGGATAAAAAAAAAATTAGAAATATTCTTTGAGTTCTTGTTGAAGGACTTGGTCAAGCCACAACTTTGAGCCCTCCATGAGTTCAGGGCTGAGTCTGAACATCAAGACGCAAAACTCCAGCTGATTGAGCGCCCCATCACCGTCAAAATCACCTTCCACAAGCATGGAGCGAAGATCCTCATCACTGAGGCCCTGCAGGCCAAGCAACGCAGAATTCCTCTTGAGGCTATCAAAGGTGATGACCCCTTTATCTGAATCCATCAATAGATTGAACCCATTGCACAGTTCATCAATTAGGCCATCCCCACCAAGCTTGTTGGCCATGACAGGCAAGTAATCTTGGAATTGGGTTTGGGAGTTTTGTGCAGCCATAGTGTTGTGTTGGTATTGGATGAGAGAAAACAAAGAACAAAGTAGAGAAATGGATGAATTGATGGGTTAGTGAGGGCAAAGAAGGGAACATGAATATATATAAAGATGAAGAGGAAAAGAGAGAGGAATGTCGGGTGGTTTTTCCAAGAAGGAGATGGCATATAGATTCATTGAAGACAACTAAGCAACAGAGAGGAACAAACTCGGTCAGACACACGGTTTACTTTGGACTTCGGAGTGAACTTGCTTACGGCCTTCGTGGAAGTTGTCAAAAGGGTAGAACCGTCCACTGCGAAATATTTTAGAATGTACTTTCATTGCAACTTTTTTTTTGAGTAATTCATTGCAACTTGCAAGTTTCACATTCTTTAGAAGTTTGGTCTGGTCCGGCTGTTGACTGCGGCTGTGTCAATGATCTGTATAAGTTTTATTTTAAGATGAAACATGTATTTATTCTCAATAAATTTTTACTTTTTAAAAAAAAATTATTTATTTTAAATTTTATTTAAAGTAGTTTTAGTTACCACTTAACGATAATAATGATGTAATGTATATTTAATCATATTACATCATATTTTAATTGAGACTAATTGTTAATATATTATAATTAGATGCATGACACATTATTATTACATGATAATAGAAATTATTTTTAAAAATTTTAAAATTTGTGAATACCAACAGTGATGAAAAAGAAAATTGAAGGATCAATATCAAATATAATTATACTTATACGAACTAAAAATATTTTTAAATCCTTATTTTATTTTAGACTAAAAAAAGTTATATATTACTTTTTTCTCTCATTTTGTAGAGAAATTATTTTTATACATGTACTATAATTTTAGAATAAGAATAGGAATGGATTAAAGTCATTAAAGTGCTCAAGGAAGCTTCCGGACTAAAGGTTTGTTTGAAAAAATAGCTTAATTAATTTTTTTTTTCAATAAGTTTTTATTATATAAGAGCTTATGTTACAAATTCAATAAATTATTTATGTTTGGATATACATGTTGATAAGCGCATACATAATTTTAAAGTATTTAGATGCATTATTATGTAAATACTTATAACATGTTGTCTCATTTTAAAAATTAAAAAAATCAAATTATGATTAAAAATAAATTAAAAATTTTAAAACGAACTAAATAATTAATATGCTAACATTATATATCACAAAAATATTAAAAATAAAAATCACTGGTCACCATTTACCCACACGCACACATATTATAAAACTATCATTAAAATTTATGAATAATAAATTTAAAAAAATTAAAATCAATTCCATAAAAAAGTTACTCTACATTATCAATAATATTAAAAATTAAAAATATTTAACAATCAAAACATGATTAAAATGTAAATTAGGTGTTAAAATTAAAACCATATATATCATAAAATTATGATGTAAGGTTAAAAAACTCACCATGTACACGTATAAATAAATATAAGTATATAAAAACTGTAAATTATTATAAAAATTCAAAGTTTAATGGCTATGCATTGTCAGTATAAAAAAATTTTACATTGTCAACTAATCAGAAATCATTGTTGATATGACTTTTAAGATAATTATTGTAAAAGTCAACAAACTTGCCATATATAGTGATTTGTGATTGATTGACAGTGTAAAACTTTATACATACATAGTCTTTTTTCTCAAAATTTAACCACTGCACACTATTGTAGAAGAAAATATATAAAAAAATGACTAGTACCGTATACAAGAAATTATTATTATTATTGTTGTTGTTATTGTTGTTGTTGTTATTATTACTGTTATTATTATTGTTGTTATTGTTGTTGTTGTTGTTATTGTTATTATTGTTGTTGTTGTTGTTGTTTTATTATTATTATTATTATTTACATTAAACAATTAAAAAGTAAAAAAAATAGTCTAGGAAAGCATATCTATATATGCCTTCATATAATTCCTGTATTAAGACTACTTGTCCTTATCTTTGTTGGATGTCCTTTTAAATGTTTGTATCTATTAGATTGATTTCATTTAAGTGTATTGGTCGTATAAGTAATAAATTGATAAGTATAGATATCTATCCTACAAAAACTTTTGTAATGTTTGATTCTCATAATTTGTTACTATTTGAATGAAAAATGTAATGTGATAACAATTAATCAAAAACAATAAAACAATTAAAATTCGAATTAACTATAAAATAACTATTGTTTATGATTTTCAATTTTTAATGTGAAGAAATGGTGTGTGGTAGTGATAAGGGTTCGAATCACTCCATGCATGATTCCTCTTCTACAATTTCACTCATTCCAACACAATTTCATCCACAATTAAAGTTCAAATTAGCTAAAATAGACTAAGTCAAATTTCTTGGCATATAACCCCTTTCACCTAATCCTAATGCTTTGATTCCTTAGACCCACAAAGATTATTTGAAGCATTTAGTTCAAAAATCTACAAAAACACATTACTAACACCCAATTTTGTCCGACCATTTATTTATTTTTCTTTTTTCTTTTTACCGTTTCTCTTTTTCCCGTATTCCTTTTATATTTTTTCATAATTGGTTGCAACTTATCTTGTCTTCAATAGAAGGGATACATTGTAATCCTCATTTTCCTCAACTGGTGTAAACATAAATTTAAAGGTTACATTATTGTCAACTAAATATATTTAAGATATTGAGGATGTTTGGTACAACTTTTTTTTTCTCCTTTCCTTAAAAGAAGAAATTAGGCCAAACAATTTGTTTCAAATAAGCTCTTAAAAAGCAAGTAACTTATTTAGTAAGAAAAAGATAAACATTAAGGTTTTTTTTTTTTTTTTTTGAGATCAACATTAAGGAGTTATATTAAGGAGTTTTTTGTTTTTTTTTTGTTATGAGGAGGGTTTTTTTTTTTTTTTTTTTTTGTGAACCCCTCTTCAAACCCCAATAAAAAATTTTATGTTTCTATTTTTCTTCTAGTTATAGGTTTCCCCTGTTACTCTCTACCTTGTGTTTGTCTGTCAAGTGAGTCGTACATTGACCAAGCCATTCCCATTTGTGGCCTCCCCCTTCTTTCTAGATCTTGCGTTCCTCTCAGAACTTTTCATGCCTTTATGGTCTCTCTTGTTTTTGTCCTCTGTCTTCTTTCAATGTTGCCTTGCTATCTCACGTGTTTTATATATTTAGGTTGCATTGTAGTTGCAAAAATTACCTCCATCATCCTGAGTCAGACATACTGAATACCATCTGCCGCCATTAAGTTTGTTCCATCTCTTTCTCTCTCTCTTTCCTTGTTGTACGTTTGTTTGTTGGATGAATTCTTGGTTGGTGTTGACAGTGAAATTTTGTGTTGTTTTATCAACAAACATAATCTCATTTTAGATTTGAGAAAGGGAACATTTACTCTTTTTGGAGGTGTTTTAATCTCCTTTGTAGGCTCTTTATCTTGGATTTATGGTTAAATTTTTATTAATTTCAATGATTGATCATGATAATAAGTTGTAAACAAAAAAAGAAAAAAAAAAGAATTGAGAGAAAAGGTGAAAAGCATTGAAATTTAAGGCAAGAGAAAAGGGGTAGAAGAAGAGTGTAGAAAATCTAAAGAGATTAAAGTTTGGAGAAGAAATGGAGGGAGAAGTATACTTGCATAAATGTAAATTGCTGAAATTGAAATGGTGGTTGGAAACATTGTAATAATCCATCGATCCGTGAACGTCAAGGACTTAGAATATATAGGATGTTTATGATGTCCAACTCTTATTACATGGTAAAAACTAGTATTTATAAATAAAGAATTCCTAACTATTAATAACTGCTACAAACTTCTACTAAATTTTCACTATTGATGGCTTTTGTCTTCAATTTTCACCGTTGATGACTTTTGTCTTCAATCTTCACCAGTGATGACTTTTTTAGTCTTGATGCTTTCCGAACCTTTAATTTTTCTGTTATCGTCTTGTCAAAGTGAGATTAGTAAAAAAGTTATATTTTGACACTTAATCAAAATAGTATGTTGAAATACCAATTTCTAACACAGTCAAAATGTTTTCTCGAAAGACTATTTTTTTTCGATTTTTTTGAAATGTCCTCAAAATACCATTTTTCGATTTTCTCAAAAAATGGTGTTATTAATAGTTGGTAATGTTTTAATTAAAAGGGAACATCATAATGTAATAAGCAATGTTATTTGGATCAGTTTGGATGAATGCGGTTCAAAGCATTTGAACACAGTCAATGGACACAATTAAGAAACAAAATAACTATTGGATTGTGTTTCTTAAAAATGGGGTTCGCTGTTGGCCTGCATGTTTTTTATCAGATACTGCATATTGCTAATATTCTGAATTCTTTTATAATATTTTTACAGCCTGATGCGCCGATGTTGGTTGGTCGCCACTCCTTACTTTCCTGCTATTGTTGCAGCAACTGGTTAGCTTTGCTATCCAATTTTAGACTAGTATATCTAATCTATGTTGTTTATGCATCATGTCTTTATCTTCTAGTAGGTATTTTGCTATGAATTTTGGCGCATTCGCCAAAAGAGCCAGAGACAGAGGAAAGTGTCAGAAATAATGTGCAACTGACATAAAGAAAGAATAATGAACATCGAGATTTAACATAGGAAACCCTAGATGGGAATAATTAACTATATCGAAAATTGATACAAGAGAGTGGAGAACCCAAAAAATTTTGAAAAATATTTTTTCACCAAATTAGTTACACTGTGAGCTTTGCAGAAGGGGACAAGAGTTTAGGTCACCAACTTTAATAAAAAAGATCAAGCTCCTGGAGATTGGCCAATGTTTAGTTTAGTATTATATTAGTGTAATTATAACACTAGCCTCCAAAAAGAAATCCTCTTGCAGCATTAGCATAGTAACATCATTCATGAGTTTTTCCACCAGCATCACTATACGAACATATCCAAATAACTTGTCTTGTTTAATTCCCTATGGGGTTGTAAAATTTTTGCTGTTTCGGATTTTTCAATGAAAAAGTTTTCTGGTAGTGAAATGATTTATGGGTAAATTAAACACTTTTTAATATAATTTGACATTATTGAATTTTGTCTAAATAAATTATTTTTTATATTTTTAATATTATCAAAAAACTTAAGAGAAATTTTTAAACATTTTATCTTTGTAATTAATATTTAAATTTCTTCGATTAATATTATATATAATAAATTATTTGAAAATCATCATTAAATATTTTTTATTAATTAAAATAATTTTCACATTTTTTAAAAATTAAAAGTTTTAAATATATATACTTTAGTATTTTTATGAATTTTTATTATCATTGAAATAATTTTGTGTTAATTAAATTAATTTCACATAATATTTTTTATTTCTATAAATATACTCTTCCATTGAATGAGATGACTAATTTAAATAAAATCAAACTTTTTTAAAAAAAATACCAAACAACTTTTAACTTAAAAGGAGCTTAATTTTATGCTAAAGAATAAAAAGCTATTAAACAAGTTTTACTTTATTTTTGAAGTTTATACTTTTAGATTTAACTTTAAAATAATTTTTAAGCTAAAAAATAGTTAGGTCAAATATATAGGCAAATAAAAGCTAACATACAAACTCATAAATATATGTTTTTGTAACTATTATATATTTATTTTTAAAAAAAAATATTTGCATGAGCCATGATATATATATGTTTGTACTTTGAGGCAAAAAAACATTGGCTCAGCACGTAAATGAAGATAAACAAATTAATTAAATAAGTGCTCAAATTAAAGACAAAACCACAACTATAGTACAAAAGGTTTCTACTGTTAACTTTTATTCTTACCATTTTGTTTCAATATTTAAATTGTTGTATTATTTTTATTTCAACAAAGTATGGCTAAATTAAACAAATTTAAATTTTATTTTATTTCTAAATTTCCTAGTATCAATTATCAATTATATATTATAAAAAAGTTTGTCATGTAGGTGAATGTCACGTGACATCACCATATTTATTCTTTTTTCACTAAATTTTATAAATTTTTTAATTCCTAAAAACTCATTATTATATTTAATTATAGTAATTAAGGTGATTATAACAAATATATATACTGATTAAATTAATCAATTAAATCATTAAATCTTAAATGAATTTTATTTTATACAATATGACAATTAATATATTATATTTTATGGAATGTTTATTTGTAATTATGGTAGCTTTTTGTTTATTATCATGATTTTATAATAATTTACCGTAAATATGTACTATAATGATAATAATGATAATAAATTGTTATGTTACCTTAAATATTAACTTAATGAATAATAATAATAATAATAATATTAATGTTAATATTAAAACTAATAGAATTTATGGTCATGTTTTATATTTATTTCGTTTTTTTTATTTTATAATAATTTATATTATTTATGTATTATATTGATAATCATGTAATAAATTATTATATTACATTAAATACTAATACTAATGTAATGAATAATAATGGATATTTTTATTCTTTTATTGATTTTTGTTTATAATTCATTTACGTGTTATTCATTCTATTATTATATTATGTGTTAATAATTTATTATGTTTCCTTAAATATTAATTAATATTATTACCTTAAATACTTTAACCAAGTATTCATTCTATTATTGATTTAGGTTTATAATTTACTTTGTAATATATTTGTCACTAAAGAGAAATATTATAATTTCCTTTTTAAAAAATGTAATCAATTATCAATTACTATGAATAATTAGCATAATGATTCAAACCATGCAATTTCAATCCTTGCAATAACTTTATCCTTTATTATACAATGTTTTCCAATTTTGATTCAATTGCAAGCCTCAATGTTCAAAACGATTGCAAAATCTGGAAATTACAAATCAAAATTCTTCATCATTAGAGACGTCCAAACTTCAGACAATCATATCAAAACAAATTTATTGAAATGGTCATCATGGATGAAAAGGTATCCTTTAAACTTAAATTATTTTTTTGTTCGGTATTAGCAACAATTTTTTATTCATAACTATTTATTTTTTTTATGCAACCACTACACCAAAAATGAATTCTAGTGGCAGAAGAATAGCGGCGGTTATAAAAAGCTGCCCTTAAGTATAATATTGCTGTCGGTTTGAGAAACGATGTTAGAAGTGGAAGTCTTAAGGCGATTTCGAAACTGCCAGTATGTGAGAAATAATATTCTCCTTAATTCTCTAATTCTTTTGTGCCTGTGTTTTCCTTTTCCCACCAAAGTGTTTTCCTCCTTTCTTGAACCAAAAATAAAAAAAAATGCACAAATTCTCTAACACCTCAGTGCCTTAGAACCCAAAAGGCAAAACGCAGAACTACCTAGGACCATCATCGCTGGGTTCACCGTCCACTCCTAAACCCTTACACAATTGCACCTCCCTTCAATTCCACCTTCTTACTCCTTCAATTCATCATCCCAATCCTCTCCCTTCGAATCTCATCTCTTATACCAACCCCTCTCATCCCAACTCCAATTGCTAGAATGCTATTACTTAGTGGTGGTTCTATAACCACTAGCATGCTATTTCTGACTTGCTAGTGATTATTTTGGCGGTTGCGTAAAAATGACGTTATATGGATTTGTGGTGGCAGTTTTTATGACATTTCAAGAGTTGCCAGTAGTCCATTTAGTGGTGGTTTAAACTGCTGGTATTTGTTAAAATAACTGTAGCTAAAGCCAGTTTTGGTGCAATGAACTCAAAAAAAATTAATGCACTGTATGGAATAATTTGGCTGACAAATTTGAGCCATTGTTAATGGAAGGAAGCTGTTACAAGGTAAAAAAATTATTGGTAATGCTAAACAATTACAAATACAAGGCAACCAATCGTCCATATATGCAAACTATATTTTAAACCAATGACAATAGTGAAGTCGGTAAATGATTCCTTGATTTCTTTTTTTGGGTTTACCTTCATACCATATATAGATATTTTTGAAGTAAGTAAAGAGGATGCAACATTCACTTTATATTGAAAAGTTTAGTCAAGATATCCAACTTATTTCTTGTCACAAGCTACCTCCTAATAACATTAAGCTTCTCTGTCAGTTGATACTATATTGGATCAAACCTATACCTATAATTGTATTGCTTCAAAAGCAAAAGGAAAATAAATTATATTCTAATCACCAACTTGAGTATGTGGTGACAAAATAGCGAGGGAATCTTGGAATCAATATCTAAAAATATATATATATATATGCTCTCAACACCTCATAATTAAAGTGATGCACACTAAGATCATAATTTTTTATTTTTTATTTTTATTTAAATCATATTGGTCCAAGGGTGAGTCTAATCTCATTCATAGGGCTTGGTGCTCTCAATATCATAAAAATTATTAATTCTTCTCAAAGGCTTTTAACTCAAATGTAGAAAACAATTATATAAAAGCCCCTCGTTAACCAAAAGTTTACTTGTGTGGTTAACAAAGAAAAGTTGATGCCTTACATATGTTGACATCCAAGATGAATATATGGAGAGATTTCCAGGTGATAGTTGCCTACATCATTCCTCAAATAATGATGCCTCACAATTCACTATTTATCTCACTTTTCCAGCACACCTCAATTTTTTTTTATTTTTTTGGGTAATTTGGTTTCCACAAACAAACAAATGAAAGAAATCATAAATACAAAAGTACCATGTCTCAGACCATCCCATGTCTCAAACTATCCCACATGGATAAGTACCAAAGTCCTAGAGATTGTTGTTCTAAGTAGGCCAAATCATGAACCACAACCCGATCTCGAACCCACAAATTATAATGATCATGAATCTCAACCTGTTCCCTGACTCATAGATCTCAATCAATCATAAAGAAAATAGCTTGAGATGTGGGATAGTCACACTGTCCTCAATCAAGGACTTACCATGTGATGTGCAACTCCCCCAAGATTTAATAGGCCCATCCTAAATTCATGCTTTTGATTTGTTATATTCAACTCCCATTAAAATCTTTCCATGTTATTCTCTCAAGCATCCTTTTTCCCTCCTCCACCTTCCTTCTATTTTCTCAACTCCCCAATCATCTCCCTTGTCATCAATGCCATAGCAAATTGATTTGTTTTTTCTTAATTTACATAATTTGGAAATTTACATTGGTTCCATTAATTTGTTTCTTTTGAAAGAGATCAATTATAACTTGATTTCTTTCTATCATGTTTCATTATTCCTCTTCCATGTTATTCATCCTTTTTCTTTCTCTTTTTACCCTTTAGTCATTTCATTTGCTAAGTGGTTAAGTCCAGTCTTACATCAGGGGTTAGTTAGAGTACAAGGAAGGACTAAACATGGATTGGCAAATAGCACTAGGTGTCCCAAGTTCTCACATTGTGAAGAGGATATTGTGTTTGGATATTGCTAATGATATCTATCCAAATGTAAGAAGATACCAAGGTGTCAAAATTGACAAGTAAAAAATAAGAGAAATCCAAGAAGAGGAGAGAAAAGAAAATTCGGTGTTCAAAAGTAAAAGAACAGAACCCCTTTTATAATTTAGAAAATGGCCAGATTATTCTGGTAAGGTGTAATAAAATCAGTATAGTAAAGTTAATTAACAGGAAACAATCGTTAATTAATATATTTAAAACAAGTAATAAGACCAATTAAAATATGACATTAATACACATTAAAATGGGTAATGAAGCTAATTAAAATATGACATTAATGTCATGAAAATGGAAATAATTGTAGGTTAAAAATAGTAAATTGGATATATCACATTTTCATATTAATTTCAAAATGATTTTCTAAAATAATTACTCAAAGATATTAACCTTTTGAAATATCCAATCAAAATATACAACACATTCATGATAAGCTACCTCATTTTTTTAGTGTTCTTGGTAGCATGTACATATGTTCTTTAATACAAGGTTCAATGTGTGACCAACACAAGTCATCCAAAAAACTTTAAGTAATGAAACTTCACTGATCATTTCAGCACCTTTGCATATAGGGGCATTATCCGTTATAATTTGAACCATATTTTTTTCCCATAATTCGTTTATAACTTCTGCCATCCTATCACTCATATAATATTTGTTTTTAATTTCATGAGAAGCATCAACAACTTTTAAAAAAATGGACCCTTTCATTGTTTCCATAAAATTAATTGAAGGTCTTCTTTGGATTTTTGTCCATCCATTAGAAACTATGTTAACCCTTTTTGCCTTCCAAGTTAATTTAATTGGTTTAAGCAACCATTCAACTGTGCCTTCTCTTGTAAGAGACTTGTCCTCAAAGCATTATATCTAGGACGCAGAAAACCACTATGATTATAATTTGCATCAAACAAATAATAATTTAAATAATAAGAATTCTTACAAGGTTGAAAGGCAAACCAAACTAATAAAACATTCTAGCAATAAGAGCTTTGAAATGGTCTCTATCTTCTATATTAAATGTTCTCTCTAAAAGACTATTTATACCTCCTTTTTAACCAAGAGTTCTTATGCGTTTTTTGAGTGGGCAATGGGACATGCTTAGATTTTACTTTATTTTCAACCAATTCACACAACTGATTTCAATTCAACCAATACTCGTCATTTACTTTTGAGCAAACAGAAATTTCAGTTTCATAAATTCTCAACAAATGAGCTTTTACTTTATAGTATGAACTTCTAAAAACTTTTTGACAAAAGTAGGGATGACAATTTTACCAGACCTTGTGAGTACCCACAAAAATACCCACAACAAGTAGAGTAAATACCCGCTCAATGGAGATGGATTCGGGGTCGCGTATGTACCCACAGAATTTAACAAGAATGGGTGCAGGTGTGGGTACTATAGTACCCACCCTGTCCTATACTTGCATAGTGGTTATTATAATATTAAAAATCTTAATGTTTTTTAAAATAAAGATGTTACAAAAAGTAAAAACAAAAAAAATAAGAGTTTAATTTAAATGAACTGGTAATGTAAAGCATTTTTACATATATATCCAATAAAAATTCACCATATCGCAACATTATATTAATGAATAGGATGATGTGATAAAATAATCAAATTTTATTAGACGTTCGTATAAAAAAATTTGAGAAAACAGGCCATACATTGACAGTGTAAAGCAGTTTTACATTGTCATCTAATTACAAACCATCATTTATTATAAGTTTGTTGACTTTTATAATAAATACTTTAAAAGTCATATTAATGGTGATTTCTGATTGGTTAACAGTGTAAAACTTTTTACATTGATAGTGCATGACCATTAAACTCAAAAAGTTTGCATAGACATTGTAAATAAATTAAATTTCAAAAATAATTCATACTCTATTAAAACTATTAAATTATATAAAAGATTTTTTTTTTCAAATACATGCATTGCTTCTAAAATATTATTGACAATACTCATAAATATTCTTATTGCTGAATGTAGGTTTTTTAAAATTAAAATTATTCAAAATTTATTTGATATTAATTATGTTAAAGGAAAGATTGAATGAATTTGTCTTTTTATATATTGATAGTTAAATGTTAGAAATAGTTAATTGTAAAATTTTGATCAATAATTACGTAATTGATAAAAAGAATAAATGAGTTTTGATAAATTATATTAAATATTGAATATATACATACATATACATATACATATGTACATATATATATATATATATATATATACACTCTCTCTCTCTCTCTCTCTCTCTCTCTCACACACACACACACACACACACACACACACATATACATATATATATATATATACATATAAGCTTAGAATTTTTTATCACGATTCTACACTTAAGGAAGGTATGGGCAGCTAGTGCGGGTGCAGGTATATACGTACCTAGCAGGTACGAGGATAGAGATTAAAGTTGTATATGGCCGAGTATAGATTTTTTTCTCAAATCCTCGTTTGAGGAAGAATAGTATAGTATCATTCCCAGACCCTACTCATTGTCATCCCTAGACAAAAGTTATTAGACCAACTCTTGTTTCCTCCCCCTTGATATGTTAATGAAAGCTCAACGAGGAGCATAATCATCTTGTACAACATTAACATAAAGGAATTTATTTGAAATTTTTGAATTGATATTTGAACTAGAAGTATTTGATGTTGAGATTATAAATATAAAATTCTATGCTTATGCAAATGAACAAAAAAGTAATTATTTTGTAACAGTAATTAATTTTTAAAAGTTTTTAATAAAAATATAAAACTATTTATATATTTTTGCGAGATTAATTTTTAACTTACATGATTAAAATTAAATCCCTAACCAATTATATTTTTTTTAAGTACTAATATATGTTTTTATTAATAGTATATAATAAAAAATATATAAAAACTATGTAATACAAACTAACGAAAAAACATATTAAAATAAGAGATCTCACAAAAGACATTGCAAAATATATATTAAAATATTAGAATGATACATATTAGAATATTGGGATGGAAGAATAGTATAATAGTACGTATAGCAAAAAAGTTGGTAGTTATTTTTAAAGAACTATAGCAAAATTAATAATATGATATTATATTCTTATTAATTTTTGGAACACTATTATAAAATAAGAGCTTATTTATAAGCAACTTACTAAAATAAATTTTAAAAAAACTTATTTTAATAAGCCTTTCTATAAAACTTATTGAAATAGATTAAAAAATTATAAAAGTCATAAACTAGTTGCAAAAATTCAGATAATTTTTTTAACACTCTTAATAAAATCAGGGTGATATTTTATTTAATAATAAAGAATATTAAAAAAGTGAATTTCAAAAAATATATTACTAACATTCTCCTACTTTGTACTTTTCAATATTTATGGTATTAAATATGAGGACTATATACCTGTACTTATAACTACAATCACTACTAACACTTAATAAATTAGGCATAGTCATCGATTCAGATTTTGGTCCTTGTATTTTTTTAAAATTGGTGAATTTAGTTCCTCATCCTAATATCTTAATTGTCATATATAGGGACAAAATTTACCAATTATTAAAATATGAGGACCAAAATAATGAATTTTAAAGTATACATCCTAATACTTATTTTGACCAAAAAAAAAATTGAGAAACTTAAAACACATTTTACCACAATAATAATAATAACAGTTTAATGGTCATGCATTGTTAGTGTAAAAAGTTTTACACTGTTATCCAATCAGAAGTCACCATTAATATGACTTTTAAAGTATTTATTATAAAAGTCAACAAACTTATAATAAATGGTGATTTATAATTAGATAATAGTGTAAAACTACTTTATGCTGTCAGTGCATGACTATTAAACTCTAATAATAATAATAATAATAATAATAATTGACATTTACTTGTGGTGCAGTAGTTAATGTTATCTGAGTCACAAAGTTAAACTTTACAAGCTTCATAAAAGGGTTGTTTAACTTATCTCAAATAAAAATAAGATTAAATAATTTTATCAAAAATAGTTGGTGTAATTTTTTATATACTTAAAAATAGTTAGTATAACATAAAAAATTCTATTAATTATTTTTGATAAAATTGTTTAATTTTATTTTTATTTGAGATAGGTTAGACAAACCCTTCATAAAATATTTTGCAAAATAAATTCAATCAAGTTTGCACGGTCTTCGTGAGATGACGTCGCGAATCCATCTTTCCTGACCGGCCTGTAAGGCATCGGAACAGCAGAAGCCGGTAGGCTGGAGGCTGGTCCAGAACAGTACGTCTTGCATGTCAATGTCAATTTTAATTACACATGGACAAGGAAGGACTAGTGGGTACCCTTCTTTGACAGTGTCAAATGAACATTATCAAAGACAGTTAGCTGATAGATGTTATATTCTAAACTAACGTGATTGACGGGAACTAATTTAAGGGACTTTATTTAATTTCTTGAAGTTTAGAGATTGGTCAGACAGCGTTTCACAACTTCAAGACTAAAGTGGCGGTTCATTCGATTAATTTATGAAATTTTCGCTTTTAGTTTCCATATTTTATATATCCAATATTAGATTCTTGAGCATGCATTTTGTGCCCACGTTTTCTTTTTTCTGATGTTATATTTCATCCCAATATCAAGCTTAAAGAGAAACTGACATATGGTTAATGGAATGTGACTTACAAATGGTCAATTCAAAGTTACTATTTGCAAACGTATAACCAGGATTTCAATAACCTATCTTGCACAAGTAAATGGATCAGGATCCTCTGGACTTGAGAAGCAACATTATGGTGGTGCAGTTCTCTCATCCTACGGTTTCATATTTTTTTGAAATAAACCATGAAAACTTACGAAAATATTCTCTACCATTCATGCAGAGGGTCCGGTTCCCAAGCAAATGATGGTTGATCAGATGATTCAGATCACGATGATTTCCTTATTGATGATCACGAACTATCAAGTCTTTCTTCGTTCCGTACAACATGTCTGTTCATTCATTAATTAAAGAACAGACATGTATCTGCCTCAACCATGTGTCAATGAATGTATACATAAAGAGATACCTACCACTCTTGCAGTGCCCCATAAGCATCCAATAACTATGATTAGGATCAGTCCAAAACCCTTACTTTAGAAAAAAGTTATTTAGTATTAATATTTATGTAACTGTTGTTATCAGTGAATGAGGTTCCAATCTTGTTGAATTAAAAACCATGTTGGGCTACCACCATGATGTCACTTTAAACACTATGAGTGTTAGGCTTAATTATTCTTTTCTTTGCATCTCCTAAAATGTGTGTATGTTGTTTTGCCTATGAGGAATGTCAGTTTGCTGTCTGGGTACCAACTTGTTTTGAGATCATTGAATTTATGGACTGCACCTGCCTCATCCACAAACCGTAAAAGTGGCACAGTCAACTCACGGAGACAGAGTGCTTCAGTTTTTGTACCTCAGTTTGTTGATATTTTAACACAGTATTTGAATTCAAGCAATTACAGGAACATTTATGTGGAAGAAGAATAAACAATCAGATGGAAGGCCTTACTTTGCTTCTGCTCTGCCTTGTATTGCTGAGTAACAAAATAGCAGCTGCCACTGTGAGAGAAACCATTAATACAGTGCAACCAATCAATGATGGCCAGACCATAGTTTCAGCTGGAGAAACCTTTGTACTGGGATTCTTCAGTCCTGGCAATTCCAAGAACCGATACGTGGGAATTTGGTATAATAAGATCCCAACACAGAAAGTAGTATGGGTTGCCAACAGAGACAACCCCCTCACTGATTCATCAGGGATTTTGAAGCTCAATGAAAATGGAGTTCTAGTCCTTCTCAGCCATAACAAGACTGTCGTCTGGTCTTCCAACACAACAAGGTCAGCGCAGTATCCGGTTGCTATGCTTTTGGATTCTGGAAATTTCATTGTGAAGGATGGCAACAACAATAATGATGCAAAAGATTTACTGTGGCAAAGTTTTGATTATCCAGTGGACACAATCTTGCCAGGACAGAAGTTTGGAAGAAATCTAATTACGGGCTTCAATCGATACATGTCATCATGGAATAGCTCTGATGATCCATCAAAAGGTGAATATAGTTATCAAATTGATATTAGTGGATATCCACAGTTCGTTTTAAGAGAAGGCAGTGAAAAAAGATATCGTTTTGGATCATGGAATGGTCTTCAGTTTAGTGGGGCACCTCAGTTGAAACAAAATGGTGTAGTTAGATTTAATTTTACTTCTAATGGGGAAGAGTTGTATTTTACATTTGAGCTTGTCAACAACTCAGCTATTCAAATGATGGTGTTAACAACAGATGGATATATCAAGGGGATTTATTGGAATAATGAAGGAAATGATTGGAGCTTATATGCACAAATTCCTGTGGATGACTGTGATCACTATGACAAATGTGGAGCCTATGCTAGCTGTGATATAAACAAAATCCCTCCATGTAATTGCTTGGATGGATTTGTTCCCAAAACGGCTGATATATATAGTGGTTATAATGGTTGTGTCAGGAGAACTTCACTGAGTTGTCATGAAGATGGGTTTTTGAAGCTTTCAGGGTTGAAATTACCAGACACAGAGAAAACCTGGTTTCATAGAAATATTAGCCTTGAGGATTGTAGGATATTGTGCTTGAACAATTGCTCCTGTACTGCTTATGCAGCCTTGGATGTCAGTAAAGGGGCAAGTGGGTGTTTACTCTGGTTTAATGATCTGATTGACATAAGAGAATTAACTGAAGTAGATGAAGATATATACATAAGGATGGCTGGGACAGAAATAGGTATGAGATTGTATCTCAAGAAGTTTTCTTACTTTTGCTTCTTGTTTCTTTCTTTAGTTATCTTCTGTTCTGTCCTTTCTTACTGTTTCCCAACATCGCTTTCCCACAGAAGCTATTGAAAGAAAGCAATCACATAAATCCAACATCCGGAAGAAAGAGACTGTTATCATAAGCTGTGTGCTGTTTATTGGAATTTTAATCCTATCCTTAACTCTCATCATTTATAAACGGTGGAAGACACGGAGGAAAGACGGTTAAGTAGTTCTTACATGATATGAGTTTAAATTATGTGTCTCGATTCTTTTATATATTTTACTTACTGCAAACTTAGGCTGTTTTATCCACAAATTAGGATCACCTCTATGTGTGATCAAGATGCAAGGTCTCAGTCAATGCAAGCATGTTTTACTTTTACATAACAGATTTTCACTGTCTTGGGTTTCTCTTTCTCTCCATGAGAATTGGTTTATTGGTATTAATCTCAACAATAGCAATTCATTATTTACAAATAAGCAAGTAGCTAGAGCATTAACGCATCAAAAGCCTTCAATACAAATCAAGAAAGTTTACCACATAAACAAAGTGATTCCTGTTGTCAATGGCTGCAAAATAAGGTGTGCAATGCAAGTTTGCTTCTATTCTGTTTTAGATTTGGGGTGGGGCTGATATAGGTAGAAGGAGTGTGGAGGACTAAGCATGTTCTACATTTCAAATTCTTTTTTTCTTCACACTCCAATCACTACATGCAGGAAAGGTGAAAGGCAATCTAGAAAGAGATACAGATGTAATAAATGAGCATGAGAAGGAAGATCTAGAGTTACCTATGTTTGAGTTGTCTACAATTAGTTCTGCAACCAATAACTTTTCTCCTGACAACAAACTAGGGGAAGGTGGTTTTGGATCAGTTTATAAGGTAATGAAATGATAAAATGTCGTCCTGGGCCTAGAATGCGTGGTATTAAAAAATTTCATTTTGTGAAGTAGTATGGTATAAATCTTACCTCTATATGATCCAAAAATAATTAGAAATGTGAATTTGATGAGATAGGTCTGTGGTCAATAGTTTGTATTGAAGAAGATAACTTTTGAGAGAAAGCATAGTTTATCTGCTAATAGCTTTAGTTTCATTCTGGCTTACACATTTACATACTTCCGCTGCCTTCTACTATAATCAATCAGCTGCTTATGAATCCACTATCTTACACATTTACGTTCTAGTTTAATGTCACATTGTTGAGGTTCTAGAAAATTTTTCAATAATTCTGCATTCTTTGAAACAAAATTATTCAACATTGGAATACATCTACAGAATGAAATATAAGTAAACTTACCTCTAATATATTTTAGTATGTGAAGCTTTTGCAATGCATAATTCTTTACAACTTTCAGGGCATCCTGGACGATGGAAGTGAAATAGCTGTCAAGAGGCTCTCTAAGAATTCGAGCCAAGGACTTCAAGAGTTCAAAAATGAAGTTATGCATATTGCAAAACTTCAACACAGGAATTTAGTGAGGCTACTAGGGTACTGTGTTCAAGCAGGGGAAAGGTTGCTGGTTTATGAATTTATGCCCAACAAAAGCTTGGATTCCTTCATATTTGGTTTGTTTCCAAAGAAACGTTATTCATTGTTTAATTCATTTGGAATTATATTCTCATTTGTTGGAGGGGATATTCTTTGTTTGAAAATTATTGCAATTAAACAGATACATCAAAGAAATCATGCTAGAATGTAAACGGAATTTGCCTCTATCCAGTTGTTCATGGCATGAGAAAGGGCAATAAATATTTTTTGCACCAAAGTTTGTCATTCTATTACCTATAGAAACTATTTAAACAGATTTCTTACAACGTAAATATGGCTAGTCTGGATGCATACTCCATCATGGTTCAATTTCAAAGTTTATAATCTTATCTAAAAAAGAGTCCAACCCTGCCACATTTTGGACAGATAAAAAGAAGAGAATGTTACTAGATTTGCCAAGGCGCTTGCTCATTATCAACGGAATTGCTCGTGGTCTTCTTTATCTTCATCAAGATTCAAGGCATAGAATAGTTCATCGAGATCTAAAAGCCGGGAATGTTTTGTTAGATAGTGAAATGAACCCAAAAATCTCAGACTTCGGACTAGCTAGAAGCTTTGGAGGAAATGAAATTGAAGCAAACACAAAGCATGTAGTTGGAACCTAGTAGGTATCCGATGAAACCTATTTGGTATGAATATGATGTCTTGGCATTGTCTTAAAATTATTTTTTGTGCATGTGATGTGCAGTGGCTATCTGCCGCCAGAGTATATAATGGATGGAGCTTATTCAACAAAGTCTGATGTTTTCAGCTTTGGTGTGTTGATATTGGAGATGGTGAGTGGGAAGAGAAATAGAGGATTCTGTCATCAAGATAATCTTCTGGCACATGTAAGCATGAACTTGAATTTTAACCACCTTTGATATGTTTCTACTTTCTGTTGTTTACCATATGGTTTGAAAAATATGCAGGCATGGAGACTATTTACTGAAGGCAAAAGCTGCGAAATAGTTGATGCAACAATAAGAGACTCACTCAATTTATCCGCTGTGCTAAGATCAATTCATGTGGGGCTACTTTGTGTGCAACTAAGTCCAGATGACAGGCCAAACATGTCATCTGTGGTTCTGATGCTGAGCAGTGAATCTGCACTGCCTCAGCCAAACTTGCCTGGATTCTTTACAAATACAAATCTGGTTGGTGACAGTTCTTCATCAAGCAGTTATAAACAACACACAAATAATGACATGACAGTTAGCATAATGTCTGCCAGATAGGCTGCATTTCAGACTTTATCTTAGAGCAGTTTAATACGTGTATGTAGGTAAGTACTGACTAAAGCAATTGCTTTTCATATGTATGTATTTCTGCGTGAGATCGGACACTAGTTATTACAATAAATAAATATTTCAAAATTTAAAACGAAAAGAAAAGTGTTCTAAAAGAAGAAAAATAATACATGACACTGAAAGGGAAGAGATTAAACTGAAGCACTAATAAACGTGATTCTGGCCGTTGAAGGAGAACACATATCAATCTTGTTGATTTGGATAATATGTTTGGCGTGAGATTAAAATGTTTTATTTTATTGGTTGTGTTGTACTATTTCCTATTAAACTCCAAAGTATCAGTGGAATGAGCAGTGAATTTATGGCTTACTGGTGATTATGGATGGTTGGCAGTGCATTAATCTATTGTGTTATTTTTGAAAAAGTTAAGCCTGAAGTAAAAGGAATGGCAAGAGTTAATTTGATTATTAGATTCAGGTTTTAGAGAAGCACTTTATGATTTGATTAGAATCTAATTGATTTGGCTTTATTGCACTTTTTGCCTCCTAATGTAGAAAATTTTGAACATTTTATTCCTAAAGTTTTTTTTTTTTTTTTTTGCGCATTTTGACTCAAAACTTACAATATTTTGCGAATTTTATCCTAATGTTAGTTAACCATCCATTGTCGATTGGTTGTTAGTTAACTCTAATGTTGTAGTATTGACTGTTGACTTGGCGCTTATATGCTGACGTGGTAAGGCACATGACACTAAAAGGACCATTGACACTGTTACTAATGTGACACTGACGTACTGACATAGAAGTTGACATGGCAAAGGAATATATTGTTTAGAAAAGGGATAAATTGTGCATTTTGCCCTTACTTACAAAATTTCACACATTTTGCCCTTAAAGAGAAGTTAAGCCTTCAGAAAATGGTAAAGCTACTAGAGGTAGGGTTTGAACCCTTGATCCCTTCCTTCCTACTACCACTAGACCTCATTAAAGTTTATTAAATATGCCTAATTAAAATAAAATAAAAATATTGAATAAATAAATTTATAAGATATTGTATAATTTCACAAATAAATAATAAAAATATTTAATAAATATCTTAATTGGATGGAGTTAGCACAACTCGAACCTAGTGCTAATAAATCGGGTCGTCCTGTCCAAATTTACTTTAGCCTATGAGTTTAATGGCCTAGCTTAGCTCTTTACTAGGCCAATAGGCCAAATTAGCACTAATTAAAAGTAAAAAATAAATAAGTTTACACATATTTAATATATCAAATTCTAAGAAATATATATAAATTTACAAAAAATAAAGTTAAAAAGGTTAATCTGATCAAGCCAAATAGGCCTAACTTTTTTAGGCCTTTATTTTAGGAACGCAACTCAAATGGGGTTGTTTGCCTAGTAATTTGGGTTGAGTTGGGCTCTTCAAATAGAGGCTTAAAAAAAAAAAAAGCCAAGCTTGTTTGGCCCATTTTGATTTGGCATGATAGACTAAACTGGGCTCCTAAAATAAAGGTTTAAAAAAACTAGGCCTATTTGGCCTAACTTGATTAGCCTTGTCAATCCTTTTTTTGTTGGTAAATTTACATATATTTCTTAGAATTTTATATATTAAATATGTTTAATTTTTTTTTTGTTTATTTTTAATTAGGGTCATTTTGGCGAGTTGACCCGACTAAGGGCTTGGCTAGGCCATTAAATTCATAGCCTGAAGGAAATTCAAGTTGTTTGACCTGATTTGTCAGCTTTAGATTCAAGTTATAGTTTGAGTTATCTCAACTCGGTCCAATTAAGATATTCATTAAATATTTTTACTTTTACTATTTGTTAGTTAAATTATATAATATCATATAAATTTATTTATTAAATATTTTTATTTTAATTATATAATTTTAATAAACTTTTAATGGGGTGTATAATATTTAAGATGATAGATTTTTTATATAATTAAATTATCATCTTAATTTAACTTATAAATAATTTTGTATAATTTAATAAATAAGTTTGTATCATTAAAATAAAAATAAAAATATTTAATAAATAAATTTAACATCTTAATTTTAATATTTTTAATACAATTAATATAAACATATGCTTGAGAGACCAACAATACAATCAACAAATGAGGTGTATATACATATATATATATATATATATATATACATATATATATATATATATATCAAATAAACCTAAGGACTTACTGGCTTTAGTGGTTGTAGGAAAGAAGAAGTTAAGGCTTCAAATCTTACTTTTAACACTTTTTACCATTTTCTAAAGGCTTAATTGCACTTTAGGATCAAAATAGTAGTTTATGTTAGTCCATGTGTACTGCCACATCGCAATGCACGTCAGCATTAGAGTGCCACGTCAGTGATCAACATTGCCACATCGAGTCAACTAACAACAATGATGATCAACTAACATTAAGACAAATATCACGAAATTTGGCAAGTTTTAGGTCAAAGAGGAGTGCTAACAACACACCTCTTCTAAAACTCTTTCCTATTAATTAAAATTTATTGAAAACTATAAAATTATGAAGATGTTCATTGAATAGGATGTGGGACCTAAAAAATTTTGTGATTTTTAATAAATTTCAACCAATAAAAGGGAGTGTGTTAAACAAAAAGTGCCAAAGAGTGTGTTTCTAGCATTTCTCTTGGTTCAAAATGTGCAAAGAGAACTTTAGGGACAAGATGTGTGAATTTTTGTAAATTGGGAGACCAAAAGTGTAATTAAGCCAATTTTTTTCTATGGTCTGGTGTCCCTAAATTTGAACAAAAATAATAAAAAATTTCAACTAGGCAATGTCACTTTAGAATATCTTATAGTAACAATTTAATTCTCTATAAATATTAATTTCAAGATTTATATTATCCAATTTAAAGGTTGACATTAAAGATTGACCCCGCCATCAGAGTGATGATTTCAAGGACGCCATCCCTTGACAAAGTGTGCATCAGGTTTTGCTTTCATACTTGCGTTTCCATCACAAAACCCTTAACACCTTTGGAGTCTTCCGTTGGAAGGGAATCTCATATTCTCATTCTTAAGGCACATCCACTAAATAACCTTTAGCATTAGCTACAAAGAGTGTCTATTAACTCCCTTAGCTTACACCATGGTAAGGATCGGGATAAGTTTCCTAAGCCTATTAAGATCTACTTCGTTAGAACTAGGAGAAAGACAATGTTTTCCCCGCTTATATTAGGACCCAACAAGCTCATGTTTTAGAAGCCAAGCATGCATGCAAACAAATGCCACCCAACTTGGCATCAACCAACAAGAACCTACTAGAAGTAAACCCACACTCACTTGAATGCATGGACCTTCACATGCATAGACCAGTTTTTAATTTCCTTCTCCGAGTTTGAACAACTTAATTAGATAAAAATTAATTTGTTATCCAATTTTTTTTAAAAAAAACTAAAGTAGTGAAACTGAAACATACATAACTTTAGAAAACTATAGTCCCTAAGTTCAAACCCCAACTATAGGATGAGCTTTCAAAGGCAATTGATATATATACCTCCCTTTATTATCAATTTACCTCCCTTTTATATTTTTTTGTATTTTTTCCCCAAAATTATCCTTCCTTTTTTGAGGTTTTATTATCTCACCCATCCTTCTTCAACCCTTCTCTGATTGCAGTTTCTGAAGAAGCCAACTGAAGTTCAACCCATATAATTTCTCCTTCACGTTTATCGACACATAAAATAGCCAAACAAACACACCATGGCTCCATCCAACAAGATCAAAAAATTCATTTGCCCTCGCAATGAAATTAAAAACAGCAGAAATTCAATCAACTTGCGTACATGATTAGCTAAAACAACCTTATTGGTATTTGATTAGCATAAATAAATACATAAATGAATTACACATATATGTGAATGTTTTTTTTTTCTTTTTTAATTTCCCCTTCTTTGAAATGGAAAGGCGCTAGTCAACCAGAGCAGATGCAATATTGTGTCATTCATTGAAAGTTTTTGAATAAAACATAGGCATGAAATGAATTGAAAGAAAAGCAGGAGTCAGAAACGAGGTAGCAATCTTACATATATGCAAATGTTGGAGAAGGATAAGATCGGGTCAATCTATATGCATGTTTTTGTAGTGACCACAAACCCCACAAAGCAACCAACCATAGAGTGCAGGTTTGGTCAACCCAAAAAGTGGAAAACTAAAAATGACATAATATTAAAATAATAACATTATTTTATGATTGAAAAATAAGAAACCACTGCAAAAGAAACCAAGATGAAACTACTTTGGGAAACTAATATTCCAAAAACTATTCCTAGAAATATTAAAATTTTAACAATTAGCAAATCAGTCTCCGGAATTACTCATTTAGAAAAAATATATTCTGGATAATAATTTTTGAAAACAGGACTTTTTTGGAAAAAAAAAATATTAAAAATGCAAAATAGGGGTATTTTTAATAATTAAAGGAGGTATATTTAATAATTACCACTTTCAAATCCAATTCGTTGTTTTAAATTGGATTAGAAGAGTGGGAAACGCGAACCTGCAATGAATATAAAATAAAAAAGCCCAATAACAAACAATTATTTTAATGACATGTCGAACTAGAATGGCGAATGGTGGATATATAAAAACACCTTTCCTCTGCGACTTAGCCTTTAAGACAGGGTTTGTGAAATCAAAGATGAGCAAAAGGGTGAATGGGAAGGTGAAGTGGTTCAATGACTAGAAGGGGCTTTGGTTCATAACCTCTGACATTAGTATCCTGAATAACTTGATTTTGGAACCAAGCCTAAACTTTTCTATTTAAGGATGAGAAAGATAAAGTTGACAATGTTGTTTAGGTTTTGGGTAGGGAGAAAAAATTATAAAAGGGATTGTATAGGACAGAACACATGTAGTAAGCACGATGCATAGTAGCAACAAAAAGCTTGAGCACGGAGGCAAGAGGACATAGGTGCAGTAGCGGCGAAAGAGGTTAGGTCATGACTCATGATGTCCAACTGTCAATTTAGCCGACTCCACGAAGCATCGTTTGCTAGGAAGTTAGTCTTAAATAAAGAAAAACTATTTATTGTTAAATAGTGCTAATATTTTTTTAAAGAACTTAATTAGAATTTACTTATGATGTATTCTAATATTTTTTAAAGAATTGAAGATGAGCATAACGGTGAGTGGGAAAGTGGAGTGCTTTAGTGACCAAAAGGGTTTGGACTCATAACCCGTGAAAGTGGTAGCAAGTGGATATGAATTAATAAGGAATGAAGGAAGTAATAGGATATGAATATGCTACACCAAATCTTCCCATGCGGTGACGATCCCTTGAGGTAGAGTTTGGAGTCAATCCTTACATCGTCCCTTGGGGAGAAGGGAAATAGCCTCATCTTAATGGCCTTGTCATAGGCACCATTTATCTTCAAGGTCTCACAAATATCTAAGAAGTTAGATATGTGAGTATTTGGATCCTTTCATCTTCTCTCTTAGGAGTGATGGATTGATCTTGAAATTGTTGGCAGTGATAGGAATATTGACAATAACAAGTCCTTGATGACCTTTATTGTTACAGTAGTCATCAAGAGTGCGCCTAGGTGGCTGTTGAGGTGATGCTTCTTCAACCATTAGTTCCTCAATCTCCTCCTCACTAGGCTCTTCAAAAGGTTGAGGGGAATTTGCTTCACACTTATTGGCTAAAATTTATTCTCTTCACTTTCTTTCCTTGGTTTCATTTTGATTAACCTCTACTGTTTTCTTGATCTCTCTGGATCAAAAAGAAGTTCTTTCGATCCTTTGTCTTGCATAAACTGAAACAAAGAAACCCATGAGAATCAAGAATATAAAGTAAAAGGGCAGAAAAAGAAAAGAAAAAGAATGATCAATTGAGTAAGAATTGATTGTGTTGCTATTGGAAACACAATTCTTAGTAAAGATGCCAAACACTTATTAAGGACATGACAAGTGTACCAATCGTACAAGTAATGTAGTAGAAAGTATAAGTATTGTCTTCATAAGAATTGTGGTCTAACAACTACACAACCAATTGAATACACCTTGATCGAGATATTAAGAAACAAATGATTGATTTTATGTTTTTAATTTTAATTTAAGTGAAGGAAGAATAAACACAAGTAAAAAACTAAGGAAAATTCAATGAATAATAATGGGTAGGTATCAGAATCCTCTTAACTCTCACAAAATGTAATTACCTTATCTTCTAAATCCTTTTTTATTATGCCATTGATATTCAATTTCTCTAATTTAGTCTATCCCCAATTCCTTGGTAGGTGAACCCTTTATTCCCAATTATGGACCCTAATTTCGTAGGTGAGCGTAATCAATAACAAGCGTTAATATCATGGAATTACAAAAGAATGCATATAATCTAACCATATTCTTAGGTGTAAACATTATATTGTTATTGCATCAAAACAATTTAAATTCCAATTTTCCAATTGTAAATTTAAATTACAAAACAATCCCAAAGAAGGTTAGTCAAGGGAAAGCATTAAGATCAAATTCAATAACTTAAATCACATAAAATGATTTAGGATTCAAAAAAAGATATCAATTATAAAAGGTTTGACGTAAGATTCATCCTTGCCTAACCCTAATAAACTTAAAAACTTATAGAGTCAATAAAAATAAGAGAAATTGTATAAAGGGATAAAGAAGTAGTCAAGAATCTTCAAGAATCGGGCCTAAATTCTTAGAGCTTCAATGGTCGATGATGAATCCTCAAGTTCTCTCTCACTTTTGGTCATAAGAAAAGTCAAAGAATGTCCCAATAATGTCATTTTTTTAATAAATACCAAAATTGGGCTTTTTAGGCTGTAAGATGATATTGAGCGCCATTTTCATGATGGGTTCAAAAATTTGGAGATGCATAGGCATTAGGTGCCAACTTAGGCACCCTAAGCGCTGGGACTATGGAAGTCATCAATGTCGGGTGCTAGCTACCTCACCACTAGACATGATATTCGTTAAGGCCGAGTGCCCTTACAGGCGATGTTGGGTGCAATCTATATCTACATAGTGGTATTGGGTGCAATACAACCTCATGCTAGGCACCACTTTTTTTTTTATCCGTAGCACCAGGTTGGTGTCGGATGTCAGCCTATGGGCACTTTTCTTGAGTTGTTCTAGTGTTGGTTTTGGTTATTTTTTCAATTGCAAATACATGTCTTGCACTCATGTGCAATCCCATTCTCTTACTCATTTTTCTTACATTGAAAAAACTAAAATAATTAAGTGAAATCGTGCAAATTTTCAACTAAGAATCTTGAAAGCATGAATCACATCAAAAGTCATACAATTGGGTTATTTTCTCATGGAATTCCATTAAGTTAATGCAAAAATCATACAAAAGGCTCTATGAATTTACACATGCTATAGATTTATCACCCATCTTGCAAATATTGGTGACTGGTGATCTCTTTTCTGTGTTTTCCAAAAGCCTATCTAGAAAAATTGCTTTAGTTGACATTAGAAACCTGTGAATAGCATGGCGTAAGGCAAAGTCCTCTTTTGGCGAAACAAGCTTAGCCAATGTTCTAGTGTACTACTGCCAACTTTGGTAGATTGGCCAGCCTTCCACTCAAAATGTGGAATGATAAATCTACAATTTATGTAGATTTATAAAGCTTATTCACATGAATTTTGGCTATAGTTCAAAGAAAATTTATGAAAAAATAACCCAATGATATGAAATGCCATGTAATTTGTATTCTTGAGATTTTTATTTAAAATTGCATGATCTTACTTGGGTATTTGGCTTTATCAATGTAGGAAACTTGAACAAAGAAAATGGATAATGTCAGGATGTATAGGAAGACAATTTTAGCCATAAAAGTGCAAAAAAAAAGTAAGTCAGCATTAGCACTCAGCGCCAACACCATGACAAAAGTTTGAAGAATGGGTGCCTAGCCCCAACGCCCAGCAGAACCAGTGTGCTGTTGTAAATCCAAGAAATTGACGCCCAGCACCAGCATCCAACGGATGTGGAGCCCAACGCTGACACCCAGTGCTAGTATGTTTTCAACTTTTGCAAACTATTTTTTATTGTTGGGCCTAGCGTAGTTTTATGGTTCGGAAAGCTCAAACTCATTATGAAATGGCTAGAACTACACGTTTGGGATCATTATTTGACTCATCTAAGGAACGGAAGTGAGGAAGAGCTTGAAGATTCATCTTCGGCTTTGGATCTTGAAGAATTGGGGTTTGATTCTTAAGATTCATGGCTTTCTTTTTATCTTATGAACCTTGATTTGAACTTAATGTAATCGATTTCTTTTCTAAATCCTTCTCTTGTTTTTGTTAATTTAGTTATTGAATTTGCGCTTACTGCTTTTCCATGATTGACACTCGTTAAGAAATTAATTAGTAATCTAAATCTTGCAATTGGAAAATTGGGGTTTAGACTATTCTAATTCAATAACCATAGAACTCTTGAGCCTAGGGATAGGGATAGATTGTATGTCTACGTGTGAATTTCTTTCTATTAATGCTTATCACTGATTTTGCTCCCTTAAGGGATTAGGGTTCATCATTGGGATTTAAGGGTTTATCGCCTAAGGAATTAAGATTAAACTAAGTTAGAGAAATTGAAGGTAAATTGTTTAACAAGAAGGGGTTCGGGAAAGAAATAAGTTATTTTAAGGAAGAATCAAGGGGATTCCAATACCTAACCATTTTTATTCATAAATTTTCTAAATATCTTTAAATTGCATTCTATATTCTTTATTTTTATTAATCCAAATAGAATCCAAAAATCTCTAATTCTTTCTTTAATTTTTAAATCCGTAAGTAATTACTTGATTGCATTGGTGTTAAACCACAATCCTTGTGGAAATGATAACTCATACTTTCACTTTATTACTTATACGACAGGTACACCGTACACTTACCGTGAACCTAACATGGAATATGCATAACTTGTCTACTTGTGCCACTAAGTCTTTAGATGATTTCCTAGGTAAGATGATGTGAAGCAAAGTGGCATGGATGACCTCGACTTTGGGCACTATGTTCAACATTTTATCATCTGGTACCTCTCTTGCCTTATATAGAATGATGGTATTGGCTGTTACAACTTCTTCATAGGATTTTCCCAATTAATTGCATAGACTTCTTCTTCTATGCATCAGTGTGCCTTGCAACTTCATATCATAAATGATGATGGATAATCATCTGTTTTAAGTATCATATGTGTTTTAAGTATTAGACGCTTATACTAGACGTGTCCAAACGAAAGCTCTTAAACGGCTACATTTTTTTTTATATATTCGTCCAAGCTATACGTCTTTCATACACATCTCCAAACTAATGCCTTACCTTTTTGAGATATATAACGTTCAAATATTTAAAGCATTAAATGGTAGACATAATCATTCTAGTGCAAAAGCGCAGCAAGGCAGAAAAAGTAAGTCAACTTTTTAAGCTGCCAAGACGAATGAAGAATGTTCAGAAAAGCAAACCTCCAGCACAGAGCTGCTCTTTCTATTTTAGTGCAAGTTCAAAAGTTGTCCTTTTTGATCTGTAGAAGCTCAATACACACTCCTCTTTCTTGAAGACTAAAGCTAAGGCATCTTCAACGGCTTTTTTTCACTGAAGACTATATATTCATCAAGAAAGAAGAAGAAAAATGACGAACACGAAGAAACCAAATGACATAACAAGAGAAACTCAAAAACATTCATATTGCGTCCATTGGACGATCTTTGTATTCTTTGAAACATTTTGTAATTGTACTTAGTCTTCTATATCCTTACTATGTGAGTTGAATTTGTTTGTAAACAACTGTTTTATTGTGAAAGCTTGGAGAGGCTTAGTGAGAAAGAATACTTGGGTTAAGCAATATGGGGTGATTGCGTTGTATAACCTGAAGAGGCCGTGTAGAATACTTGTAACCAAGGTTGATTAGTGGATACCTTCTAGGTGAAGGGACTGGACGTAGCTCAAGGTTGAGTGAACTAGTATAAAATTCTCTGTGTGCTTGTCTTCTCTATCCTTTAGCTCAAAAACGTTTTCGAACTTGTTTTTATATTGAAAAAGTTTTTAAACGCACAATTCAACCCCCCCTTCTTGTACGTCTCTTGCTTTTTCATCATCTACATGACCAACCACTGGTACAATTCTTTTTTCAACACTTAACCAAAACAAGCCATATGGGTCTAGATACCAATCATCATGTGACCTATGAAAATGTGTTCAAACAGTGTTTGTCATCTTTGTGGTAAAATCAATGCCTTTTACTTATAAAGCTTGTAGATTGATGTAGCGTCTAGGGAGAAAATTGTCTTTTGAGATATGTTCTCCTAGGGTGACTTGCTTCTTGGTTCCTTTCTTAGCCATGGTTGTTTGCAGAAAGAGATTTGTTTTGGAAAGAAAAGGTGTTTTGAAATTCATAGAGCAAAAAGTAGAGAAAGAGTTTTAAAAAACTTAGAGAAAGAAAGTGAGATGGTTTCAATAAAGGGAAAAGAGATACTAAAGAGTTTCTATCTTTTGAAGGATTCAAAGAGTAGGAAAGAGAAAAGGGTAATAAATGTTGCTTGAAATTTGTGATAATTATGCGTGGAGGCCCCAGTGGGTATTTGCGTGACACTTTGATGTTTCAAATGAACACTATCAAGGCATTAGCTACTAAACAGTAATTTCTTTAAGGAAAATGCTAACTAGTGCCTTATGGGCATTGGTTAAGGAATTAAAAGTAGAAAGTTTTTAATTGAGAAGTATAACAATACACTTCCCTATGATTTTCAATGCACTTCCCAATAAAAAACTTTCTATTTATTGATTCCTTAACTAGTGCCCTTAGAAATTTAGAGATTAGTTGAATAACACCTCACAACTTTAAGGATTGGTTTAATCTGTTAATTTAAGAAATTCACATTTTTAGTTTCCATTTTTATATATCCAATATTAGATTCACGAGCCTGCATTTTATGCCCATATATGATTCTTTTTTTCTAACTAGTGTTTAGGATAATTGTTTATTTTTTACATAATTAAAAATTATAATGAAGACGAGTTCTCCTATAGGGAAGCTAATCAAGTGGTGTATGGTGGACTAATAATTTTTATTGGGTATAACAAGTTGCAACCGGTTGACAAACTTTTTAAAAATAACAAAATGAACCCTTAATGCTGAAGGCTGGTGGTGCACTGAGCACACCAGCCGCCACATCACCAACCTCTTCCAGCTTGTTGAGGTACATTTGTTGGTCCGTCATTGCTACTCACCCACATTTGGATGTCGGCAACCTTCGTGTTTGTCAGCATTGCCCTTACCGTTGCCAGGGAGTCGTTGAGTTGACTTAACACGTTGTCCAGCTAGTCCTTGCAGTTGGCGAGCGAGCATCCCTTTGTCATTTTGAGCGACGATGTGAAGTTCTGGAGCGTGGGGATCGAAGCATGGAGCGAGAGGGCGAGGATCGCCTTAGGGTCAATGGTGTTGAGGGAGGGGCAATGGCGGCGAGGCACACATCGTGGACTCTCCTTTTCCCTACTATTAATGTCAATGACTCTGTCATTAAAAGCAAGGTAATGTCTCTTCTCTTTTTTTGCCAAATCCATTTCTATATTTTCTTTTTTTTTCTTTTAATTTGGATCTAGTTTTTTTAGGGGGGAAGGAAGATTAAAAGATTGTTGTTTTTTACTTGTTTAAATGCTAGGTTGGATTTAGATATGTCTTTTACCACTAGCTCTGAATCTGTAACAACACTGGAGGGAGCGGATCATAGAGGTGCAGCAAGATGGACTCATCCCAACGGTGAGGAAACAAAGGAAGTAGGAGGCAAGTTGGATTGAGGATGAGAGGTCCATGAAAGAAGATACTACAATAAGCTAAATGGAAACAATACAAATGATTTGGGTTGGGTTCTTCCAAAACATTAACCATTTGTATTGTCGGTGGTGCTGTCGAAGAAGTGTTGCAATGGTAGTGTACAATTTGGGTTGGGTTTTGATGAGTGAATAATTTAATGTTCCAGATTGATTTTTATTTTTTTTTATGTTTTGGAAAAACAATTTTTGAATTCATTCATGTTTCTCCCTTCAACAGTTATTTTCCTAGTTTATTCAACAATACACACTATAAACCCATCATGTTGAAAGCTTGGGTCATTAGTGAAGTGCAAAAAGGATTTGGCAAGGGGGAGATGGAGGGGTTACAAGCTTGGTGAAGACGAGGATGAATGTGCAAAATAATTTTAAGTTTAACAAATAAAAAAGGACCATTGTATAAAATAAATTTAATAGGTAAAAAATAATAATAAAGGTTACCTATAATTCATCCTGACCATTTAATATTTAATTAATAAATCTAATGGTCATTGTTTATTTGTCCACCATATACCACCTAAGCTATTTCTCCACCGTAGTCACTGTCGATAATAAATATTTTTAAATATAAAAATTATATTATAATTGAAATTCATGATAAATGAATATTTTGAACATATAAATTGTATTTTAAATTTGCAATAAATAATTTATATTATGATACAATATTATTTTTTACTATCTAATATTTTGTTAAAAAAATAAAGAAATTTAATTTAGAAATAAAGATAAAAATGATACATTAAAAGAGATAAGTAAATAAGAAAATAAATATAATAATGAAGATAAAAGGAGAGTGGTTTTAGATAGTTGAGAAATAATTTTTTTGAACTAGTTGTTAAATTAAATTAAATTTAAAATTAAAATTAAGGAATATATTTGAAAGGAATAAAAAATTTAAAAGTTAAATTAAAGGTTCAATATATGAGATTTAGATAAGACATCTCAATCAGAGTGACAACAACTAAAAATACTCCCAGTTAACAAAAGTTCATTGAAGAATAGCTCTTAAAGCTCTCTTTCAAGATATCCCAATATCAAGCTTAGAGAAAAATTGAAATGGTTAACTGGAATGATGGTTGATCAGATGATTCAGATCATGATGATTTCCTTGTTGATGGCCACAAAATATCAAGTCTTTCTTCGTTCCGTAAAATGTCTCTATTCATTAATTAATTATAGAATCGACATGCATGTGCCTCATCTTTATGTATATGAATGTAGACATAAATAGATACCTACCTACCACTCTTTTCTTTGCATCTCCTAAAACATGTCTACGTTTTTTTCTGTATGAGGAATGTCAGCTTGCTGTCTGGGGACCAACTTGTTTTGACTTTTGAGTTCATTGAATTTATGTAGTGCACCTGCCTCATCCACAAACCGCAAAAGTGGGAAACAATCAACTCATGGAGACCGAGTGCTTCAATTTTGTACCTCAGTTTGTTGATATTTAACACTGTACTTGAATTCAAACGATTACATGCATGAACATATATATTGAAGAAGAATAAACTACCGAATGGAAGGCTATACCTTGCTTCTGCTCTGCCTTGCCTTGCTGAATAATGCAGCAACCGCCACTGTGAGAGAAACTATTAATACAATACAACCCATCAATGATGGCCAGATCATAGTTTCACCCGGAAAAACTTTTGCACTGGGATTCTTCAGTCCAGGCAATTCCAAGAACCGTTATGTGGGAATTTGGTATAATAAGATCCTAACACAGACTGTAGTATGGGTTGCCAACAGAGACAACCCCCTCATTGATTCATCAGGGGTTTTAAAGCTCAATGAAACTGGAGTCCTAGTCCTTCTCAACCATAACAAGAGTGTCATCTGGTCTTCCAACACAACAAGGTCAGCGCGGTACCCGGTTGCAAAGCTTTTGGATTCTGGAAATCTCATTGTGCAGGATGGCAACGACAATAATGACCCAAAAGATTTACTGTGGCAAAGTTTTGATTATCCAGTGGACACAATCTTGCCAGGACAGAAGTTTGGAAGAAATCTAATTACGGGCCTGAATCGATACCTGTCGTCGTGGAATAGCTCTGAGGATCCATCTCAAGGTGAATATAGTTATCAAATTGATATTAGTGGATATCCACAGTTCGTTTTAAGAGAAGGCACTTTGAAAATATATCGTTTTGGATCATGGAATGGTATTCAGTTTAGTGGGGCACCTCAGTTGAAACAAAATGCTGTTACTAGATTTAGTTTTATTTCTGATGAGGAAGAGTTGTATTTTAGATTTGAGCTTACCAACAAGTCAGTTATTCATAGGATGGTGTTAACAACAGATGGATATCTCCTGGGAATTTATTGGAATAATGAAGGAAAAGTTTGGAGCTTGCATGGACGAATTCCTGTGGATGACTGTGATTACTACGACAAATGTGGAGCCTATGCTAGCTGTAATATAAACAACATCCCCCCATGTAATTGCTTGGATGGATTTGTTCCCAAAACGGCTGATATATATAGTGGTTGTGTAAGGAGAACTTCACTGAGTTGTCATGGAGACAGGTTTTTGAAGTTTTCAGGGTTAAAATTACCAGACACAGAGAGATCCTGGTTTGACAGAAATATTAGCCTAGAGGATTGTAGGATATTATGCATGAAGAATTGCTCCTGTACAGCTTATGCAGCCTTGGATGTCAGTAAAGGGCCAACTGGGTGTTTACTCTGGTTTAATGATCTGATTGACATGAGAGAATCGACTGAAGTTAATGAAGATATATACATAAGGATGGCTGGGACAGAAATAGGTATGATATTGTCTCTCATTTGGGAAGTTTTATTTCTTTTGTTATCTTCTGTGATTTCTTACTGTTTCCCAACATCTCTTTCTCCCAGAAGCTATTGAAAGAAATCATTCACATAAATACGACATCCGGAAGCAAGAGACTGTTATCATTAGCTGTGTGTTGTTTATTGGAATTTTAATCCTATGCTTAACCTTCATCATTTATAGACGGTGGGAGACTCGGCAGAAAGGCAGTTAAGTAGTTCTTACTTTTGAGTTTAAATTATGTGTCTCGGTTCCTCTATATATTATATTTACTGCAAACTTAGGCTGTTTTATCCACAAATTAGGATCAGCTCTATCTGTGATCAAGGTGTAAGCTTTCAGTCAGAGCAGGCATGTTTTACTTTGTTACATAATAGATTTTCACTGTCTTGGGTTTCTCTTTCTCTCCTTGAGATTTGGTTAATTGGTATTAATCTCAACAATAATAAATTAATAATTAATTATTCACAAATAAGCAAGTAGATCATTAAAGCAACAAAAGCCTTTAATTCAAATCAATAAAGTTCACTACCACATAAGCAAAGTGAGTCTGTTGTCAATGGCTCCAAAATAATAAGGTGTGCAAACTAAGTTTGCTTCTTCTATTCTGTTTTAGATTTGGGGTGGGGCAGATAAAGGTAGAAAGAGTATGGAAGACTGAGCTTATTCTATATTTCAACTTCTTTTATTCACTTAAAAAAAAGAAAAATTCAACTTATTTTTTCTTTACACACACCAATTACTACATTGCAGGAAAGAAGAAAGGTAATCTAGAAAGAGATGCAAATGTAATAAATGAGCGCCAGAAGGAAGATCTAAAGTTATCCATGTTTGAGTTGTCTACAATTACTTCTGCTACCAATAACTTTTCACCTGACAACAAACTAGGGGAAGGTGGCTTTGGATCAGTTTATAAGGTAATGCATGATATTTAATAATTTTTATATTTGTGCAGTGCTTTATAAATCTTACCACTATATGATCAAACAATGGTTAGAAATGCTAATAAAAAGAGACAGGCCTTATAACCAATAGTTTTTCTGGAAAAAAAATTAAGGGACTATTTCTTTTGAGAAAACATTTTTTGTTTTCATTTATTATTAAAAAAAATGTCACCTTATTTTTACTTTATTTCTTGTTTCCAAAAGTTTTTATAGGAAATGATGAAAATAAAAAGAAAAATGTTTTTATTGTTTGTTATACAAATATTTGAAAACAGAAAACAAAATAAAAACAATATAATATATTTGTAATTAAAAGTGAAAATAAAAATGAAAACAGAGAGAAAATTCAAACCAATTGACCCTGTAGAACTTAGCTGATCTACTGATGATGGCTTTGGTTCTGATTCTGCCTTGCACATTTTCATTCTTCTGCTAGGTATTTATATGCATCCTTTGTAGGAATTTAAGTTGACTTGGGACATACGAAGAGGTTACCATATACTAAATTACTAACTAATCCGTCTTTTCCTCTTATCAATGCTGCTTGTCTAATTCTGATTCATCATATTTCATATATGTTGTTGAGGTTCTAGAAAAAATTTCAAAAATTCTGCATTCTGGCAAAAAAATTATTCAATAGTGGAACAAACATAGTTGCCAGGTAAGTGATACTGGGTACGGGTTTGTGGTTCATGTAGGTACGCAGTTCGTCACTGTTTGTGGTTCATGTAGGTATGCAATTCGTCACTTTTTTAAGTTTTTATTACAAGACTTTCTTTAAGGAGAACCTGAAATGTGGTACGCAGTATGATGAATTTGGTACACAGCACGTAAGGTTATCGAGAGAATTATGTAACTATGGGAAACATATATACTGAATGATGACATTCAAGTAAATTTACCTCACATATTTTAGTAAATATGAAGCCTTTTCAATGCATATAATCTGCCATAACTTTCAGGGTATCCTGGACAATGGAGGAGAAATAGCTGTCAAGAGGTTCTCAAAGAATTCAAGCCAGGGACTTCAAGAGTTCAAAAATGAAGTTATACATATTGCAAAACTTCAGCACAGGAATTTAGTGAGGCTACTTGGGTACTGCATTCAAGCAGGAGAAAGATTGCTTGTTTATGAATTTATGCCGAACAAAAGCTTAGATTCTTTCATATTTGGTTTGTTTCCAAAGAAACCTTGTTTACTGTTAAATTCATTTGGAATTATATTCTCATATGTTGAATGCGATATTCCTTGTTTGAAAATTATTGCAATTAAACAGATACATCAAAGAAATCATGCTAGAATGTAAATGTATTTTCCTAAAACCAGTTGTTCCTGACGTGAGGAAGGGCAATAAATTTTTTTGCACTGAAGTTTGTTATTCTGTTACCTATAGAAACTGTTTAAACAGATTTCCTACTAGGTAAAATATGGCTAGTTTGGAATCATACTCTCTGTATCAGGGTTCAGACTTTAGATTCTTATCTGAAAAAGAGTCCATCTTGGCCATCTTTTAAGCAGATGACAAGAAGAGCATGTTATTAGATTTACCAAGGCGGTTGCTCATTATCAATGGGATTGCTCGGGGTCTTCTTTATCTTCATCAAGATTCAAGGCATAGAATAGTTCATAGAGATCTCAAAGCTGGGAATGTTTTGTTAGATAGTGAAATGAACCCAAAAATCTCAGACTTTGGACTGGCTAGAAGCTTTGGAGGAAATGAAATTGAAGTAAACACAAAGCATGTAGTTGGAACCTAGTAAGTATCTGATGACACCTATTTGGTATGAATGTGATGTCTTGGCTTTGTCATAAAAATATTTTTTGTGCATGTGATGTGCAGTGGCTATCTGCCTCCAGAGTATATAATTGATGGAGTTTATTCAACAAAGTCAGATGTTTTTAGCTTTGGTGTGTTGATATTGGAGATAGTGAGTGGGAAGAGAAATAGAGGATTCTGTCACCAAGATAATCTTCTGGCACATGTAAGAATGAACTTGAATTTTAACCACCTTTGATATGTTTCTGCTGTTAACCAAATGGTTTGAAAAATATGCAGGCATGGAGACTATTTACTGAAGGCAAATGCGGTGAAATAGTTGATGCAACAATAAGAGACTCGCTCAATTTATCCGCTGCGCTAAGATCAATTCATGTGGGGCTACTTTGTGTGCAACTAAGTCCAGATGACAGGCCAAACATGTCATCTGTGGTTCTGATGCTGAGCAGTGAATCTGCACTGCCTCAGCCAAACTTGCCTGGATACTTTACAAATACAAATCTGGTTGGTGACAGTTCTTCATCAAGCAGTTACAAACAATACACAATTAATGACATGACAGTTAGCATAATGTCTGCTAGATAGGTTGCATTTCAAACTTAATCTTGGAGCAGTTTAATACGTGCATGTAGTTAAGTTCTGACTAAAGCAATTGCTTTTTATAGTTATGTATTTCTGCATGAGATCGGTCACTAGTTATTACAATAAATAAACATTTCAAAATTCAAAACAAAAAGAAAAGTGTTAAAAGAGAAGAAAAGTGAAACATGACACTGAAAGGGAAGAGATTAAAATGAAGCACTAATAAACCTGATTCTGGTCATTGAAGAAGAACATATCAATCTTATTGATTTGGATTTATGTTTGGCGTAAGATTAAAATGTTCTTTTTTTTTTTTGGTTGGTTATGTTGTACTATTTCCTATCAAACTCCAAAAGTATCAGTGGAGTGAGCAGTGAATTTATGGCTAGCTGGTGATTATGGATGGTTGGCCGTGCATTAATCTATTGTGTTATTTTTCAAAAAGTTAACCTTGAAATAAACGGAATGACAAGGGTTAATTTGATTATTAGATTCAGATTTTAGAGACGCACTCCATAATTTGAATGGAATCTATTTTTTTTTTTTTGCTTAATTGTACTTTATGTCTCTCAATTTACAAATTTTCGCTCATTTTGTACCTTAAGTTTTTTTCACGCATTTTGACCTAAATCTTACAAAATTTTGCAAATGTTGTTCTAACATTAGTTACCCATTCATTGTCGTTAGTTGACTTTGATATGACAGTGTTGACCAATGACGTGGTGTGCAAGCGTGGCAGTGTACATGGCACTAAATGGATCACTAACAATGTTGCTAATGTTGCACTAACATGTTGACATCGCAGTTGACGCAAGGGAATATGCTATTTAAAAAAGGCTAAATTGTACTTTTTGCTTCTTACTTACAAATTTTCGTTCATTTTATCCCTACAATGCAATTAAGCCTTTACAAAATGGTAAAAGTACTAGAGGTAGGGTTTGAACCCTTGACCCCTTCCTTCCCCATTTCCATTCAAATACTAAGTCATTAGACTAGTTTAACTTTTATGTAAAAAATACATTATATACATCATTATTGCATATATTGATTGCATTTTCATTCTTTCGAGTACATGTTTATATTTGTTGTATGAAAAAATATTAAAAGTTAAGATGATAAATTTATTATTTTCATTAAAATTATAAAAATTTATTTATTAAATTATAGAAAATTATATATTAGTTAAATTAAGATGATAGATTATTTATATGATTAAATTATCATATTAATTTATCATCTTAAATATTACACCTAATTAAAGTATATCAATTTTTTTAATTAGAATAAAAATAAAATATTTAATAGATAAATTTATAAGATACTGTATAATTTAACTAATAAATGATAAAAATAAAAATATGTAATAAATATCTTAATTGGATTGCGTTGGGACAACTCAAACTATAACACAAACCTAGAGTTGACAAATGGAGTTGCTCGGACTAAATTTCCTCGAGCTGTGAGTTTAATGGCCTAGCCTAACCTTTTGCTAGACTAGCTGGCCAAATTAACCTTAATTAAAAATAAGCAAAACAAATAAATTTACACATGTTTAATATATAAAATTCTAAGAAATATATATATAAATTTACAAAAAAAAATAAAAGGTCAATTGGGTCTAGACAAATAATTTCTTTTATAAATTTATATATATTTCTTATAATTTTATACATTAAACATGTTTAAATTTATTTTTTGTTTATTTTAAATTTAGGCCAATTTGCCTAGCTGGCCTAACAAAGGACTAGGCTAGGCCATAAAATTCACAGCCTGAAGGAAATTTAGGTTGATTTGTTAGTTTTAAGCTAGAGTTATAGTTTGAGTTGTCCCAACTTGATCCAATTAAGATATTTATTAAATTAGTCCTTTGTGAAATTTTGGGCCTTATACTTGGATGAACTACATAATGTCATTCCACTCCTATCTTGTGTGGTTTCACTCATGATTGTTAGTTACTAACTCTTTTTGAAGCGAGTTCACATGCATGCATGGAAGTGATTTAGGCATTCTTTATTCTTTAAAAGCTACTAGTCAAATAAGTCTACCTTGCATTCATTCCATTGTTAGCTCCTTTGAGCCTATATATCCCATTCTTTTTTCTTTAGCTCATTACAAGCTTATAAGTGAAAAACAATGATATGACCTACCTTAGGGAATAAAGGAGCTTAGAAATTGTTTTGGTAAAAAGTCTTAAATAAGTGTGGGGTGTGCAAACTTGATTGTACTTGTATGATGAAATTGTTTTGAATATTTATATGTTGATGCTTGGTTGGTGGCAAATTGGTAAAAGAACAAAAAAAGAAGAAAAATAGAAAAAGGAAAGAAGAAAAAGAAAGCAAGTAATTAGCAATGGTAAAAAAGAAAAGGAATTGTTTGAAAAATACAAAGAGAAATTAAATTGTATTATTCGGTCATACTTATTTATTGAATATGATTGCATCCAGGGGTTAAAGACCCATCTGTTTTGAGCAGTCCTCAATCAGCAGTCCATAACCCTTCAAGTGTCAAGCCTTTTCACTGAGTGACACTTTACTCAACTTCCTCGTTGGTTAGAACCCTCCACCGATTAGAACCCTCTATAAGTAGCCTTTTTCGAGACAATGACAACCAGCTCTAATACCAATTGATAAGCATCTAAGCACTTGGGAAACCCACCCTTAAAAGCTAGCTGCTAAGGGAGGAGAACCAAGTCACTTAAATAATACATCGAGCATCCTATACTACTCGATGTGGGACTTAGGCACCCCATAATACCCAAGTCCTGATCATAGCACTGCCCTTGATAGCTGACATCTTAGCGGCTCACACTCTATGACACTTCACTTGGTTGGACAATTCTCAATCTATCCATAGCTCCTCAAGCATGCTGAGCCTGAAAGGCATGAGTACTTTGCTATGCTCGATCATCCCACCACCACTATAGAAAAGGCTTTTTAAATTGGTTAAAAATGGCATTTTAAATCGGTTTTACAACCGATTTAGATACAGCCGATATAAAAGAAATTAACATTTTAAACCGTAAAATGAACCAATGCAAAAAAACTTTTCAAATCGGTTCTCTCTAGAACTGATTTATAAAACTACTTTTTAAATCGGTTTTACCATAACTGATTTAAAAAGTACACTTTTAAATTAGTTAATGCACAACCGATTTAAAAAGTTTCATTTTTTTTAAATACCTTAATTGTTTTCACATATTCAACCAAAACCTGATACAGACAAATACCACAGAAACAGCCAGAGAATTCATTTATCAGAAGTCAGAATTCATTTGTTAACCAACAAAACTTCATAACATATTTGAAACATATGAAATAAAAACTACTATTCTTTTCTCTCTAAAGTCATTCTAAACAAACTATCTATTACTTATTTCAACAAAAAATTTTGTCCAACGTCGACGGATGTCTAGCAAGTCCTCATACGGGAATGGTTCCCTATCAATGAATAACTATAACATAAAAAAATAAGATAAATCATTAGTCAACCACCTACAATAATAAGTATTATTGTAACTTAATAAAAATTATATCACTTCGTCCTATGAATCCACAATATCTGCTGAAACTATAGTCAACATATGTTTCATAGCATAATATCCACACTCATTGCTCCCTACTTGTTTATTAGCCTACCAATGAGAATTTTTTTAGAAATGATTGTAAAAACAATTACAAATTATAATAGAATATGCAGTTGTAAATTACTTACATAAGGAAAAAACCAACTAGGCTTTTTACGTAGTGATACGTGTCTACTCGCCAATGTTTGATATCCAATCATGACTCTAATTAAAAAATAGATATACAACACATGTCATAGGTTTCATAATTACAATATAAAGCATGAATGAAATATATTATAAATAAAGAATTACCTTTTTATTAATTGTTTCAAATCTTTGTTAGGCTTCTTATGCAACGAACACAATAAGGCCACAGTATTGTCCCTAGGACAAATAACTAGCAATTGCCAATGCGAGCTGCATTGCAAAAAGAATATATATGATGAGATTCAAAAATCATTTAAAATCATTTCGATAAGAAATAACTTGTACTTACCAATGTAAGTATGGTGCTAGGTAACACTGTTTTTGTCCATTATACAGCCAATTCTGAATGTAGGCTTGAGAATCTTCATCCTTATTCCTTATCTTCTAAATAGGCAATGTGTCAATAAATCCATATATATGCTCCTGGCCCTTTGAGAGACAGAGACAATGCATGTATCTAAAATATACAAATGAATGTTAAATATAATATTGAGATGCGTATTTAAAAGATTAATAAAAAAATTAAACTTACAGCAACCATAATTGAAGAACTGAGATATTTTGCATGTCATTATCAGTACAAATTTCCAATACATCCTTCTAGGTGATCCACAGGTCTACACCACTAGGTCTACCAAGGAATGTTGATTCCAAATCTATTTGAACAACATCTGTCCCTATACTAGATGTCACTTGCCACAAGCATGTTATTGGATCAACTTCAAGTTCTGATTTTTTGGGTGGAACATCTTTCTTAGACGGTTGAACATCCTATAAAAAAAAATACAAAATAAGGTTATAAAATATATTCAAGTTATTTTAATTTGTAATAAAAAATATTTTAAGATGACTTATGAATATACCTTAATTGATGTGACCTTTATAAGTCGTCTTAGCCATTGAATGAACTATTTAAATGCCTGTCCAACAGTCTGAACCTCCTTGGTGGGTACAAGAACTTGAGCATATGCATTTCATATTTGTTCAACCACCACCATTGCTATATCATCCTCAACAGTCATGTGGTGTATGGTAGGCCCCAAGTTATATACTCCCCCAAAGGCCACTAAACAAACAAGCTCTCCATCAACATATAACTGACACTACTTATGGATATCAGTGTCAGTCTCCTCCTTAGAAGGATCAGCAACAACACAACTTCCCTTTGTGCTAACACGTACAAAAGTATGAGCTTGTTCTGTTTGGACATTTGTATTTTGTTGTGACAGACCCAAAGATGCCAGCTCCTCTGTAATCTCCTGTCTCAACTGTTCCTTAAGCTCATTTCTAATCTCCTGCCTGATTCGCTCCACCTCTTCCCTGGTGACAATTCTAGAGTTAGGCCCACTGCATGAGGATGGTCCGTAGTAATCACAAATGCCAATACCTCTTCTAGCTGCACGAACCCTACCAGGATGCTTTGCTCTCCCAATAGCTGTTGTTAATATATCCTCACGTCCATGAGGAGCAAATGTTCCCTATGAGGTTTGCTCAACCAGTGAGTCCTCCAACATTTAATTCAAGAAATGTGTAAAAAATATGGTGTATGAAGTTATAATTATAATTTGAAATTAAAAATGACTTACAATCGTTTCAACAACAACGCATGTCTCGTCTGATATATATCCACCCGATTGTAGCGTGTGGGCCACCTTCCATTTATCTCATCGTTGTGATGATGATGGAGGAGCAATATCTGCAGTAGAACCAGATGCCGAGGCTTCCAGTTGATGTTGCCTTGTCTTCTTTGTCATCATCTTCTGCTCAAGCAACTTATATCCCCCACGAGACAATTTGTGGGTGGACATTCTTGGATGTAATTGCTTGTTCTTTTTTGCTCTTCTCCTGCGTATAATAAGACACTATTAAATTGAATAAAAATTAATCAAATATTGTTGTATGATTAGAAAAATATGATTGCAACTAAACCTGGAAGACAGAATCCTCTTGGCTTTCAACAAACTTTGCCCATATATCCTTATCCAAAAATGCATACTTCTCACAAGGAGAAATGTCTTTCAACTTTCCATATATGTATCTCGTGGTGAGCTGTGTCTTAAATACCCTCCAACGCTTAGCCGCAAGTGAGAGCAACTTCTTTCTCAACATGGCATTATGTGGAACATCATAAGTCAACTACAAAAAAATTAAATAGTTAATGTGTGATAATAATATGGTTAAATATAATTTATATATTTAAGATTGTAGAAATAAAATACTGTGATAGTTTGCCATATTTGGTTCTTTACGCTCTCCTCCATATGGTCCTAATCCTCATAAAGGATAGAGACCTTACTCCAAGCAAGAACGCCTACAAAACTAATGAATTTTGTGGCATTTTCCCCCTCAGGTGCCCCACTAAGCATGTCAAACTGAATTAGTATTAGATGGTCACTAGCTTGACTGAGAGTCAGTTTTTTTAGGCGTGTACCTCGTCTACCTTTTTTTTGGTAGACTTATAAGATGGGTTACCAAAAGAATCAGCCATGACCTGTTTGGAAAAGAAAACAAATTGTCAACACTGTCGTTGGAGAAGTTTGAAAATTTCAAAGATAAACATAACGATAAAAGGAATTAAACAATATAATAAAAATTATATAATGTCAACAAGAATATACAACATAAACATAAATAAGTTACTAACATTGTCAAGTACAAATGTTTTACCATATTCCTTTGTGATGATCATCATGTGTGGTATGTACATCCACTTCATTTTCATCAATAAAAGTCGGCATTCGTGTTGAGAAAGAAGGAATCTCAATAAAATCAAAATTTAAGTCTTCTTTTTCATAACTAGCATACACACTTCTTCCTTGGAGAACCACTGACCATCTCTTGTTAGAAGGATCACTAACATAAAAAACTTGTTTTGCTTGGTATGCCATAATAAAAGGCTCCTCCTTATAACCTACCTTGCTAAGATCGACCAATGTGAACCCTAACTCATCGGTTTGTACCCCGGTGTTGCTGTCAACCCACTTACACTTAAACACAGGCACTCTGAATTTTGTGTAATCAACTTCCTATATGTCTTCGATAACTCCAAAGTAACACATGGATGCCATAACACAATTTTTATCTTTTAAACTAGAGAAGTGCATGGACTCAGCCACAACCATAACCCCGCTGTTTTGCACGGTACTTTTCTTATCCAATGACTTTGTATAAGAGGAGAAGTTGTTGATATCGTATATAGTCCAACATATGACATCAAAGTTAGGTCCATGTGTTAACCATTTTAATGCCTCGAAAGCATTATCATCATTCACAACTTGTTCTTTAAACCAGTTTAAGAATGTTTTGTTATGCTCAGTCAATTGCCATTTCTCCAGCATTCTAGGATTATTTTTCTTGACAATGTTTTTGTGAGTAGAAAAATAAGGTTCAACTTCATCAGTGTTATTCAATATGTAGAAATGTGCTTGCAAAACTTCTTCCCGACTCATTTGTTTAACGTTTACACCTTGAGTACCCTTACCAGAAAATCTTCCCTCATAACGAGATGTTAGAAGCCCTACAGGTTCAGCTTGTGACAGGTATTCTGTACAAAACTGAATGGCTTCTTCAGCAATGTACCTCTCAACAATAAATGCTTCTAGACAGTATGGATTCTTACTATACCCTTTCAGGATCTTCATATATCGTTCAACAGGATACATCCACCTTAAATAAACCAAACCACAAATTCTAATCTCTCTCACTAGATGCACAATTAAGTGAACCATGATGTCAAAAAATGAATGAGGAAAATACATCTCTAACTGGCACAATATAATAGCAGCTTTATTTTCCAACTCATCCAACTTTATAGGGTTAATGACTTTGCTACATATAGCATTAAAGAATAGGCACAGTTGCGTAATGGTCTCTCTAACTTTTTTAGGCAATATGTTACGAATAACCACTAGTAGGAGTTGCTGCATCAAAACATGACAATCATGCGACTTTAACCCAACTAATTTGAGATTTTTTAGTGACAGAAGGCTTTTGATATTTGAAAAGTATCCTTATGGCACCTTGACTCCCTGTAGATACTTACAGAAACTTGTTTTCTTTTTTCTTGACAAGGTATGACATGCTGGAGGCAAATATGTTTACTTACCCACTGACTGTGGACCTAACTAGAGGCGTATACCCATCTCAACCAAAGCTTGACGAGCACTCAAACCATCCTTCGTCTTACCTTTAATGTTCAAAAGAATGCCAATTACACTGTCACACACATTTTTCTCAACATGCATGATATCTACACAATGTCTAACATCTAGATCGCACCAGTATTGAAGATCAAAGAATATTGACCTCTTCTTCCACAAGGTTTTTTCAGCAACTCTCTTGTGGATCTTTCCAAATTGGACGTTGATGTCCTTCACCCGTTCATAAACCTGCTCACCAGTTAAAATAGGTGGTGCAATACCATCCTCCTGACATCCATTGAAGGCTTTTTTAAGTCTACGATATGGGTGATAAGGCCTAAGAAATTTCTGATGCCTAGTGTAAACTGTTTTCTTTTCATGTTTAAGTTGTATGTAACATGTGTCTTCTTCACAGATAGGACAAGCGTTATGCCCCTTAACACTATATCCACTCAAGTTCCCATATGCTGGAAAGTCATTGATGGTACAGAACAACATTGCACGCAACATGAAATTTTCACAACGATAATCGTCATACACATGAACACCTTTATCCCACAGCATTCTCAAATCTTTAATCAAGAGACGTAAGTAGACATCTATGTCATTTCCTGGCTGTCTCAGGCTCGCAATCATCATAGATAGCATAACATATTTTCACATCATGCACAACCAAGGAGGCAAATTATAAATAATTATAAGAATAGGCCATGAACTGTGCTTATTGAATAAGTTCCCATAAGGATTCATTCCATCCGTAGCAAGTCTAGCCTAAGGTTTCTTGCCTCAGTCCTAAAAACTGGAAACAAACGATCAATTTTCTTCCATTGTGGAGAATCTATAGGATGGCGAAGCTGTCCATCACATTTTCTCCCATCTGTATGCCACGTAAGGTACTTCGCGTCATCTACATTGGCAAATAATCGCTTAAACCTTGGAATTATTGGAGGATACCATAATACCTTAGCAGGGGGCATCAATATTATCACCCTTCACTTTATACTGTGATACCCCACACCTGGGACACTTATGCAACTCTTCAAACTCTTCTCTGTATAATATGCAATCATTAGGACACGCATGTATTTTCTTGTATTCCAATCTCATCGGACACAACACTTTCTTTGCCTCATAGTTACGTCCTGGTATTGTGTTACCTTCTGGAAGCATTTCCTTCAACAACTTAAGCAATTCAGTGAAACTTTTATCACTCCACCCATTTCTTGCCTTGACATTCACTAATCTTAACACCACTAACAATCGTGTAAATTTAGTGTACCTCGGATATAGAGGCTTATCCGCATCACTGCACAAAGTGTCGTACACTTGAGCTCACTAAAAAGACTCTGGTCCAATATCATAAATCATGTCCTTTACTCGATCATCCATAGGTACATTAAATTGATCTGTTTGAGACATACTTGGCATGTCTAACAATTCACCATGCCATGTCCATGTTGTATAACTCTTGCAAAAGCCATCACAAAGGATATGCTCTTGTATTTGCTCAACTTGCAATTGTCTCTCATTTAGACAATTAACACAAGGATAATCAAAGAACCCACTACTATCAGGAAGATTTCTTTCAGCAAATTGGATAAACTCTTCCACTCTATTCTCATACTCATCAGTAGTGCGCCCAGAATTAATCCAATTACGATCCATAACTTCCTTCTGTGACCCACAAACCATATCTTAATGCATGTAAATCTCACTTTTTTAATACAAGGTGTGGTCCTATCCCATTCAGAAAGTCATTTTTTTAAACTTGATTAATACGTATTGGTTTAGTCTCAGATCTTAAATTTGACAAAATTTCAGCAGCATTTCGCATTGGTCTCCAAGTACACGGAATGAAAGCGGTGACATCAAGTTCACCGCAATCAAGTATGCACCCAGAGACACAACACAAAATGAGTAAACCAAAATTTAATCAAATTTACGATGAGATTTAACCATTATGTATTAATAAAGTATAAAAAAATGGATCTTTCTAATCTATCCAATCGTACAATTCAAGATTCAATACAACAATTACCACTTTAATCATTGTATTGAATCTCAAACGGGAAACTAAGGTTTGCTCATAATGCATAAATTCAATAGAAAAACAACACACAATTAAGCACACAACATAATGCATATAATTTATACACAAAACCAAATTCAATAACAAAACCAAATGTCAATTTCATGTACGACAATCCAATCCACAAAAAATTAAATATAATACTCAAGAGTTCACTTATCTTATACAAAATTAGACAACGACGATGTCTGTTTTTTGCACTGTATATCATATCTCAGAAAGGGTATGGTCAACAACATACCGATAATCAATTCTCTATTTTTCACTCAATTTATCTTATGAATATGTGGTAGCATTTTAACCACTTTAATTCTCTCTTTTTTGCTTACTTTATCTTGAGGATGTGTTTAAGCATATATAAGTTGTCTTATCTTACAGTCATTTAATTTCCTAACCAGTGCCTAATCTAGGTAGCCAATTCTTTAATTCTTGTAATCCACTAATTATAGAACTTTAGGTTTAAAACAAAATATAGTTACATTAATTATATTAGTATTTTAGCCTGTGCATTGCCCAAGATAAATGTTTATTTTATATAATTAAAATTTATAATAAATAAATATTTTAGAACATATAGCTTGTTAAACCATATTTGGTGACAATTAATTAATTGCTAACATATAATTAAATTAACTTCTTACTTTTATTCTTTTTCATTGTGTAGTACTAACTTACCTAAAATAATCAACTTCACTTAATTCTATTTTATGTAATATAATCCTCAAGACTTAAAATTCTTACCACATATTTATATAAGTTAATAATTAACTTAAACAATTTATCTTGTTCTTTAAAAATTTATAAATTTATAAACATATAAAGAATTATACTTTTCTTATATATATTAATAAACATTTTCAACCATATATAACCTTTATTAATTAATTTCATGTAACAATATAATTAACATAAAAGATTAATTTCAAATTAATATTAAAAATGGAACAATCATATTCACATAATTAATGAACCAAATGAACCAATACAAAAATGTAATCATAATAAACCAAATGAACCGATATAAACATTATGAACCAAATAAAATTAAAATGATTAACCCAGTACACAGACCTCCAAACTCAGCAATGGAGCACGTTTAACAGCAGTGGACCTTTACCAACAGCAATGGCGTGAGCTAGCTCCAACCAAAGCAAGCTTGGCATCAAGCTCGCACTCCAATGATGGAGACAGTACAGATAGTGATGGTGACGACTCCCACGGTGATTGTGACGGCGCGCGCTACGTTTCCTACTCCCTCGAAAATGCAACGGCGAAATGAGGGGTGGATGGGAAAGAATGGAGCAAATGAGGGGCGGATGGAGGAGAAGAAAGCTAGAAGGAAGGAAATGGAGAAGAAGAAGGCTGCTGAAAATGATAGGAAGAGGGTTAAAAAACTCACTTTTTAAACCGGTTTCTACCAAAACCGGTAAAAAAAGTCTAACTTTTTAAATCGGTTCTGCTGGAACAAGTTTAAAAAGTTGGCATGTACCTTATTTTATTTTTAAAATTGACTTTTTAAATCGGTTATATTTAAACTGATTTGAAAAAGTTTGTTATAATTTCAAAAATGCCACCACGTTTCTTTTTTAAATTGGTTTAATATTAACCAATTTAAATTCATAGTTTAAAATCCGTTCTGTGTAGTAGTGCACAAACCCTCAAACACTGAACTTGAAAGGCGTGAGTACTTGCTATGTTCGGTCATTTTATCGGAATAGTCTACAGAATATACACAAGCTGGAGGATAATACACAAGCTGGAGGAAGAATGTCTGTACTATAGGCTAGAAACTCCATTCATTTGGCATATCTTCAACTACTCCACATAAATAAGGGATCAGAATTTTCTACACCATAAATGCTCCACATAAATTGCAAATTATTTTTATCTATTTTATTGACTTTGTCTAACGCCACAAAAGTGGCTTTCCACTTTCACATCTTAAAACATGTTTGTAAGTACTAGTTGATTTTATGGTAATCATCTTTTGCATGTACGAATATTGTATTAAGATATAGACTAGGAGAGGTATTAAAGTCAGAGTAGAAAGATAAACTCTTCAAAAGAAACTAAACACAAATGTGAAAGGAAAGAGTTAAATAGAGTATTTGTGACTATGATTTAAGGATGATGATTATTAGTGGTCTGTTATATTTATGTGTTTCGTTGAAATTGCCAGTAATCGCTAAAATATCTTGTGTTTGGGAAGTTTACTTGATGCCTTTCACCAAAATACTTAATCAATATAGTTGTCAGATGAGAGTACTAATGACAAGTTGGACATAGTCAGATAACCAATGCATTTAATCAAAAACATTGACACGGAACCCCATTGCATTTACTTTGAAATCTGTAAACTCCGTACAAACTATCTTGTAGCTATCTAATAATGATATGGAAATTTTTTATCAAAAAACAAAATGATGTGGAAATTTCATTGGCCGAATGCAGGTTACTAATTCCTGATGAAGAGCCAAATTGATCTAGAAAAAAAAGGCCAGTTCCCTGGCCTGGGCAGAAGTTTCTCACCGGTCAGCACCAGAACTACATTCAGCTGACATGCTGGCCAATCCTCTAGTCTCTCTTCTAAACATCAAAGCCTGGTGTGAATACATCTCAACACATAAGCTTCAGCTAGAGTAATTGAACCGCCTTGTATTCTTTTTTTTCAAGTCTCTTTGTACTTTATCATTTTTTAATAACGAAAAAAATTGATTAAGCTCAACTCACTATATGCATTCACAGGTTCTACAGCCGCTGTTAGTGGTAAAGGACTGCTAAGACCACAAGATTGGGAGAATCAGCTCACGCATATGGACTGCTTCAACTTTTGTACCTCAGTTTGTTGATATTTTAACACTGTATTTTAAAACAAGCAATTACAGGAACGTATATATTGAAGAAGAATAAACAACCGGATGGAACGCTTTACTTTGCTTCTGTTCGGCCTTACCATACTGAATAATTTAGCAGCCACCACTGTCAGAGACACTATTAATACAGCGCAATCTATCAATGATGGCCAGATCATAGTTTCAGCGGGAGAAATCTTTGCATTGGGATTCTTCAGTCCAGGCAACTCAAAAAACCGATATGTTGGAATTTGGTTCTATAAGATCCCAATGAAGACTGTAGTATGGGTTGCCAACAGAGACAGCCCTCTTATTGACTCATCAGGGGTTTTGAAGCTCAATGAAACAGGAGTTCTAGTCCTTCTCAACCATAACAAGAGTGTCATCTGGTCTTCCAACTCATCAAGGTCAGCACAGTATCCGGTTGCAAAGCTTATGGATTCTGGAAATTTCATTGTGCAGGATGGAAACAACAGTAATGACCCAAAAGATTTACTGTGGCAAAGTTTTGATTATCCAGTGGACACAATCTTGTCAGGACAGAAGCTTGGAAGAAATCTTATTAGGGGCCTGAATCGATACCTGTCATCATGGAATAGCTCTGATGATCCATCTCAAGGTAAATATAGTTATCAAATTGATACTGGTGGATATCCACAATTTGTTATGAGAGAAGGCCCTGTCAAAATATTTCGATTTGGATCATCATGGAATGGTTTTCAGTTTGGTGGGGCACCTCAGGAGACAAGAAATAATGCAATGGGAGTAAGTAATTTTGTCTCTAATGAGGAAGAGATATATTGGACATTTAATGTTTTTAACAAGTCATCTCCCTTTAGGCTGGTGTTAGCAACAGATGGATATGTCAAGGCGAAATATTGGAGTAATGAAGAAAATGGTTGGAGAGAGTTTACAAGAATTCCTTTGGATGACTGTGATTACTATGAAAAATGTGGAGCATATGCTAGCTGTAATATAAACAATTTCCCTCCATGTAATTGCTTGGATGGATTTGTGCACAAAACAGCAGATATACATAGTGGTTGTGTGAGGAGAACTTCGCTGAGTTGTCACGGAGATGAATTTTTGAAGTTTTCAGGATTGAAATTACCAGACACAGAGAGATCCTGGTGGGATAGAAATATTAGCCTTGAGGATTGCAGGATATTGTGCATGAAGAATTGCTCCTGTACAGCTTATGCAGCCTTGAGTGTAAGTAAACGAGGGGCAAATGGGTGTTTGCTCTGGTTTAATGATTTGATTGACATAAAAGAATTCACTGAAGTTAATCAAGATATATACATAAGGATGGCTGCGACAGAAGTAGGTACGAGATTGTGTCCCAATTGGGAATTTTTCTTTCTTTGGTTGTCTTCTGTCATTTCTTACAGCTTCCTAACTTCTCTTTCTCTCAGAAGCTGTCGAAAGAAAGCAATTACATAAATCCGACATCGGGAAGCAAGAGAAAGTTATCATAAGCTGTGTATTGTCTATTGGAATTTTAATTCTATGCTTAACCTTCATCATTTGTAGACGGTGGAAGACACGGCAAAATAATAGTTAAGTAGTTCTTACTTATGAGTTTAAATTATATGCCTTGATTCTTTTATATATTATATTTTCTACAAACTTGAGCTGTTTAATCCACAAATTTGGGTCACCTCTATCTGCGATCAGATGCAAGTTCTCAGTTAGAGCAGGCATGTTTTATCTTGTTATGTAACAGATTTTCACTGTCTTGGGTTTCTCTTTCTCTCCTTGAGATTTGTTTAAAATCTCAACAATAATAATTCATTATTCACTAGCAAGTACATCATTAAAGCTTCAAAAGCCTTTAATACGAATCAATAAACTTTACCACATACACGAAGTGAGTCCTGTTGTCAATAGCTGAAAAATTATGTTTGCAATCCATGTTTGCTTCTATTCTCTTTTAGATTTGGGGTGGGGCAGATAAAAGTAGAAAGAGTATGGATTCTACATTTCAACTTCTTTTTAATTTACATTCCAATTACGACATTTCAGGAAAGATGAAAGGCAATCTAGAAAGAGATGCAAATGTAATAAATGAGCACGAGAAGGAAGATTTAGAGTTACCTATGTTCGATTTGTCTACAATTAGTTCTGCGACCAATAGCTTTTCACCTGACAACAAATTAGGGCAAGGGGGTTTCGGATCAGTTTATAAGGTAATGAAATGATAAAATGTTGTCATGAGCCTAGAAAGCTAGCCACTAATAAATTTTAATTTACACAGTATATTATAAATCTGACCTCTGTATGATCCAAAATTGTTTAGAAATAGGAATTTCATGAGACAGGTCTATACTAAATAGTTTGTATGGAAGAAGTTAACTTTTGAGCGAAAGCTTAGTTTATCTGCTAATAGCTGTGGTTTAATTCTGCCTGACACATTTACATACTTTCTAATGTGTTTTACTGTTATCAATCAGCAGCATGTCAATCCGCCGTCTAACACATTTACATTCTAGTTTAATTTCACATTGCTGACCTTCTAGAAAACTTTTCAACAATTCTGCATTTGTGCTAAAAATTATTCAAAATTGGAATACATCTACTGAATGATGAAACTCAAATAAATTTACCTCTAACCTACTTTAGTAATTGTGAAGCTTTTTCAATGCATCATTCGTTATAACTGTCAGGGCATCCTGGATGATGGAAGAGAAATAGCTGTCAAGAGGCTCTCAAAGAATTCGAGACAAGGACTTCGAGAGTTCAAAAATGAAGTTTTGCATATTGCAAAACTTCAGCACAGGAATTTAGTGAGGCTACTAGGGTACTGCATTCAAGCAGGGGAAAGATTGCTTGTTTATGAATTTATGCTCAACAACAGCTTGGATTCGTTCATATTTGGTTAGTTTCCAAAGAAACCCTATTCATTGTTTAATTCATTTTGAATTATATTCTCATTTGTTGAATGCGATATTCTTTGTTTGAAAATTATTGCAATTAAACAGATACATCAAAGAAATCATGTTAGAATGTAAATGAATTTTAATATATCCAGTTATTCATGGCATGAGGAAGGGCAATAAATGCTTTTGCACTAAAGTTTATTATTCTATTACCTAGAGAAACCGTTTAAACAGATTTCCCACTTGGTAAAATATGGCTAGTTTGGATTCATACCCTCTGTATCATGGTTCAGACGATGGTTCTAAATTGCAGTTGCAGTCGCAGTTATGGTTTTGTCGCGATCCTTGACATTGTGGGAAATTGTAGGAAAATGTGGCTAATGCAGCCATATTTGCAGTCGCGATGCAGTTGCGGTGAATCAAAAAACCTTTATGTTACGGACACAATTGCAATTACGGACTGCAATTTAGAACCATGGTTCAGACTTTAGAATCTTATTTAAAAGGAGTCCAACTCAACCACCTTTTGAACAGTTGAAAAGAAGAGGAAGTTACTAGATTTGCCAAGGCGCTTGGTCATTATCAATGGAATTGCTCGGGGTCTTCTTTATCTTCATCAAGATTCAAGGCATAGAATAGTTCATAGAGATCTCAAAGCTGGGAATGTTTTGTTAGACAGTGAAATGAACCCAAAAATCTCCGACTTTGGACTGGCTAGAAGCTTTGTAGGAAATGAAACTGGAGCAAACACAAATCATGTAGTTGGCACATAGTAAGTGTCTGATTACATCTATATGGTATGAATATGATGGCTTGGCTTTGTTTAAAAATCATTTTTTGTGCCTGTGATGTGCAGTGGCTATATGCCGCCAGAGTATATTATGGATGGAGCTTATTCAACAAAGTCGGATGTTTTCAGCTTTGGGGTGTTAATATTGGAGATAGTGAGTGGGAAGAGAAATAGAGGCTTCTGTCATGAAGATAATCTTCTGGGGCATGTAGGTGTGAACTTGAATTTTAACCACCTTTGATATGTTTCTACAGCTAACCTAATGGTTTGAAAAATATGCAGGCATGGAGGCTATTTACTGAAGGCAAATGCTGTGAAATAGTTGATTCAACAATAAGAGACTCACTCAATTTATCTGCAGCACTAAGATCAATTCATGTGGGACTACTGTGTGTGCAACTACTTCCAGACGACAGGCCAAGCATGTCCTCTGTGGTTCTGATGCTGAGCAGTGAATCTACACTGCCTCAGCCAAAATTGCCTGGATTCTTGACAAATAGAAATCTGGTTGGGGAAAGTTCTTCATCAAGCAGTCATAAACAATGCTCAAATAATGAGATGACAGTTACCATAATGTCTGCTAGATAGGTTGCATTTCAAACTTAATCTTGGTGCAGTTTAATACGTGCATGTAGGTAAGTACTGACTAAAGCAATTGGTTTTCATATGTATGTATTTCTGTGTGAGATTAGATACAAGTTATTACAATAAATAAATATTTCAAATTTCAAAACGGAAAGAAATTCAAAGAGAAGAAAAGTGAAACATGACACTGAAAGGGAAGAGATTAAAATGAAGCACTAATAAACCTGATTCTGACCATTGAAGGAGAAAATATCAATCTTATTGATTTGAAGGCAAATTTGATATCTGCAACCTGTTAATCTTTGTTGACTATTTGATTTAATTCATTTTTAAATTTGTAATTGTTTTTTCAAGTGAGAGCGGATCTTATCATCTTAATGTTTGTGACTGTGTTTATCTTATAATTTTTTTTTACAGATTTTGATAAGGTCTCAACTACTTATGCCCATGAAGAAAAATATGGACAAAATTTTCAGATAACAAAATCATACGAAAATTTTTAACATTGTGTCTATTCTTGTCTTTAATTTAACTATTCCATGACTTGAAATGACATTTAAGTCCTTTGTGATATTTTGTAATTAATAAATATGGAAGTTGTCTAACTTACTCTAAGTAAAATTAGGATTAAATAATCCCATAAAAAATAATTGGTAGAATTCTTTATGTATTTAAAGATAGTTGGTATAACAACAAAAATTACACCAATCATTTTTAATAAAGTTGTTTAATTTTATTTTACTTGAGGTAAGTTAGACAACCCTATAAATATGTAGTTCTTTTGTCTACATTTTACAAAAACAGTGTTACTAATGAGTGTTATATTTATGGATATTGATTAAAAAGTATTTGATACTTCTTAAATTTTTTACCAGTTTTATTAATTACTTCTGATTATTTAAAAAATATTAAATAATTTATGTTTTAGTATAATAAATATTTTTTAAAATTTCATTTTCTTTTTCCTATGAATACTAATTAACACTTTTCTATTGTTAAGACTGGAGTACTGGATAAAGAGTGAATTAGGAAGACTTCCCATATATGTTTGACTAGCTAAGCCGTTTAAATCAAGATCCAATCGATCCAACTGACATTATGAAAGTAATTTACATGTCATACTATACAATATTAAAAACTTCAGTGAAAGTTAAAAAAATTGAATGTTTTATTGTCGATAATTCCAACTAATTATGTTGGTTAATTCAACCAAATTTTAATTAAATTTGTTTGATCCAAGTTGTTTGACTGACAATTCAATTTTGAGTCTAGAACATAATCGAATAAGTGTTCAATTTACTATGGATGGTTAAACTGTCCGATTCGCCCTGCTAACAAAAATAGTATTTCAACTGACTCACTGTCCCTATCTATCTTCAAAAACATATATTTATTCTCGCACTTATACATCTACTCCTATACTGTATTATTAAATAAGGGTGTTTTTAAGAGTTATTCTTAAATAATAGTATTTAATTTTTAAGAGCTATTTTTGTTTAGATTGAGTCATACATGTCTTATCATAATCTATATATTAAACATTTAGTTATTGTTTTAGTTTTTTATTTCTTTCAAATATACTTCTTAATTTTAATTTTAAATTTAATTTGAATTAATAACTAGCGCGCCCCCCACCCCCCCAAAAAAAATCTTTCTTAACTTTCTTACACTACTTTCCTTTCATCATTATCTATATACTTAATTTTCTTAACTACTTATATCTATCAATCTACCCTTTTCAACTTTATTTTTAAATTAAATTTTAATAATTTAATAAAAAATTATCAATAATTAAAAATAACCTTATATCACATTATAATAGTAATCAAATTATTATGATATAATTTTAAAAAATATGCAATATAAGTTGTTATTTTTCATAATAATCAAATTAATTATAATGCAAATTTTCCTTTTTAATAGTAATCAAATTAATAATGATACACTTTTATTAAATATACAATACAAGTTATCATAATTAATTTAATTACTATAAAAAATAGTAACTTGTATTGTATATTTTTTAAAATTACATCATAATTAATTTAATTATTATTAAAAAGGATAATTTATATCATAATTATTTCACTTATTATTAAAAATGATAACTTGTATTATATATTTTCTAAACTTATATCATAATTAATTGATTACTATTAAAAAGGGCAAACTATATCATAATTAATTTGATTTTAATTAAAAATGGTAATTTATATCATAATTAATATGATTAATATTAAAATAGGTAAATTATATCATAATTAATATTTTAATTATTATTTTTTTTGAAAAAATTAATATAACAAAAATACATTTTTATTGTGTATCGAAGTTACACAATAAAAATGCATTTCCGTTGAATTGAGAAATTGAGGGTGGGAACAAGAGAGAAAAAGTAAAAAAAATGAGAGTATAATAGTAATTTGTTACGTTTTTGTAAAAATAAGGAGTAAAAACTAACCAAAAAAATAAAAGTTAGGAATAACAACCCCAAGTTTTGATGTTACAGAGTGTTCACCTTTTTCCTTGTACACCAACCCTTTAATTTGGGCTTTTGGATTGGGCATTAATCGGTCAGGTGACGTTGAGTTTCCCTGTTAATCATTCACTCATAAAACCGGGCCTAAAAGGTTATCCAGACTGTCACCACAGTACAAAATTTATTGTGAACAAAATCCAACATCTTTAGGTTTAGCCCTTGATGTGCTACAAGCCTAGAAAGCTAGTATTAGACTCAGATCGATTGAGTAAATAATTTAATTAAACATTTACTATCTTCATATCTAGATATAAGATTCTTTTAATTAATTCATAAAAATTAAGAAAGTTGATTAATTTAGTTAATAATATTAAATTTGTTAATAATTTATATATTTTTCTAAAATTATCTTTAAAATTATTGAAACTCATTATTTAACTTTTTTTATGCAATTACTTTTCACTTAATTAATTAATGAATGGAGTAGTTGTTGTGTTGTTTTGTCTCATTAATTTGTCACTAATCATCTTCTTCAATTCTCACAAGAGAGAATGGAATGGGTTTATTATATTAATTTACTACATTTATTATTTATTGACTAAAAAATTGTAAAGAATTTAAGTATGTTTTAATAAAAAATAATTAATACAAGAGACAATTTAGAAGAGATCTTATAAAAAAAGACAAACAATTTTCTCAAAAGGTTTCTATATAAAAGGACAAAGATAGCATTCAATAAGTGTTTATCATAAATGGCCATGGTTTTCAATACTTCATCACTTTCACTGATGAGTTTCATTGATGACTACAGTAGATATGAATTTGTGTATCTTATGAAACACAAGTCAGAGTCCTTTGAAAAGTTCAAAGAATTCAAGAATGAAGTACAAAACCAACTAGGCAAAAGTATTACGATACTTCGATCAGATCGAGGTGGAAAGTACTTGAGCCTACAATTTGATGACTATTTAAAAGAGTATGGAATTATATCTCAACTCACTCCTCTTGGAACGCCACAGTGGAATGGTGTTTCAGAAAGGAGCAATCGGACACTATTAGATATGGTTTGATCTATGATGAGTCATTCAGACCTCCCTGACTCCTTTTAGGGGCATGCATTGTTGACAATAGCTTTCACACTAAACTGTGTTCCATCAAAAGATGTCATGAAGACACCATATGAGATATGGACTGGAAACAATGCAGTATGTCCTTCATGAAGATTTGGGGATGTGAGGCTTATGTGAAGTGCTAATTTCTAATAAATTAGGACCCAAATTAGATAAATGCTACTTTGTGGGATATCCAAAGGAAACTAAGGGTTACTACTTTTATAATCCTACCGAAGGCAAAATGTTTATCGCACAAAATGTTGTATTCTTTGAAAAAGAATTTATTTCTAAGGAAGTCAATGGGAAGAAAGTAGAACTTGAAGCTAGTGCAAATACCACAAAGTGTTGTGGAACCTCACAGTCAAGTAGTACAAGAACCATGAAGGTCTAACAGGATACGTCACCAACCTGAGAGATATGGTTTCCTTATCACTCAATAAAGAGATGTATTGCTCATGGATTAAAATGAGGTTGTGACTTATCAGGAAGCGATTTCTAGCCCAGAGTCTAAGAAATGGCTTGATGCCATGAGATCTGAAATGGAATCCATGTACACTAATAAGGTATGGACCTTGGTTGATCCACTTAATGGGGTAAAACCTATTGGGTGAAAGTGGGTTTTCAAAAAGAAAATTGACATGGATGGTAATGTGAGTACCTTTAAAGCAAGACTGGTACCTAAAGGTTTCAAGAAAATTCATGGTGTAGACTATGATGAAACCTTGTCTCCAGTAGTTATGCTTCAATCCATTCGGATCTTGCTTGCTATTGCAGCTTACCACGATTATGAAATCTGGCAAATGAATGTCAAGACTGCTTTCGTTAGTGGAAATCTTCTTGAGGATGTGTACATGACACAACCTGAAGGCTTTAATATGCCTGAAAATGCTAGAAAGGTTTGTAGTTGCAACAGTCCATTTATGGATTAAAGCAAGCTTCTAGAAGCTGGAATCTTCATTTTGATGAAGCTATTAAACAATTTGGTTTCATTAAAAATGAAGATGAACATTGTGTCTACAAAAAGGTTAATGATAGCATAGTAATATTTTTGGTATTGTATGTAGATGACATACTACTCATAAGAAATGACATTCCTACACTTCAATCTGTAAAGATGTGGTTGGAAAGTTGTTTCTCCATGAAATATTTAGGCGAAGCAACCTATGTATTAGGTATAAAAAGCTATAGAGATAGATCACAAAGAATGCTTAGCCTAAGTCAGAGTACATATATTGACAAAGTATTGAAACAGTTCAATATGCAAGATTCCAAGAAAGGTTTTCTACCTATGTCACATGGCATAAGCTTATCCAAAGCTCAATCTCCTTCCACTAAGGAAGAAAGATATCGTATAAGCACAATTCCATATGCATTAGCTATTGGATCTATTATGTATGCCATGTTATGTACTCAACGAGATATTTCGTATGCTTTGAGTATGACAAGTAGGTAAAAGTCAAATCCTAGTGAAGGTCACTGGATTGTAGTCAAGAACATCCTTAAGTACTTGAGAAGAACTAAGGATTTGTTCTTGGCTTATAGATGTGAGGAAGAGCTTAGTGTACGAGGTTACATTGGTGCAAGCTTCCAAACTAGGTAAAGACGACTCGAGATCGCAATTAGGTTATATTTTTTGTTTGAATGGTGGCACTATAAGCTAGAAAAGTTCAAAGCAAGACAGTTGCTGATTCTATGACATAAGTTGAGTATATTGCTACCTCAAATGTTGCAAAAGAGGCTGTTTGGATGAAGAAGTTCATCAGTAAGCTTGGTCTGATTCCTAGCATTGAGGACCCTATTAGTCTCTACTGTGATAATAGTAGAGCAATTGCTCAAGCTAAGGAACCCAGATCACATCAAAGATCCAAGGATATACTTAGGCATTTCCATCTCATTCAAAAGATCATCGACAAGGGAGATGTGAAAATATGCAAAGTGCATACAAATGATAATGTTGCAGACCCACTAACTAAACCTCTTGCACAATAGAAGCATGAGGGGCACACTAGATTATTAGGCATTAGAAACATGTCTGAGTGGCTCTAGTGCAAGTGGGAGATAATAGTTGCATAGTTGGTGTATGCACTAGAAACTTATATGTAATAGACATATGTCTTTTTCGTGTTATATACATAATAAAGAGGCTTTTCAGTATTATACTTTGTGTATAATTTTGTCCTTAGAATAGCGAGTACAAATTTGTAAGACATTAAGTGGATGACTAGATTGTGAGATTCTACTTAGTGCTATTCTTGAAATTGTCCTTAGTCAAGTATTAATAAATGGACAATGTTAATACATTAAGACTAGTATGTTAATGGACTAATGATCACATCTCACAGATCATGAAAATGAGATATTAAGTTCATGCATTGGTACACATTACGAGCAATGATGTACTGGACTAACCCACATTGAGAACGTTACATGAATTGTTACATTAAAGTCATAAACGATTCTCAAAGTGATAATTGTATGGAATCCTTTGACCTGAAGTCACTACGATTCTTACATGACGAACTCTATGTTTTAATGTAGTCAAACGTCACCTGTAACAAGGTGATTATAAAGATTGCAATTAGACATGGAATGAATCATGCTGAAGAATATGAGTGATGTAGATGGGATTTGTCCCTCTTATATAACAGGAGTGATATTTATGGGGCCACTTGATAGAGCAAGACTAATAAATGCATGGCCATGCTCAAAAGGATAAATATGAGATATTTACCACAGTAAAGTCTTCTTAGGTATCAAGAAATAAAATTGGACTATACAAGGATGACAAATTCCATGCCTTGTGTCCAATTAGATATTCGGACAAAGGGATGAACCATACAAATTAATTATCATGGAAAGGTTATGTCATTTCACTAGCATTCTCAATATTGGGTAATAATGATGTATTCCTAGACACTGCTCATTATTATCAATGTTAAATATTCTACTGCAAGTGGGAGATTGTTGGGATATACATTTGATATTTAATATTGAGGCTCATTATTAAGAAAACCTATAGGATCGCACACTTAAGACAAGCCCATCAGGAATAAAAACTAGTTGGACTAGAACTATTTTAATGGGCCAATTCGTTAGAATTAAGGCCATTATGAGTGACGCTCTTTAACCATAATTACCTCCTATTAATACACGTCGTAGAAGATATGGCCGTTTGGCAATACACTGAGATAGATATTAGGGTTAGCCGTCACTTCCTTCTGATTGCGGCTAGCAATGCAAACAAAGAGGAACCCTGGTGCGAGAATGGAGACGCGCGCCTGTTTGTGTGCACACTTGTAGAGACGTTGCTCGCTTGCATTGTTCAGTGGATCAAGAGGTAACTCTTATTTTATTCTACTTTTTTAGTAGCCTTGATTTGTGCCATTTATTTAAATAATAAAGGGACAAACAATTTAGGTTCGCTGCATTGTCCCATATCTCGATCCTACATTGAGTTTGATGAAGAACTATGTGCAAAACAATATTTTAGCTTAGTCCAATTAAAATTAGGTTTCTTTTGAATTTTTCTTTAAAAATTTAGTGCATGTTATCTTATTTTTTGAAAACTTGCATACTGCATAGGTTTCTTTTTATTGCACAACTTCTTTCATAACATTATACTAGCCCTTATAACATCCATTTTGCCTTTTATGTTTTGTTGATGCTACAATTTGAGTGAAAAGACGAAGTTCAAACTCTGATTTTTTTGGATGATGTGGAGTCACTCTCTGTGGAGAAGCTTATGTAGAGTACCTTGTTGCAAGTTCCTTGTAGTCTCTAGATCTAAATTTCTAACGATGTTAATTAATGCTTCTTGTTAAGTGGAATTTTTATTGATGAAAGAAGCATTGTATTGAAAGCATTCTTACTAATGCCATTGTTTTTCCTCTTTTCTTGCTTTTTTTGCCACTATTCGTCCTTGTAGGTGAATTGAAAGAAATTGATTGGTTGAATTTGGAATTTCTAAAGGCTAAAGTGTTGATCATTAATTTCACATCCACTGAATACTTCATACTCCATTGGTAAATATACTTGTTGTCTTCATTTTCTATTTTATCCAATGGTTAAACATTTGCTTAAGTTGTTGGAACCAAAGACATATGAAACATCCAATCCCTCAAAGTTTTGAAGATAACAAAAGTTATTAAATTTTAAAGTTCTTAAATATTTACTCTTAATCAGCCTTTTAGATATCGTTATACAGTAAAAAGCTTTTAAGAGCATCTAATGTTGTTTATGAAATCTAGCATCCAACGCTTCACTTTACACTAAGCATCCAATTGTTTTATTTAAACATATGCGCTCTTTGCAAAAATCATCCAATACCTTATCTAAGATGTCTTAAAATTCAACTAAGTTTTAATGTTTCAATCAACTTATTCTTGTACACCTTGAAACCAATGTTTTATTCTTTTCTTATGAGATCCAACGTTCAAATATCTCACATTAAATGAAAAGTTGATTTTTTTTATATAAGATCAGCTTTGCAGAAAAGCAAGTCAACCTATCAAGCTACTAAATTAGAATAAGGTATGTTCAAAAAAGCAAATCTAAAAGGCAGAATTGCACCTTCCACTTTGGTGCCAAAACAAAAGTTGTATTTCTATCTCATCTGCAAACTTGAAACATGCGCAACCATACATGACAAAGCTTTAGAACATGTCCTTGAAAATTGAAGCTCATATATCTTAATGGCTATCTTCTCAAAGGCTATATGTGTGTGTGTGTGTGTGTGTATGTGTGTGTGTGTGCGTGTGTGTGTGTGTGTGTATGTGTGTATGTGTGTGTGTATGCATATATATATGTATATATATATATGTATATATCAAGTCCGAAGAGTAAAAAACATATAGAGCAACGAACAAACAAAAATGAAATCTCTCTAATTAGACAATCTTACAAATTCTTTTATATTTCATACTCTTTGCTTAGCAAATTTTGTAATCACTCTTAAACTTTCATATTCTCACATTGTGAGTTAATTTATTTTAAACACTTTATTTGTGTTGTGAAAACCTGGAGAGTCTTGGTGATTAAAGAATACTTGGGTTTTTAAGTGATCTTGGGTTGATAACTGTTGTAAGGCTTGAAAAGGCTGATAGACTACTTACTAGTAACCAAGAGGTTGGTTAGTAGAAATCTTTCTAGATGAAGGTATTAGACGTAGCTCAAGTTGAGTGAACTAATATAAAATTCCTTATGTGCTTCTCTTTCCATATCCTTATTCATATTCCTTTTACTTGTTTGTTATTAAAGTTTTGCAAAAAAGTTTTTTCTTTTGAACACACAATTCAACCCTCCTTCTTGCTTGGTCCCATTTCTTTCATAAGCTATTCGGTTCATGCATGCCATTAATCAAGATAAAGCTGAATAAGAATGTACATTACTAATAAAATCATTCTTGCTAATAATTGTCTTTTTTCCTTTATGTTCTTTGAACTTGTATTCTAGATTTTAATTTTATATATAATGTCTAGGTGCCAACCGATACTACACCACATGTGTTTGAGTGATTTCCACTTCTCTTTGTTCCGACTTCTGCTTGGAATCCCTGGGCTGATCAGTATACTGTGGAGCAATGGCATTAGTCATGTTGGGTTGCTATGCTTTAAGCCCAAGATATAGTAGTATTAGTAATTTATAATTGACAGATTATAATTTGTTTTTTTTATAAGGTTAAATTAATCCATAGGTCCCTGAACTATTTGGAAATTTCATTAGGTCCTTAAACTAAAAAATTTTGTAATTGAATCCTTGATCTTGTAAAAATTTTGTAATTTGGTCCCTGATGTTAGTTTATAATGGCTTAAAAATGACAATTTGTAGTAGTTTTAAGACCTCAAGGCCTCAATTACAAAATTTTTTATACGACTAAGGACCTAATTACAAATTTTTTAGTATGGGGATCTAATTAAAAATTTTCAAATAGTTCAGGGACCTGTGATTAATTTAACCTTTTTGTAATTGACTGATATATTGGACTTGGAGGAGACATTTGTTTGTAATAACATCTAAATACCTATAGTGGACGCCTTAAACTAAAGATTTATATTTATATTTTTTTCATTTTTATAATGTTTTCCCAAAATAATTACAGTAATTTAATTACAAAAACTTAATTTGTTTTAATCCCTTTTTCCAATTTTTTCCTAGACAAAAATTTAAATGGGCTCAAATTAGCCTACCTTAAAAGATTAAAGAGAAAAAAAAATGGGTTAACATCCAAAAAAGAACATAATTTAAAAATGGAAAAATTTGATCAGGACAAAAAAATAGATTGTGGCCCCATTTAAGTCCAACTGTTTTTAACTCTCCTGACCCATCCGTAACCCACTAACCCGAAACCCATCCAACCCGATGATCTATTTGGGCGGAAATGGGTCTTTTACCCAGTAGTCCAATTTGTTGTAGTAATTGGGCTTTTTGGGCCTGAACCAACCCGTTGAACACGCCTAGACAAAAGTTAAAAGTTGAAAGTTACAAAAATTAATTAAAATCTTAAAAGATGGTTAAAAGTTGATAATTGATAAACTAGCTAATTAAATTAAAAACATTTGATAAAATTAACTGTTGAACTAGTTGAAAAGTATAAAATAACATATTTAATTACTTAGCCATAACCTGAAATTTTACAATTGTATATTTTTAAATAGTTATTATTTTTCATATTGTAATTTATTTTAAATAATTTTTTATCTTAAAAATTAGGATAATGATTTTTAATGTTATTCTTATTTTTAATTATTTTTTATCAAATGAAATGAGAAAATATAAATAAAATTATATTATTTTTAATAATTTTATATTCAAAAAAATGATATGTAATGATCTTATTGAATCCTCCTCAAGAGCTTAATAATATATTGCTTTCGAAAGAAAAAAAAATTGTGACGATTATTGAGTCTTTTGTGTTTTGCAATGTTTGTTTCATAAAAAATTTATAATTTTATTAAATAAACAAATATTTCTTTAAAATTAAAAATATTTATTTTTGAATAAAATTTTAAATAACATTATTGGAAAAAATTTAAAATAAACAATACAATAAAAAGGATAAAAGAAGAATTCTAAAATAATTATAAGGAAAGATGAGAGAAAAAATAATAAATTATGCAACATTTCAAAAAATGGTACAAATTAATGCAATAAGTTACTTTATTAAACAATTTTATTCTAGTTAATTAAATTTTTAAGATAATCAAATAAGGTAGAATTTAGGTTATTTGACTCGTAAGCATACCCATAATGAAATCTTATCACAAAAGGGAGATGCTCAGAAATTGTTGATACATTCCTCATACACTCGTAATCATTTAGTTTATCTGAAGTCATAATTTGGCTTCTTGTGTGTCTACTAGTGTGCAAAAAAGTCCACAACACAGACAAGCACGTCATCATCCGTGGTCATTCATGACGCTAATCGTAGTAAATGGACATTGTCTAAACCAAAATTCCCGGGCTCTCTACTAAGAGATCTCATTGGTGATAGTTGTTTATCAAGTAAACACAAAACTATAGTCAATAAATAACCTCACAATTAGCCAAATGGATCCACACTAAATGTCAGTTCAGAAATGATTTCGTGTTTTTTACAATTATCCAGTCAGGTTGGTTTTGATATTTTATGGACTCATGGAAAAACAATAAATTAATAAAATCTTATATATAAGCTATTCTAAAAAGTAATATATATTGCATAAAAAAAATAGACACATAATTTCATTAAAAATGATATGTTCTATTATATTAAGTGAATAACTTAATTTTAACAAATATCAAAAAGAATGTATCACTTTTTTCATTCAATTTTCTCTTATTCTATCATCTCTCATCACAAAATGTCATTGTCTCATACTAAAGCTTATATATATATATATATATATATATATATATTAATGTACTTACTTTTAGTTTTAATTCCTTTATAATTTGTGTTTTGGTTTATGTTTCTTATTTTGTTAAAAAGATAAACACAAGTCTATGCATTATCATAGGTCCATTACATATTGATATGTCACAGTGAGTTGAAATTTCATTTAACATAGACTTATGAATATAACACATCAAGAAAAAAAATAAACTAAGAGAGTGATACTTCTAAACACATGTTGCATTTAAATTTGGATATAGAAATAGAGAAATGAAACAAGATTGTGATTTCAATCCATTTATGAGTTTATTGCATACTTGTCTATACTTTATAATTTTTTAGAGCCCTCTCATCCTTGGGCCCTAGGCTTGTAGCATTGCCCCTCCAAACTAGGCCTAGGGCCAACCCTAAACCAACTTAATACAATAGGAAAAAGTAAAAGGAATTACGATGGAAAAGTTGAAGTGTACAAATATTAAAAGGAAAGGGAGGAAAATATAGAAGGTAGGAATGGCAGAGAGAATTGTAAGTAGCTAGGGGAGAGTGTAGTGTCTCTTAAATACACTTCATAATTTGCTCCGGTTTCAATCTGTCTTTCATTATAAATCCATCCATGGGTATTGATGACATATTGATATCAATAAATTAGAGTATGTTTAATCTAGTTTATATTATAATCCTTTTACAAAGAGTCTCGTTAAGTGTTATGGTTTTCTTACATTAAATAATAGGTTTAGGTTGATTCTTCAATAGTTTTTATTTTTACAGTTGTTAACGGTTTCTATAGACCATTAGTGCTAAATTGTTACATCATTTGATTGAAGTCAACAAAGCCAATTTGCTATTCCTGTGAAGGAAAAAGAAGCATACTAAGAGGAGGAGAACGAGGAGGAGGATGTAAATGATGTTGAGGAGTGATATAGGTTCTTCTCAGAACCCTCTGGATACTTCTTTCCCACTTTTCTGTTATATCATTACTTCTACGATTTAATGTCTTTTAAAATACTAATGCTTGGTTTTTATTCACTACTGATGTTCAGTTTCTAGTATATAGTGTAGGCTTCTTTTCTTTTTTAAGCACATTAGGATTTTCTTTGTGTTCACAAAAAATATATTATGAGGTTAAATATTCCATTGTTATGCTGATATTGCTTTGCTTTGTCACTGTAACACCCTTAACTGTCAACATTTTTGTAACTCAAATTTGAGCTCTAATAGCTCAATAATAGAAATTAAGATAGTTTTTTTTTTTTCAAATCCTTTGAAACCGAAATTGTAGCAAAATATAAAATGTGAAATCTTTTTCCATGTAAAACAAAATAAGAGTTTTACTACCAAACCATTAATAAAATACTATGATAACAAATACCAATAAAAATGAAATACAATTTAAAACTCTACGAAAATGCAGCTACATATTCTTGACACGAAAAGAGTTTGCATTACATTCTAATGACATTATAGCATGGTCTACTACACAACTGGATACTCCTTCAGATTAGAGCATTACCATTCTAATCCCAAGGGAATACCAATTTTGACACCACACCAGATTATTTTGACATTTGGTATTATAAAATCAAACCATGAACTTGTCATTCCATAGCAATAGGTCTTTTACATCTTTAACTACACTTTTGCCACGCCACTCTGATACTATCTTAGTTGGTGGTTGTAAGCCTTATGATCCATGTAGTGCCTCAAGCCAGTGTGACTCTTTTGTCAATACTATGCATTCCTAAGCCATGTACCTGCTCATGTATAAATCAAAAGGCAATCCGTTCCCTATTTCTGTTCCAAACATCTGCAAATGAAGGAAGGGACAGATTAATCAGGGGCAAGAACCAAACAATTTGAAACCAAGAAATCAAATAAACCCAAAGACCTACCCAAACCATAGTTCATATCACACAATTAGTATGACAAACATTAACAGAGTCATATTATACAATAAATTATAAAATCATGTATTAAACACTATAGCATTCAGTAGAGAGCACATTCACAATTCATATCACATTATCATAGCATATGTAAATATCATAGTCATTACGCACACATAATGCATCCCATTCCCATGCTACACACAAACAAAGATTTGATGCATGACCTATCGTCTTTCTTTTCAATCCATCAATCATTTCTATCGAGTTACTCAATAAATCCAAATGGTAGCACTACAAGTCCTTCTGTACTACTACCATCCGTAATTGATGCGTCCCATACCACACAATTACAATTCAGGGTTTTATTGAGACATTCATTAATGAAATGTATGTGGGCCCATAAGCCATTTCGTGTTAATCAATATCCATGGGAAGTGATTGGGAGTACATATACCTCTCTCACACCAAGGTACAACCACCTCATCATCGAGGGAACGAGCAATCTTTCAACTCAGGACATTCACAGTCCAAACAGAGGTACTCTCACACCAATCCTGGAATGCTGATCAGTTGTCGGGGTTATCAAGCTTGGTTAGGTGAATATCCCAGCTCAAGGGCGCTACCCTAGCCATTGGGACCTTTACCGCTCGATACCTTACCTCCAAGACCTCCGTAAGTGGGTCCCTGCCTTTCATTCCTCAGTATACCAAGTTGTGGCTTCCCCATCCAAAACACATGCCATTAAGGCATGGTTTATAACATCAATACATATGCATATGATGTATGAACATCCACCAAAACAATATATTCAATTATAAACATTCATACTTTTTTATAAAATTTAGCAAAACCTCCTCTATTTTGGTACATTCCATCATACCACTCATTAGGCATGGACAATAAATCAACAGAGGGAAATCATGGCCAATATATCTATTCCACAATTCATTCATTTATTAATTCATTACAATCAATTGGCTATTTATAGGTATCATTCATATCACATCTTTCATCAATTCAATTGCATTTCATTTTTAATGTCCACCATCACAAACTAAATCAATCATTCAATCAATTCGATTCACTCAAACATATTTTCAGTTGATCATTAGCCATTCATGCTATTAATTGACAATTAACAAAAGGATCTCATTTCTTGATTCAAGAACTCACATCTCATTAACAAACCAATGCTTATTGTAATTAAAAGACACTAATTAATCTACACTTGTTCTATCCCAAATTATCTTTTGATTACCAATTTGATGATTCTAATTATCTACCTATACTATAAAACACAAAGCTAAGCTTTAGGAATATCAAGTACATCATAGGCCATTTTCTGTTTTCTATCATATTGTGATACCCTATTTTTGTTGATCATTTTGACATAACAAATGAATTTTTCTTCCAACCATCTATTGCAGTCTTAACCTTAGATATATCTAGTTTCAAAATATATTTTTTTCCTAATTTTATAAAATCATTTAAGGGTCCAATTGATCATTTTTTTCGTGGCTGGTTGCTGTCAGAATTTGACAGAACAGCAGTCAATCAAAAATTCACCAATTATTCATCACATGGAATTAGATGACAAAATTTACAGGGATATTCTAGACATACAGAGGCATATCTTCACTGAAAATCATGTAAAAATTCCAACCACACAGGAAGTTATGTACGAAAAACAGAGGCTGTCCTACTGTAGTAAAATTTCAACAACTTGTAATTTAATCTTTAAGCATTGTAATCAAAAATTTGATATATGTTTCAAGCAATTCCATTATCAAAAACATCATGCAAGGCCCAACTAAGCTCTATGTGGCCAATCATGCAAACACATCATAATTAAAATCCTCAAGAGTCATTCAAATGAAATTGATAATACATAATTCATCAAAACCATCATCTAGGCCATTATCATTCTTGAAATCAAATTAATCTAGTCTCTACCCCCTTACCCATAGTGATCTGTGACTTTCCACAAGAGGGAAGGAGATGGCTTTGCTCATTCATGCCCTAATCAAGCTCCTAATTACACAATCAAGACAAAATAAGCTTTAATTACTATTCTATAACAAAAGCCCCTTAGGAATTTGAAGAAATTTCAAGAGGAGACAAAGAGGGATTGATGGATAATGATGGGTGAAGAGAGGTGACGAATTTATGGAGGAGAAAGAGGAAGAAGAAGAACTCCTACTCACCTTAGCTTGGCCACAAATGGATTGGGAAACTTGGATCTTGAGAAAACTCTTGAAAAATGGAGGAATTTGGAGAAGTAGAGAGGGTTTGGAGAAGAAGAATAAAAGGAATGACTATTGTAGAGGGAAGGGGAGTGTTCAATAAGTTATAGACTAAGGAAGGAGAAAAATATGAGTCTTGGACCATTACGTGTCAACATGTGTCACTAAAATGTCCGGTGTTTGTTTTAATTTTGACTCAACGGGCTTACAGAGAGTAGAAGTTAATGACATTAGACTTAATCTAATCTCTCTTGATCAAACATGTGAGATATCTCTGCAAACAGAGCTAAAAATAACTAGTTTATTTTATAAGTCATTTTATGAGCTATTTACGAACTTATTTTTAGAAAACTATTATAGAGATCTCAGTTCGAGTTCTCCTTATTCAAGTAAGGTCTAGACACACTAAAGAATCTCTTGTAATTTTTAAAGCTCATTTAGTGTTTCTAATTGTGCTCTATAAGTGCTTGTGAACACTTTTTACTCATATATACTAAATTATAAAAATTCTCGAAAAAATTCTAACAATTCATGATAAAATTCTAATCATTTTTCTAAGCTTAAAAATTATTTTTCTTATATTTTTTTACTATTCTACAATTTATCTCTTAATTATCTTTCTTTATTATAATTTATTAATTGCAATAAATCTAATTTTATTTATAAAATTACCAAAAATTATTTTATATCTTAGATACCTTTCTAATATTATTCTAAGGCTAGAATATATTTTTCTCAACTTTAAAAATGTCCCTGCTAATTATTTAGACATTTCTATATAATTCCAATTATTACCTTTATTATTATTATTATTATTAAGTCTAGATATTATTTATTCATTGAAGCTAAATCAAAGCTTTCAAAATTTATAAATCTCTATCTAGACTTTTGATTAATATCACAAGACAATTAAACAAATGAGAATTATTAGATAATTATTTAAGTAATATTTTAAGGATATTACAGTCACTACATATGAATTCTATACTTAGTTTCATTGAATGCTTGTTTGATACATTGAAAAAAAAAATTGGCACCTATTGCATAATTCGTTTGTTGAATATTTAGATGATAGTGAACCTTCTGGGCAATTTTTGTTAACATTGACAGTAACAAAATTGAATGTCCTTTAAATTCCTTTTACTCTTAACAACCATGTGAAATTTTGGGCCTAAATGATTATTTTCTTTTGGTGTGCCTCTTTAACACTTGTTTGTGTTTTTCTTTTTTTTCCTTCATAATTTGTCTTGATTCTTGCTTACCAATGCATTGCACTTACATATATATATGATTGAGACATTTCTTCCATCTGCTAGAGCCACATAAGTCATCCTTACATCATCCATTGCTTAACTCCTTTAAACCCAATATTGCACTCTTGTTGTGATTGAATTACTTCATTGCAAGCCACAAGATGAAAAACAATTTTGTCCCTTTTTCCTTAGGATCAATATATAGATGTACAATTAGATTAGGAGTAGGCCGCAAACTAAGTTTGGGACTTACTCTTTTAGATGTTTGGAGACAAACATTGATTTAAGTTTGGGGTGGGGGTAGGCCTATGTGTCCTACTTATTCCATGGTGATAAATATTTACATGCTTATTGTGCAAATTGTCCCAAAAAATGAAAAACTATGAATAGAAAAAAAAAAGCAAAAAAAAAAAATATAGGAGCAATAAGAAAGAAATGGTCAATATGGAAAAATTGGGCTATCATTATCTAGAAAGACATAAATGTCACGTAGGAGATAGGCATTCACCTATAAATCATCATTATGATAAATAGAGCAATTGTTATTATTGAAAATAATGCAAAAACCTTATTGGTACAACATAGAAATTGAAATAATATTAATTTGAAACAAATTTCAAAACATAATAACAACCATATATAACACTAGTACGTACTATGCCAGTGGGCATCATTAAAGAAATTGATCCTAAAGATAAGGCAACAACATTTATTCATTCCCTACTTGAAGATTCATTTCTCCTTTCTTCAACCATCTAAATATCTATCCTTCCAATGTATTGCAGATGTTAAAACTATTGCCTATATTTAATAAACATTGGAGAATCAGTGATAGTTAAAGAAATCATGAAAACATTTTTCTTAATGCCTCACCTTGTTTCTTGTTTTTCAAAGAATCAAGATATTTCTTGAAGTTTCTCTACTAATCCTTTCCCCTTACAAAAGAAACATTCAACATTAGTTTGGTCAACTTTTTCCTTTTTGTGCCTAGGTTTGATCATACCACCTTTAGATCTAAGATAATTCTTTTTTTATATATATTTTCTTTTTCCCATTCTCTTAGAGGTCTTGCCTACCACCATGACAGTTCCTATTCTTTTCAAAGGCAACTTAAATAATCAATCAGCAAGTTAAGCATATCTTGCAAATCACAATTCATCTTGTTCATATATTGAAATTCACAATAAATTCTGAAAATTAATCAAGAAGTGATTGTAGAATCAAATCCTAGAAAAGCTCTTTTCTAAATTTGCAACCCAACTTCTTAAGTTATTCAATCAAATTAAGCATCTTTAGAACATAAGGTCCATCTTTAGCATTTGTAGTCAATAAGAACCTGAAAAAAGCCTTAGATAACTAATATCTAGTTGTCTTGCTTTGTCCACCATACATCTTAAGATGTTCAATGATTGTAGGAGGGTTCATGTTATCTTTGATGTTCTGGACTCATGGATGCTAAAATGATGCATTTGATAGAAAGGCATTCTTCTAAGTACTTTTGATAAGCATTGGTCACTACAACATATCACTTAGATTAGGTGGTGTAGTTTTATGAGGCTTGTCAATTGTATTAATAAGCTGTTCATGCATGAGAACAACTCTTATATTATAATACCAATCATCATAATTGGCTCTAACTAGTTCTCAGTTTCAAATACACAACAAAGTGATAAAGAAGACATATTGGATATTCAAACACACAGTAAAACATAATTATGTCAAAACATATTTTACATATCAAAAAAAGTATGGGCATCATATAACGCTTATAATCACTACACCAAAAATGTTATTATACGGCGCTTATTTTGCCTTTAGATGGTGCTTTTGAAGAGCCATCTATTTAGATGATGTATATTTAAAGATGACGCTTTTCAAAAAGTGCAATATATGTATTTGAAAATCTGTTTTTGAGTGAAACCAACTCATTCAATTCACTTTTTATCCCTATAAAATTTATTTTCAAGTCTCATTAGATTTAGAGACTTGTAGCTCAAATTATGTAGAAAACCATTTTATAAAACTATGGTTTTTACCTAAACTTCTGACGCGCGCCATTTTCAAATTGCTTCATATTTTTGAGTGAAACCAACTCACTCAATTCACTTTTTATCCCTATAAAATCTATTTTGAAGCCCCATTGAGTTTGGAGACTTACAGCTCAAATTGCGTATAAAACTGTTTCCTAAAAATATGGTTTTTACCTAAACTTCTAACGTGTGCCATTTTCAAACCACTTCATATTTTTGAGTGAAACCAACTCAATCAAGTCACTTTTTGTCCCTATAAAATCTTTTTTTAAGTCCCATTGGGTTTGGAGACTTGTAGCTCAAATTGCGTAGAAAAAATGTTTCCTAAAACTATGGTTTTTCCCTAAACTTCCGATGCACGTCATTTTCAAACCACTTGATATTTTTGAGTGAAACAAACTTACTTGAGTCACTTTTTATCCCTATAAAATCTGTTTTCAAGTCTCATTAGATTTGGAGACTTGTAGCTCAAATTGCGTAGAAAACCATTTTATAAAACTATGGTTGTTATCTAAACTTCTAACACATGCCATTTTCAAATTGCTTGATATTTTTGAGTGACAGTCATAAACAATGCTCAAATAATGAGATGACCGTTAGCATAATGTCTGCTAGATAGGTTGCATTTGGAACTTAATCTTGGATCAGTTTAATACGTACATATAGGTAAGTACTGATTAAAGCAATTGGTTTTCATATGTATGTATTTCTGTGTGAGATTAGATACAAGCTATTACAATTAATAAATATTAATTTCAAACGAAGAAGTATAAGAGAAAGTGAAACATGACACTGAAAGGGAAGATATTAAAATGAAGCACTAATGAATAGGGGTGGCAAAGCGGGCAGTCTGCCCCGCTTTGGCCGGCTAGTTGATGGTGGACTGAATTTTATGGCCCGCCCTGCCTAGAGGTGGGTTGGCGAGCTGGCTGGTTGACCACGTAAATTTTTTAAAAAAAATAGAAAAGAGAAACGAAAAAAATAAAAAACTAATATTCCATTAATTCTTCAACAACACAAAATCACAAAATACCAAATTATTAATAGTTCTTTAACAATAAAAAATACTAATAGTCTTAGTCTTTCAAGAATCAAGACAAAGTCATTTATAATTCATTAACAACAATCAATAGAAAATAATAATAGCTAGTCCTTTAACAATAAAAAGTCACAAATTATCAATTGTCATTCAATAATATAAAAAATTAATAATTGTCAAAACAAAACCACAATTAAATAACATATAATTTATTAAAAAAAAAAAAAGATGGCCTGGCGGGCCAACCCGCCTGCCCGCTAAGCGGGGCGGGTTGGGCGGACTGGTGGCCATTGAAGGAGAACATATCAATCTTATTGATTTGAAGGCTAATTTGATATCTGCAACCTGTTAATCTTTGTTGACTATTTGATTTAATTTATTTTTAAATTTTGTAATTGCTTTTTCAAGTGAGAGTGGATCTTATCGTCTTAAATTTTCACATGATTTTGTCATGTGAAATGTTTGTGACTTTGTGTTTATCTTGTAAACTTTTTTACAGATTTTGATAAGGTCTCGACTATTTATGTCTATGAAGAAAAATATGGACAAAATTTTCAGATAACAAGATCATACGAAAATTTTTAACATTGTGTCTATTCTTGTCTTTAATTTAACTATTCCATGACTTGAAATGACATTTTAGTCCTTTGTGATATTTTGTAATTAATATATATGTAGTTCTTAATTTTGACTACATTTTACAAAAACAGTGTTACTAATGAGTATTATATTTATGGATATTGATTAAAAAGTATTTAATACTTCTTAAAATTTTTACCAGTTTTATTAACTACTTCTGATTATTTAAAAAAATATTAAATAATTTATGTTTTAGGATAATAAATATTTTTTAAAATTTCATTTTCTTTTTCCTATGAATACTAATTAAAACTTTTCTATTGTTAAGACTGGAGTACTGGATAAAGAGTGAATTAGGAAGACTTTCCATATACGTTTAACTAGCTAAACCGTTTAAATCAAGATCCAATCGATCCAACTGACATTATGAAAGTAATTTACATGTCATAATATACAATATTAAAAACTTCAGTGAAAGTTAAAAAAAAAATGAATATGTTATTGTCGATAATTCCAATTGATCCAAGTTGTTTGACTGAGAATTCAATTTTGAGTCTAGAACATGATCGAATAAGTGTTCAATTTATTATTGCTGGTCAAACTGTCCGATTCGCCCTGTTAACAAAAATAGTATTCAACTGACTCACTGTCCCTAGCTAGCTTCATAAACAGATATTTATTCTCGCACTTATAGAAGAGTCTGTATTATCAAATAATGGTGTTTTTAAAGAGTTATTCATGAATAATAGTATTTTTAGGAGTTATTTTTGCTCTCATTGAGTCACACATGTCTTATAATCTATATATTAACATTTAGTTATTGTTTTAGTTTTTTATTTCTTTCAAATATATTTCGTACTTTTAATTTCAAATTTAATTTGAGTTAATAACTAGCCCAAAAACAAAAAAGAAAATATTTCTTAACTATCTTACACTACTTTCCTTTCATCTTTATCCATATACTTGCTTTTCTTAACTACTTATATCTATCAATCTTCCCTTTTCATCTTTATTTTTAAATTAAATTTTAATAATTTACTAAAAAATTGTCAATAATTAAAAATAACATTATATCACATTATAATTTATTAGCTTAAATATATTTTTAATCCCTTAAATTTGGGATAAGTTTGTTTTTGGTCTTTCAAGTTTTAAATTAATCTTTTTAGTCCCTTTAATTTGAAAAAAGCCTATTTTAGTCTCTCAGGACCACCTATAACTCATTGAGAAAGACAGATTGAGTCAGATGTATAACATCAATTGAGTTTAGTGTGATGTTTTCACTAATAGGAACATTAGTAGCTGGGTTTTGTGTAATCGATTTAGTAATAGCTTTTGGAAAAAAGGACTAAAACATGCTTTTTTCAAATTAAAGGGACTAAAATAATTAATTTAAAATTTGAGAGACCAAAAACAAACTTACCCTAAATTTGGGAGACTAAAAACATATTTAAGTCTAAATTATTTATCATAAATCCAAAATATAATTTATATGTTTAAAAATATTTATGTATTACAATTTTTAATTATAATATAATTTATATATTCAAAAATATTTATTTATTAAAAAGTTTAATTATATAAAATAAATATTTTATCATGTGCATTACACAAGTTAAAATACTAAATATTAAAAGAAACTATTTTTTTTTTGTTTACATGGAGGGCCTTCAAGAAACTGAAAGTTTTGAGGGCCCAGCTATTCCCACCCAATTTTTTGCGTTTTACACCCCATATATTGTTTGTTATTTTTTTTTCAAAAATACCCCTGACAGCAACGTGTTTCTGTTGTACAAAATATACAACAAAAATGTATTTTCATTGTGTTAAGGGATGCGTTTCCATTGTATATGGGAGGCATACCCCTAAATACAATAGAAACGCGTTTCTGTTATGTATTTTGTACAACGAACTTGCGTTAACTTTTTGAAAAAAATTAATTAAAATATTAATTATGATATAATTTACCATTTTTAATATTAATCATATTAATTATGATATAAATTACCCTTTTTAATTGAAATCAAATTAATTAGAATACTATTTATCCTTTTTAATAGTAATCAAACTAACTATGATATAGTTTAAAAAAATATACAATACAAGTTGTCATTTTTAATAATAATCGAATTAATTATGATGCAAATTTTTCATTTTAATAGTAATCAAATTAATTATGATACACTTTTAAAAAATATACAATACAAATTATCATAATTAATTTAATTACTATTAAAAAAGGTAATTTGTATTGTATATTTTTTAAAATTGCATCATAATTAATTTAATTACTATTAAAAAGGATAATCTACATCATAATTATTTTGATTATTATTAAAAATGATAACTTGTATTGTATATTTTCTAAAATTATATCATAATTAATTGATTATTGTTAAAAGGATAAATTGTATCGTAATTAATTTATTTCAATTAAAAATGGCAATGTATATCATAATTAATATGATTAATTTAATTTTTTCCAAAAAATTAATATAACGTAAATGCATTTTTATTGTGTATCGAAATTACATAACAGAAACATGTTTCTGTTGAATAGAGAAATTGAGGGTGAGATGAAGAGAGAGTAAAAAGAAAATGAGGATAAAATAATAATTGACTACACTTTTGTAAAAACAAAAGGTGAAAATAGCCACACAAAAAAAAGGTGGGAATAGCAGCCACCAAGTTTTGATGCTACAGAGTGTTCGCCTTGTTTCTTGTACACCACCCCTTAATCTGGGCTTTTAGGTTGGGCATTAGTTGGTCAGGTGGCGCTAAGTTTCCTTTTAAACATTCGCTCATAGAACCGGGCCAAAAAGGTTATCTAGACTGGCACCACAGTCCAAAATTTATATCTTATTGTGAACAAAATCCAACATCTTTAGGTTTAGCCCTTGGTGTGCTACAAGCCTAGAAAGCTAGTATTAGACTCAGATCGATTGAGTAAATAATTTAATTAAACATTTACTATCTTCATATCTAGATATAAGATCCTTTTAATTAATTTATAAAAATTAAGAAAGTTGATTAATTTAGTTAATAATGTTAAATTTGTTAATAATTTATATTATTTTTCTAAAATTATCTTTAAAATTATTGAAACTCATCATTTCACTTTTTCTACACAATTATTTTTCACTTAATTAGTTAATGTACAGAGTAGTTGTTGTGTTGTTTTCTCTCATTAATTTGTTGCTAATCATCTTCTTCAATTCTCACAAGAGTGAGTGGAACAAGTTTATTATATTAATTTACAACATTTATTATTTATTGACTAAAAAAATTGTAAAGTATTTAAGCATATTTTAATAAAAATAATTGATGCAAAAGACAATTTAGAAGAGATCTTATAAAAAAAAAGACGAACAATTTTCTCAAAAGGTTTCTATATAAAAGGATGAAGATAGTATTCAATAAGTGTTTATCATATAATCTTCTATGTATAAGTTGTTTTTATAATCCAAGAGTTAGAAAATAACCTTAAACTATTTTATCACCGAGCGCATGGATCAACTGGCATGACATTATTCTAGTTTAACTAATGATTTCCAATTTGAGCCCTAGGTATGTAGTTGTGTTAAATACTCAAAGGGAGAGTTTGTCGCTCATAGTTATCTTACACAACTCAAGTAAGATTGTCTTCCATAGAGGATACATGTAGTTTCTACCAAAAAAAGAAAGCTTAAAAACTATTTTCATATAGGTTGTAAGTTATTTTCGTTACCTATTCTAATGAACATATTAAAATAAGTTGAAAATAGCTTATAAATAGATCATAAACTCTCATGATGACTTATACAAGTGCTTATATCATAAGACAAGTTTAAACAAGTTGTAAATAAGCTCTTCCAAACACTAGGTTAGAAGTTAAAAGAAAGGTTTTTTTTTTTTGGGTAAAAACCATAGGTATCTTCCATTGGAGATAATTTTGTTCAAGTTGGGTAGGACCACTATGGGAGGCAAAGTTCTTCCTCTAAAATATTTAACGCAACTGTATATCTAGGACTCAAACTCAAGACCACTAGTTAAGTTAAACAACCTACGCTAGTTGATTCACACGTTCAGTGGTAAGTTCAAAGTAAGTTGAAAGGTTAAAACATTAATCAAAATCTTAAATTTGACTGAAAGTTGAAAACTGATAAATTTGCTAATGAAATTAAAAGTTATTGATAAAATTAATTATTGAACTAGTTGAGAAGCATAAAATGACATAAAATAACATATCTAATTACTTGACTATAACTTGAAATTTGGTAATTATATATTTTTAAATAATTATTATTTTTCATATTATAATTTATTTCAAATAATTTATCATTTTAAAAATTAATATAACAATTTTTTAATGTTTTTCTTGTTTTTAAATACTCTTATTAAATGAAATGAGATAATACAAATAAATTTATATTATAGTTTTAATAATTTTATATATTACAAAAAATTATGTTTAATGATCTTATTGAATCCTCCTCAAGAGCTTAGATGTAGGGGTGTTCACGGATCGGTTTTGAGCCAAAAAGTCATCTGATCCAAACATCAAAAGAACATGCAGTTCGATTTGGTTTGGATGGCTTTTGACAAAAAATTTGATCGAATCCAATCCAATAAACGTGGCTTGGACTGGATTGGTTGACTCAACTTTTACCAACCATCTTTACCAATTTTTTAATTTCCTGTTTGATGGATGCCTTTACCTGTTACAGTCATAAAATCAACTATGTTTCTATTTTCTAAATTCATAGATGAGAAAAATAAGATATGTAAAGAGAAAAATAAGGAAACTAACAAATACATCAACTCATCAAGTGTAGCAACTAGCAAATATATCTAGTGTTCAACTAACTAACCAGCTAGTAAAAAAAAAGTAGCTACCGAATGTAGCAACCAACAAGTCAAAAAAAAACCAACAACCAACATAGACAGAAATATGTTGTTAATTTAATGATATTCTAGTTATTTATTTCTTGTACCATTGTTGGGATCATTGCAATTTTAATCGAATGTAATTATTGGAAATGATATGCAAAGATGGAGGCAAAGTTTGGCTATCAAACCACTGCATTTTTTGACAAGTACAAAATTTGATTTTATTGAAATAACCTATTCGAGGAGATTATGGTTTGTACAAAAGTGAATAAATAATGCTCGAAAGGATACAATTTGAAAAGATGTTAATGAGTTCGAGGAAACACTCAAGTCATGTTCGAGGAAATGCTCAAGTCACGTTTGAGGAAAAGAACTTATCCAAATCAGGGTGGCTCAAAAGGAAGGTCGTGCTGAAGTTAGAAGCAGTTACTAATAGAAAACAGTTTTAGGCAAGTGGCAGTGTCTCATTTAAGTTTATCTATGTATTATACATGTGTCATGTCATAAGGGTTTGACCGTTAGATAGATTGTCTATAAATAAGTAATCGTGTAGCCATTTTTTCTTTGGTTCTAACATTTACACATGTTCTATATACCACATATGCCACACCAATGGCTACCGATTCCAAAGAGAAAATGTATGTTTTAACCCACTTTTTATTTTAGTGCATTATGTTTATTGTCTTGAATTTGATTGCCTATGACTCTTTCTTCTTTCAATAACTCATTTTTTGTAATTTAATTTCAATCTGTCTATAACACTTTCCATTTATCTTATAAATGTTTCGAATCATACATTTATATGTTTTAAAAGTGAGTTCGACATTAATATTCAATTCATAATAAGAATATGATAGGTTTGAGTCTTATGTAGATTTATTATTTGATGTCCTAATTAAATCAAAATGATAAAATGAAAGCATTGATCGAAATATTCTCAAGTTGAAAGTTTTAAACCGCTAGTTCTAATAAAAGAATTCACATTTAATCTTAGATTCTAAGTCCCATTTTAAAAATCTTTATTTGTTGGTTAGAATTTTTGTGAAAAGTTATCCATTGAGAATCAAAGTAATTTCAATTTCTCAACAAATTTCTAGCATCAACAACCATATTCCATATTTTATTATATAATTCAAACTAGAAGCCCGAATTGAGATGAGCCGAGTAGGTTAATGAGATTGCCTTGCATGACGGATAATATACATATAATTAGTACCAATAATATATAATTAAAACTGAAAGTCAAGAAAGCAGAAAATAAAACTGAAACAAAAAGAAAAAAGACTGAAACAAAAAAAAAAAAGTCAAAGAAGAAGATGAAAGAGACTTGAATTCACCATAACATCAATTCATTACTTATATTTCGGTTCGGTTTGGTTCCAAAGCCACCAATTGAAAACTCACCCAAATAGATCAGTTACACTACACAACAATTCAATCCAAAATAATTCAGTTTGCCTTGATTTTTGGTTATTTGGATCGGTTTTCAATTTTTTTTTATCAGTTTAGATTTGAACACCCCTACTTAGATATATTGCTTTCAGAAACAATAAATGGTGTTACAATTAATTATTGAGTCTTTTGTTATTTGCAATATTTTTTCATAAAAAAAATTATAATTTAATAAAGTAAACTAATATTTCTTTAAAATTAAAAATATTTATTTTCAATGAAATTTCAAATAAAATTATTTGAAATAAAAGTTATAATATAAATTTTTTAACAATAAAAATCAAATATTTTATTTAAAAAGTTAAAAAAAGCAATACAATAAAAGAGTAAAAGAAGAATTCTAAAATGATAACAAGGAAAAAATAATAAATTATGTAGCATTTAAAAAAATGATACAAGTTAATGAAATAAGTTATTTTACTAAACAGCTCTATTTTAGTCAATTAAACTTTTAAGCAATTCAAATAAGGTAGAATGTAGGTTATCTGCCTCGTAAGCGTTTGTCTGTCCTTGATATTTATTTACTGTTAACCAAATAAGTAAGCTATATATTCAGGCATTTACATTATCAAAAAAAGAAAATGCTCAGAAATTGTTGATGCACCCCTCATATATTCATTTGGAAAATGGTGCATGAAAATCATTATGCTAGTGATACTTGGAGAGACAGAGAAAAAGAAGCGTTATAATAAGTGATATAATATGATAGAAGGGTATAAATAAAGAAAAATAATAAACTTTAAAAAAATAGTTATGTACGGACAGTATAAAATAGTTTTATACTGTTATTCAATCACAACCTACCATGTAAGACAAGTTTATTGACTTTTACAATAATTACCTTAAAAATCATCCAATGGTAATTTTTGATTGGATGATAATGTAAAACTTTTTACACTGAGAGTGCATAGTTATTAAACTCTAAATGTTAATGAAATAAATGTGATATTGAAAGGGCCACATATAGTTATCCTATCCATTTACTATCTTTCATTCATAAAGGAAAATGGAAGAAATAAATGTAGAAAAAAAAAGAAATGAAAAGAAAGAAAAAGAGTAAAAAAGTAAGATAATTTTTCAGTTATTGGGTACAAGAGAAAGTGGAACGAAAGAAAAGTATTAGCTTTCCCTTCTCTTGTTTGATTCAGTAAAAATAAAAGGAAAGAAAAAAAATATAGTTATAAAATGACATAAATACCCTTAAACAAGAATGAAATGTAATAAAAATATAAAAATGTAAAATATTCTCTCAATAATACAAAAAAAACAACCTAGTCAAGAGACAATATAAATTAAAAGAATAATTGTAGATTAAAAAATTATTTTACCATTTAAAATAAAATAAAACAAAATTAGCAATTTACAACTCAAGAGTATTTTTGTCTTTTTAATCCAAATTCATACACTTTTCTCCTTTTCTTTCTAAATTGGAATGAAACAAATTTTGGCATGGTACTTATCAAAAAAATTCGTTTCTTATTTATGTGCCAACCTAACCAGAAAAAATACTCATTTTTTTTTTTCATTCCTTTCCTTCTTTTCTTTTCCTTCTATCCCATTAATACATTAGTTTATCGGAATTTGGCTTCTTGTGTCTACTATGCGTGCAAAAAAGTCCACAACACAGGACAAGCACGTCATCGTTCGTATTCGTGATGACTGAACTAAATTCTCCGGTTCTTTGCTAAGAGACATCTGATTGGTAATAGTCTTTATCAACTAAACATAAAACTAGGGTCAATGAATAATTTCAAAATTAGCCAAATGGATCTACAGTCAATGTCATTTTAGAGTTGATTTTATGTTTTTCAGCAATTAGCTAAGTCATACGCAGGTAAGAAAAGAAATAATGGTGTTTGGACTTTGGATGGTAAAATTTGAAAGATGAATTTAATTTTTAAGTAAAATTAAAATATCATTCATTAAAATGATTTGTTTAAATATCAAATCCAAAAAAAATTGGAATGATGAAAATTTATAGGAGATATTTTTTAAAAAAACAAAATGAAGAGATTTCAAATAACATATAAAATACCAACGTTATGTTGGTCCAAGTGGAATTGGCTGTGAATTCCTTAAATAATGTTTAGTATTTGAGTATTATGAATGAAAAAAAATGCAGTTGAAAAAGGAGACCCCACTAAAGGTAGTTAGCTAAGTTTTTCGATAGAGATTAGTTATTAGCAACATTGATGAATATGGTAACTAAAAAAACCTATTATCTATTATATATTATAAAAGAAAGTTTTGTTAGATGGCATCACCATATTCATTCTTTTTTTTCCTAAATTTTGCCAAATTTTTTGACTTTTTTAATTCATAAAAATGTAATATTATATTTATTTATAGCAATTAAGGTAATAACTAATAAGTATGTTTTCTGATTAAATTAATCAATTAAATACATAAAAAAATACTACTATATATTCTAATTATACATAAAAATATATATAACTATAATAATTAAGGTGATTATAACAAGTATATATTCTAACTTAATTATTCAATTAAATACATAAAAAAATACAACAAGCATATATTATTTTTTGGTATACAATAATAGCAACAAAGTTAGAACTTACGACCTTGTGCATACTACCTCAACCCCTCATCACTAGGTCAATCCCAGTGGGTTAATGAGTATATATTATGATTATATATAAAAATACATAACTATAGTAATTACTGTAATTAAGGTGATTATAACAAGTATATATTCTAATTAAATCACTCAATTAAATAATGAAATCTTATGTGAATTTTATTTTTTATAATATGATAATCAATTTATTAAATTTTATATAATTTTTTATAATTATAATAATATGATTTATAATAATGGTAATATTCTTTATAAGTACGGTAATGTTCTTCATAATTACGGTAATTGTGGTAATTGATTAATTTAAATTAATTGATAATACTAACAAATTATATATTTTCATCCAAACTCAAATTTATAACAGATTCAAATAAAGAAATCGTGCAAGATTTATCTTCATTTCATAATTTCATATTTCATTTCATACTACAATATATAATTCGTGATTTAAAAAATATCAATATATACGTGTGTGTAGATGACAATTTCGCATTATCTACTTTTTCATCTCTCATTTGTGCAGACTCTTTCTTCTCTATCACACTTTCTTTTCTCTTATCTCTCATTTTTTTGTTGGTCATAATTTTTCATCTTTCATTATCTCTTCAAAGTAACTCTTAAAAAAAAAAATTATTATGAAATTGACTTTCTTGCTTTCTCTATGTTTTGATTTGTCTTTTTTATTTTCTACAAATTAGTTTCATTAGTTCTTTTTATTGGTAATCCTTATATTCATGCAATTGTAATTTTTTATATTTCTTTTTTTTTTGTTTTTTACGTTATTTGTAATGGAGTTGATCATTGTTGGTTGATATAAATCTATAGATATGTGACTCTTTTTGTATATAATTTCAAAGTTATTAATAAAAGATAATGTTAAAATCTCTCAGATTTTTCGTTACTTTCTAATTATTTTTTATACATTAATATTAATGTTTCTCTCTTAAAATTTCTAACACTTCAACTTTTTCTCATCTTATAAAAATTTTTCCCAACTTTTTCTAATTATTATTTATACATTATTAATTTTTATATTTCTTAATTCCTTGGTAATGCAAGAATTAAATGTTGTGATAAAGGTAGTTATTGTTCGGACATTCATGTGAGAAAAAATAAATAAAAACACATATTGTTTATTTAATTTTTCTTTGCAATTGAAGAAGTCTCAATGTTGTTTCAAGGATTGATTGAAGATATAAAAGGTGAAGATGTCAAACATGAAAAGATAAAATCCTACACTAAAAATGGGAGACGCTTAGATGCTTATCAATTGGTATCAGAGCTGGTTGCCGATGTCTTGGAAAGGGCTACCTACGGAGGGTTCTGACCGATGGAGGGTTTTGACCAATGAAAAAGTTGAGTAAAATGTCACCGAGTAAAATGTCGTAGAGTGTGAGCCGCCGAGATATCGGCTCTCAAGGGCGGTGCTATGATAGAGACTTGGGTATTATGGGGTGCCTAAGTCCCACATAGAGTAGTATGGGATGCTTAATGGAGTATTTAAGTGGCTTGGTTCTCCCCCCTTAATAGCTAGTTTTTAAGGGTGGGTTCCCCAAGTGCAAGTGTCATGTGTAATGAACTAAACCTCATTACAATTAAAGTGATTTTAAATATTATTGATTGTTGCAATGTACAACAAATGTTTTATTATTTGTAATGAATTTTAATAATACAAATTCATGTTTTAATTTAATTTTTTAAAATCATTCTTGACAAATTTAAAAGATATCCATTTTTTACAAAAAAGAAAATCGTTTGTTAATACAAATTTAAAACATATAAGTAACAAATTATTATAATTAAAACATCAAAATTTTAATCCCATGAGAGAATTGATTCCAAGTACTATTTTTGCTCCTTATTGATTATTTGGGCATAAAAAAAGAAAAGATAAATCTAATAATAAAAGAATGAAAAGAAAAAAAGAAACATGAATTATAATTTTATTGATATTTTTTTTAAAACCACTTAATATTTTTTCTTGATACATTACAAGGAGATGAAGTTTTAAATAAATAATTAGTAACATAATATAAAAACCACATCTTATGATTTTAGTCTATATGTTTATATAATATATAGTTCTTGATTATTAATTGATGGTTGTGATGTTATAGCATTGTCATGGCATGATATTTAAGAATTATTATTAATGTATGAGGTTTAAGAACCTAATTGATAGTCATCGGGATGACATATTTCATTATGTTTGAGCTGGTCATTACCTTTTGGAAAGAGATGATGATAGAAATTTTATTCTAAGAATAGGATAAAGGAAATCACCATTTGGGGTGAGATATTAGATTATTGGAAATATCTACATTTGGAATGGGATATGAGATAACTCCATCTAGGATAAGGAAGGCAATGGGACATTATTACATAGATATGAACTCATAGGCCTTAGTGAATTTGGAATTCACACTAATTCTGGGAAGTGAAAAGTCAAGTGATTATGGAAATCACTAAGTCATATATATGAAGTTTACTTTTTAAAATATGTAGACTTAACATGATTAAATGATTTGATATGTGAATGTTTGAACTACAAAAATATTCATTTTTGTTACATATGTGATGTGAATAATGTTTGCTTGATCTACAGGATTTTATGTGTATATTTAGTGGGTACCATGGTTGAGTTTTTTTGGTTACCGCATTAGTTGAGAACAACACAGTTTACGAACACTTTCTAGAACTTGTTTTACTGACTGGGATCGGATCATATCTTATTAAAAGTGTTGTTTTCAAAGTACGAGGACGATGTCACTAAGACTAAGGAGGCTTGAAGAGTTAATACTTTTCTTTAGTTTTAATTTTAGCTTGGTTAGTATTTTTGCAAATAAAGAGTCGTTTGACTATATTTAAATTATGATTTAATATGGGTTGTTCCATTTTTTTTATACAAATATTTAAAGGAAATGGAGGAAAATATAGAAGGTAAGAAAGGTAGAGAGCATTGTAAGTAGGGCAAAGTGTAATGTTTCTTAAATACACTTCATAATTTGCTTCAGTTTTAGTCTTTGTCTTTCATTATAAATCCACATGTGTATTGATAGCATTGATATCAATAAATTAGCTAAATATGCTTGTATAGTATGACTTAATTGCACTTTTAGTCCCTTAGATATCGCTATTATGCGATTTTAATCTCCCAGGTTCTAATTGCACAAATTAGTTCCTCTAGGTATTGCAATTGTACAATTTTGGTGCTTTCGTCAGTGTTTTGTTAAATATTTAATAGATTTTGTTGATGTTATTTTGGATGATGATATGTTGATGATGTGGCAATTGACATGTTGCTTGACAAATTTGCTAACATGGCTTAATTACACTTTTGGTTTCCCAAGTATCATAGTTGTGCAATTTTGGTTTCTCAGGTTTTAATTTTAATATTATTAGTATATATGAGGAATGCTAGTAACACTTTCTCTCTAACATTCTCTTAACTATTAATTGAAATTTATTAAAAATTACAAATTTTAAGGGGGTCTAACTTCTCATTTAATAAGTCTCTCTTTTAATTTAGAAGTAGGACCCACCAAATTTATGATTTTCAATAAATTTCAACAAATAGTTGAGAGAATGTTAGAAAGAAAGGGATTAAGAGAGTGCTGTTAACATTCCTCTTGTTAGTATATATTTATTAATTTATTAGTATATATTAATTTATTATTAGTAGTATATATTATCAATTTATTATTAGTAGTATATATTTATTAATATGTTAATACTAATATTTTTAATATCCAATAAATATATACTAATTTATATTTATTAATTTATTATTTTTATTTTTTAATATTATTAGTATATATAATATTGTTTATTTAGTAGTAGTAAATAAATGTACAAAAGATAAGGTAGTATCAAATGTTTTGATAAATTTATTTTTATATATTTTTTTTGTTTTTATAGACATGTTTATAAGTTATTGATAAATATAAATTAATAGATATATACTAATAATATTAAAATTAATATGAATAATATAAATTAATAAACATAAATTAATAAATTTAAATTAGTATATATTTATTGGATATTAATAATATTAATAAATATACATATGAATAACATATACTACTAATAAGTTAATAATATATACTACTAATAATAAATTAATTATTATATACTATTACTACTAATAATAAATTAATAAATATATATTAATAACATTCAAATTAGTTTAATTTTTTATAATGTCTTTCGTAATAATATTAATTTATATTTATTATTATTAATTTATGAATATATTTATTTATATTAGCTTTAATATTATTAGTATATATTATTACTTTAATATTTGAAAATTACACAATTATGATACTTGAGGAACAAAAAGTACAATTAAGTCATATTAACAATTGTGTTAAACAACACGTTAGCTATCATGTCATTATTTAGTGCTACATCAGCAAACTCTGCTACATATTTAATGGAAGAATGACGGAAAAACCAAAATCGCATAATTGTAATTCTTAAAAAAACCCAATTCGTGCAAATGAAGCCTAAGGAATTAAAATTGCACAATTACAATATTTTACGGACCGAAAATTCAATTAAGCCATCTAGATTATATCATAATCTTTTTACAGAGAGACTTATGTTAATGTTGGTGGTGGTGTATAAATTTCATTAAGTGTTATGCTGGTTTTGAATAGGTACTTTGGGAACCTTTTGACAAGTTGTCTAAAAATCGAAAACACTTTCTCAAAGATTCTCAAAGATGATGATCGAAATATAATAGTCGAATTATGCAGATCGACAAGACTCAACAGATAGCTAAGTCTTATTTAGAAAGAGTTCGACGAAGGTCCCATATTTCAATGAAGAAGGAGAAAAACAGTTATTTGTGACATATAGACTACACCAGGTGTCCTAGTTTTAGGAAGTCTTATACCACATGTTTGTACCATTGACTTTGTGATTATTAGAAAAGAATTGTTGTACATAAGAATGTTATATACAGTCAAAAGGATTGAAAATTAATCATTTTTTTAAAACTCAGCATACCAGTATACCAGCTCCAATATGTCATTTTTGTCAATATCAACAAAAATGACTACCGAGTGTATGTTCTCCCACTACTTAATAGAATTTTATTTACTTTCTATATCTTATTTTGATTCTCGCTTTATTTCTAGTATCATTTACTATTCTTCACCTTTAGAGGATTCGATTCTAACTTTAAGTCACAAATTTTTATTTAGAATTAAGCAGTAATATTTTTAATAGTCACTCAAATAATTCACTCATGCTTGGTGGGATACATTAATGTTAGCACTCCTTTAGCTTTAATCTTTGGTGTGCTACAGTGCGCTAGCATTTGAGTAAGAACACAAACAGAGGATTCAATTATAGAGCATTGCTTTAACTAGGAAGTAAGCTGAAAGTTGAAAAGTAATTAAAAACTAAAAAGTTGGCTAGAAGTTGAAAGCTGATAATGTAACTAATTAAATTAAAAGTATTTGATAAAATTAACTATTGAACTAACTGAGAACTATAAAATGATATAAAATAACATATTCAAATGCTTCACTAAAACTTGAAACTGGGTACCTATATATATTTAAATAATTATTAATTTTCATATTTCAATTTATTTCAAATAATTTATTTATTAAGAATTAGGAATTTTTTTAATATTTATTCTCATTTTTAAATATTTCTATTAAATAAAATGAGATAATATAAGTAAATTTATATTATAATTTTGATGACTTTATATTATAAAAAATGATATTTACTGATTTTAGTAAATTCTCAAGAGCTTAGTGGTCTATTGTTTTAGAAGAAACGAATGCAGTGAAAACTATTTAGTCTTTGGTGTTAATTTAGTGATATTTTTTATCATAAAAACATTATAATTTAATTAAATATACTTATATTTCTTTAAAATAAAAAATATTTTTGCATAAAATTCAAATACCATTATTTGAAAGTAAAGTAATTAATTTTTATTTATAATTTTAAAATTTTATAAATAAAAATTAAATATTTTATGAAATTTGATATTAAACAGTACAATAAGATGGGTAAATGAAGAATTTTAAAATGATAATAAAGATAAACCGAGAAAAATAATAAGTTAGGAATATATAATTAAGCTCAAACACAACATATAATAACTTTTAAAATAATGTTACAAGTTAGTCAAATAAATTATTTTACTAAACAACTTTATTTTAGTCAATCAAATTTTTAAGGTAATCCAATAAGTTAAAATTTAACTCATTTACCTTGTTCGCACACCCTTAATGAAATCTTATGGGGACATGTAATGTAAGCTTAACTTCGTTTGTCCTTGATATATATTTATTTACTCTTAACCAAATAAGTGGGTATATATATGCAGGCATGGAAACTCATAAAAGGAAGTGCTCTAAAAATATGTTTTCAAAAAATGGATTCGTTAAATCGGTTATGGAACTAATTTAAGATTTAATGATTAAACTACAGTGGAAATTGTATTTATGAATCAGTATTAATAACATAATAATAAAATTAAATCATACGTAAAATAATATTAAAAAAAGATAACATTATAATTTTGTGGTCCTATTTGAATAAATTTCTTTGTAAACACTTATAGAAAAAAAAATAAGAAGGAAAAAAGGAAATAAGATTTTTTTATAAGCTAAAATTAACTTATATATAAGTTAAAATCAGCTTTTTTGTAACAGTTAAAAGCATTTAGCTTTTCCAAAAAGTTGATTTTAACTTAATGCATAAATTTATTTTAACTTATGGAAGTAGCTTTATTTAATTTTATTTTTCCTTCTTATTTTTTTCCTAATGGAACATACAACACTAAAAGCTAAAAATAAAATACCATTTTATAGATTTTAATATTTAAAATACACAACAGTTCAAAACAATATATCATAATACTTAGATTTAAGTTTCAATAATACATAATAATGCTGCCAGTAGGGGTGGACACATTCAATCGAGTCTTCCACTCATACTACCTGTGACCTAGATTCGATTATCAGATTTATCTTGTTAATAAACGACATGTAAATTTCACTATAAGTCTTCGCCTGCATGAAATGGTAGATGGCTAGATGCATCGATCAAGATATTCTTATGTGTATACTATGACCGCAGCAAAGTCCACAACACAGGACAAGCACGTCATCATCCGTGGTCATATATGAATATATGATGTTGAGTAGGGAATGGACCTCAACCAACATTCCTGCTTTCTTTACTATAATACTTTGTTAGGAGGCTTTTATAATGAAGAAGCATATCAAATGGTCTACTGGTAAATCATCTTTTTAAACCATTAGATATATGAATAAAAAGAATCAACGGTTGAGATTGTTAATCTAATTAACAAATCTTAACCGTTGATTTTTTTATTCATATATCTAATGGTTTAGAAAGATGGTCTATCGGTAGAGTTTGCCACCTTGTTAACCAAAATAGTGAAGAAGGAAATAAGAAGAAAAAAATAAAAAAGATAAAAAAAATAGAGTAAAAAATTTGTTATTTGACTGAATAGAAATATATATAAAAAAGAAAAAAGTGAAGAATTTTTTTTCACTTGTTTAGATAAGTGAAAAAGAGAGAGAAAAGAAATAAATAAATTATATAAATGAATAACATTTTATATTAATAAAAAATTAATTTTTCACTCTATTATTTTTTTAACATAATTTTTTTATTACTTTTTAAATAATTTTATGCTATAAAAAATATTTAATTTTTTAAGAAATTAAAACAAAAAAATAAAAAAAGAAATATAATTTTCCTCTTATTTCATGTCAATTTGAGGATAAGTGTTTTGTGGTAGATTCTATGAAAATAACTTCACTCTTTTCTTTTTCGAAAATGGTGAAATTTTGATATTTTTATTTTATTTTATTTTTCTTTCTATTTTCTTCAACTTCATTTTTACCCAAAACAAATACTCAATAAGAGAGATATGATTGGTGGTAGTTCTTTATCAAGTAAACACAAAACTATGGTCAATAAATAATCTCACAATTAGTGGAATGGATCCAAGGGCCGATCTTAACATTTTATGGGTTTAGGGTCAAACAATAGATAAGACCCTTTATATACAGGTATTCTAAAATGTAGAATACAAAAAAATACAAGTCTTCTGAGCAAAAGCAAAAAAACAAAAAAAGGGAAGAAAAAGAAAAGGAAGAATTAAAGTCCGTTAAGCTGAAAATCTGTAAAATCGATCTAAGCAAAAGTTAAGACACAAAATTTTTTTTATCAAAAATTTTGGAGCAAATACTAGGAATCCATCAAATTTTGCTTTAAGATTAAATTTAGTGAAAACAAGTAGTCATGATTTGAAGTGATGAATGACCATCTTTCTTTATCCATAAAATACAAATTATCCCTTGCTACCTTTTTGGGCCTAAAAATAAAAATTTCTTTCAAATTATCCTAAACAAGGATCACTCCTACATTGGGAGTTCGCACAATGTTTGAATCGAGTCTACTGAATTTGTGGCTTCATTGTTGGAACTAAAGACGTAGAAGCGTCTAAATCGTCAAAGTTTTGAAAATAACAAACTTATTAATGTTCAAGTTTGTGCTTAAGGACTAACCTTGTCACAGCAAAAGAAGACCGTCCAATAGACGTGCTTAAAGAAAGTCATCCAACAGACGTGCTTAAAGAAGATCGTTCAATAAGATTGCTTAAAGAAGACCGTTCAATAGACACGCTAACAAAGACTGTCTAGAAGACTCGCTAAAAAGGACCGTCCAATGAACTACTTAAGATGATCGTCCGAAGAACCAATTCAAATATTAGATACAAGCTTCCAATGACAAATATTCAAACGGCTAAGTTTTATTTTGAACGACTTATGCTAGTTTTCCTTGAAACTAACATATTACCACTTTTGTGATCTAACGTTCAAATTGTTTGAAGCATTAAAAATAATCAGAATCATTTCAGTGCAAAAGCGTAGCAGAACAGATAAAGCAAGTCAACTTATCGAGTTGCCAAGATGAATGAAGAATGTTCAGAAAAGCAGACCGTCAGCACAGTCCTACACCTTTCATTTTGGTGCAAGTCTAAAACCTGTCACGCCTGATATCTCTGATAGGATAGTTTGCACGTCCCTCCTTGCATAACGAAGTCAAGTCTTCTACAACGATCTTTTTCAAGAAGACTATATATATGCACCAAGGAAGAAGCAAAATTAGAGAACAACTACAATACGTGCTTCTTGTGAAAATCTTAGCAAGCTTAAAATATATTCTGTACATTTGCTAGAAGCTTCCACTAGACGGTAGTGTAAAAATCTTGTAAAGTTTTTCTGAGTGTTTTGAGCTTAATCTTTCAAATCCTCACGTGAGTTGATACCTTTGTAAAAACACTTATTTGTGTTGTGAAAGCTTGGAAAGGCTTAGTGAAAAAGAATACTTGGGTTGAGCAATCTAGGGTGATTGCAGTGTAAAGCCTGAAGAGGCCACAAACAATACTTGTAACCAAGGTTGGTTAGTGAATACCTTCTGGGTGAAGGGATTGGACGTAGCTCAGGTTGAGTGAACCATTATAAAAACTTTTTGTGTTATCTTTCTCTCTATCCTTAAGCTTGAAAACATTTTCATACTTATTTACTTGTTTCGAAAAAGTTTTAAACGCACAATTCAACCCCCCGCCCTTCTTGTATGCTTTTTCTATTTCATTCATCAAAGCAACAAGAAAAAGAAAACAAAAGAAATAGAAAATAAAAATACTTGAAAAGTGATACAAATAAATAAAAAGTTGGGGCAAAAGAAAAAGAGGATAAAAATAAAAAAGAAATGACATCGAGAAAAAGAAAATAATTGTATAAAGAAAGTCGGAATAGAACACTTGATGCAGCATAGTACTGAAGATCCTTGTTTCAAATAACCTTCAAGCACTCATTTGGGCCTTATACCTTTCCTTTCATAGCCCATTCAGCCTCTGGCCATGTTACAAGCTTAATAAAGTCCATTCTGATCAAAGATTGGCTGTTTTTGTTTCATAAACTTTAATCTTAAAACGAAATACCTTAAATCATGACCAATGTTTACTCAAAAGGGAAAAAAGAAAAAGAAAAAGAAAAAAGAAAAGAAAAAGAAAGAAAAGAAAAATAATGATGCTCTTAAAACTAGCCCTCTAAGGACTGTGCAGCAAAATCAACTAATGTTCACAAAGACTACTCAAATGTAAATAAGACAAATACAATACCATTCCACTCACTGGGACAATTCTTTCCTTCCTTTTTGCAAGTCTAATTAGGGTAATCTATGTGTCATTCCATTCTCATTAGTTTCATCCAAACCAGGATAGTCCTCTCTTGCTTTGTTTCATCCTCGTAATTAGGACAATCCATGTGTCGATCCACCTTACATCGAAATAATTTCTTTTGTGAATTTCACCCTTCAAACTTAAACAGGGGCAATTCCTTCACTTGTCGTCCCATCTATTTCACTTTCTAGACTAAGGCAATGGTTTCATCTTCCAGTCCGCCCTATCATCCAATTGGGGCAATTTTTAATGTCGCCATGTCATCCAAGTTAGGGCAACCATTCCTCATGGTCTTCCTCTAAACACCCAACATCCTTTTTGCTTCCACATACCTACACTTTCTACCTTTTCATTATTCAAAGTGCCATTTTATGAATAATGGATACTGATATAAAGTAATCAAAGCTCAAAATCATGAGAAATAGGGTGAATCCTTAGTGATGGACCATGATAATGTGGTGATCAATTGATAGCTCAGATGTTGTAACAACAAAAGATTCATGTCATTCCAAAGAAAATGAGTTCTAAAATGAGTTCTTGTTCATCCATGAATTTTGACTAATTAAAAGGACAAGAGATTTGAAATATAGGAAAACTTCCTCTTGGAATTCAAAAGTTCTCTTACACAATGTGCATCATCATGCATTACAATCATAAAAATATCGGCTTATCTAGGCCACTTGCATTTCATTATCGGCTTATCTAAGCCACCTACATTTCATTATTGGCCTATCTAGGCCACCTGCATTCATTTCGGCTTATCTAGGCTATCTGCATTTCCATGTTGGCTTATTAAGGTTATTTCTTTTTTTGCCAGCCTATCAAGGCTTTTTACTTTTTGGCAGCCTAATAAGGTTTCTATTCGCCTATTTAGGCATCTTTGGGTGCTCGTGCCCTCTGCATTCTTCATTATGGGTTCTCGTGCCCATCACACTGTATTTCTAGGTGCTCATGCCCACTGAATCTTACATTTTGGGTACTTATGCGCACTGCATCTACACCTTTGGGTGCTTATGCCCTTTTTATTTACATCTTGGGTGTTCATGCCCTTTGTTTTTAAATTTCATGGGAGCTCATGCCTTTTGTTTTTAAATTTCATGGATGCTCGTGCCCTCTCTTTTTGATTTCTTGGGTGCTCGTGCCTATTGCAATTTACATCTTGGGTGCTCGTGTCCTTTGTTTTTAAATTTCAATAGTGTTCATGCCTTCTCTTTTTAACTTCATGGGTGCTCATGCCCTTTGTTTTTAAGCTTATTGGGTGCTCGTGCCCTCAATTTTTAAATTTATTGGGTGCTCGTGCCCTCTGCTTTCAAATTTCTCTAGTGCTCATGCTCTCTACTTTTAAATTTCTAGGGTGCTTGTGCCCTCTTTTTTTAAATTTTTTAGGTATTCGTGCCTTTTGTTTTAAATTTCTCAGGTGGTTGTGCCCTCTATTTTTAAATTTCTCAGATGCTCGTGCCCTTTGGTTTTAAAATTTCTTGGGTGCTCGTGCCCTATATTTTTCAATTTCTTGAGTGTTCATGCCTCTGTTTTTTAATTTGCTTGGGCCTCTATTTTTAATTTCCTTGGGTGCTTGTGCCCTCTTCCTTTAAATCTCTGAAAAATTCATACATTTTGTTTTTGCTTTGAAACCCAAACAAAATTGAAGTTCAAGTCTTTACTTATTCTTTACTACAATAATATGAAAACACTCAATTATTCATATTATCTAGTAAAAACTAAGTACAGAGAGACAGTTGTGAATACTCAATTTTATCCGGATAATTAGAAAAGTAACAAACGTAAATATAGAAGGAAAATATATAAAATAATAATAATATTAATAATATTGGGTCATTCTATTGAAAGCCCATAAATGAAAATGAGAAAAAAAGAAAGAGAAAAAAACATAAATAATGAAAATTTTATGGAAACTTGCAAAGCAAGTTTCAACTGAAAGACCATAAAGCTTATAAATAAAATGCTTTAGAAAAAAAAAATTTGGGACATTTTCTCACAAACTCTCATACACACTTTCACTCAGTCTTCATTCATGTCACACACGACACTCTCTATCATATATTCACCAGCACTACACTGACAGAGAGGAGAGGAAAAACACTTTGTATAGTTCGCTACTCTCCCTTTTTTTAGCAAATCCCTGGGGGTAACCTTCTACCTTGTCTCATTGCATCTTCTTCTGTGCTTGTATCCTTATGTGTAATAATTGTAGCTATATCTCTGTTCTTTTTTATCCTTGCTATGCATTCGTTTTCTAAATATCTGCTCCCTGATTTTTTTGTGTGAGTGATTGCTATTTTTCTTTATACTGTTAGTTACTCTTTAATAAAGTATTGGCATGATCCATAATCATTCTCTGTCCTCTGATCCAATTTTCGTCTACTGTCACTTGGCATACTGAGATGTTCATTAGTTAATAATAATGCTTCAAAAATTCAATAAACATCCATAGTGTTTTGGGTTCAAGTTGTGACTCTATGTGCAGCTCGCGACCTCCGCACAGCCTAAAAAATGTAATAAACGCATAACATTGTATTGCAACCGCTTGCCGTTTGAATCCACAAAACCGCGAATACGTGCAAACCTGTAGTGTTTTCGCGTGAGCCTTCCGTTGTCACATTGGACCTGTTCCCTTTGTTTTCAATTTTTCTTGTGTGTGTGGGCTGCATTGCAATTTCTATAGTGGGTTTGATTCCATGGCTTTATTCTGTTTCTTTATTATTTGTCTTTCTCTTATTATTCGTTGGTTAGTGTTTGCTTTTTTTCTTTTTGATTAATGTGGTGGTAAGTACCTCGAAAATGAGATCCTTTGATCATTTTAGTGCATAATAGTCTCTTCGTGTATTGCAAATATCAAATAAAAACAAAAAGAACAACAACAAAAAAAGAGGCTTAAAGCAAATGAAATTAGTTTACTTTTCTTTTACCATATTTTGTTTTTCTTTTAATAATAACAATGATAAACTTTCAAAATACATAATAATAATAATAATAATAATAATAATAATAATAAATATGAGTTAAAATTAGTTTCTGAATTAAATGGTTAACCCCTCAATGGGTTTTATTCCTTTTCTTTGCTCTTAGCATTTCGTTTTGTTTAGGTTTTTTTAAAAATATATACAATAAAAATAAAATTTCTTTCCTAAAGATAAACCTAATAGAACTTGATGATGACCATCTTGGATGCACTTCTTATTTGGACATTATTAAGTTTTAAAATATTTAATGATAACCATTTTAGATGCACTTCTTATCTGGTTATTATTTTTTTTGAAATATTAAAATACTCTCTCTCTCTCTATATATATATACACACACACACACACATTAAGTTTAATAAATAAAAGAGATTTAATGATAGTCATTTTGAATGCACTTCCTATTTGACTATTATGAAAATCTTAAAAGGTTTAATGACAACTATTTTGGATGCACTTCCTAGTTGGTTATCACAAAAACCTTTTCAATTAAAAATTTTAAAATCTAAAATGAATTTTTCTTTAAATAAAGGTTTAGTAATAACCATTTTGGATGCACTTCTTGTTTGGTTATCAAGTAAGCTTTTTGAAAAATAAAATAAAAATCAACTAACAAAATGATTTTCCTACCAAAGAATTACGTGAGTTTGATTCTTTATTTCACCTGAGGATACGTAAGAGTAGAGGCCCACTCTTGTCAATCTCAAAAATAATAAAATTAATTTCTTTCCAAAAAAATAAAATGTTTTCTTCTTAAACAAAATTCTTTTGATAATAAAATAAATCTTCTTTAGGAGTAAAATAAATATTTTTGAAGTTATATAATTTTGTACATTTAATTAGGAGTAACCGTCTTTATAACGGATGTCATAGGATGTTAACACCTTCCCTACGCGTAACTGACTCCAAACTCATATTTGGTTCTAAAGACTATTTCACCTTTTTAAAGGGTTTTTCCAATGTTTTCTTTAATAAAATTTGGCGGCAACTCCTCTGTATTTTAATTCTTTTTTTGTCGTCCCGTCGTGACCTCGATTGCAACAGGGTGCTTACTCGATCAGATGTTCCTCAATCGGTCATCCATAGCCCCATGTGCGTTGAGCTTAAAAGGCTTGGGTGTTTTGCTATGCTTGGTCAATCCACAGCCCTCTAGTGTTGAGACTAAAAGGTGTGGGCGTCTGCTATGTTCGGTTGGTTTATCCAAACAGTCTACATAATATACGCAAGCTGGAGGAAGAATGTCTGTACTATAGACTAGAATTTCCTTTCATTTGCCGTATCTTCAGCTGCTGCACAAAAATAAGGGATTAGAATTTTGTCCACCATAAATGCTCCATCAATTGTAAATTATTCTTTTATATTTTATTGACATTTTCTAATGCCACAAAAGTGGCTTTCCACTGTCACATCTTAAAGCGTGTTTGTAAGTACTGGTTGATTTTAGGGTATTCATCTTTTACGTGTGTGAATAAAGTATTAAGATATGGACTATGGCAGGTATGGAAGTCAGAGTAGAAGATAAACTTTGAAACGGAACCCCCTTTCATTTACTTTGAAGTCTGTCCATACAAACTATCTTGCATCTATCTAATAATGACATGGAAATTTCATTGGTTGAATGCAGTTTACTAATTCCTGATGAAGAGCCAAATTGATGTGAAAAAAAAAAGGCAAGTTCCCTAGCCTGGGTAGAAGTTTCTCACCAGTCTGCACCAGAACTACATACAGCTGACATGCTGGCCAATCCTCTAGTCTCTCTTCTACACATCAAAGCATGGTGTGAATACATCTCAACACTTGAGCTAAAGTAATTGGACCGCCTTGTGTTCTTTTTGTTCCAGTCTCTTTGTACTTTATCATTTTTTAATAATGAAAAAAATTGATTAAGCTCAACTCACTATGTGCATTCACAGGTTCTACAGCCGCTGTTAGTGGTAAAGGACTGCTAAGACCACAAGATTGGGAGAATCAGCTTACGCAGATGGAGTGCTTCAACTTTTGTACCTCAGTTTGTTGATATTTTAACATTGCATTTGAATTCAAGCGATTACAGGAACATATATATCGAAGAAGAAAAAACAACCGGATGGAAGGTTTTACCTTGCTTCTGTTCTGCCTTGCCATGCTGAATAATATAGCAGCCACCACTGTCAGAGATACTATTAATACAGTGCAGTCTATCAGTGATGGCCAGATCATAGTTTCAGCTGGAGAAATCTTTGCGTTGGGATTCTTCAGTCCAGGCAATTCAAAAAACCGTTATGTTGGAATTTGGTACTATAAAATCCCAATAAAGACTGTAGTATGGGTTGCCAACAGAGACAACCCTCTTCCAGACTCATCAGGGGTCTTGAAGCTCGATGACACTGGAGTTCTAGTCCTTTTCAACCATAACAAGAGTGTCATCTGGTCTTCCAACTCAACAAGGAAAACACAGTATCCGGTTGCAAAATTAATGGATTCTGGAAATTTCGTTGTGCAGGAAAGCGGCAACAATGACCCAAAAGATTTACTGTGGCAAAGTTTTGATTATCCGGTAGACACAGTCTTGCCAGGACAGAAGCTTGGAAAAAATCTAGTTACAGGCCTGAATTGGTACCTTTCATCATGGAATAGTCCTGATGATCCATCTCAAGGTATATATAATATTCTAGTTGATACTGGTGGATATGCACAATATGTTTTGAGAAAAGGCACTGTCAAAATATTTCGTTTTGGAGCATGGAATGGTATTCACTCTAGTGGGTCACCTCAGGTGAAACAAAATAGTGAATTAGGATTTAATTATGTTTCTAATGAGGAAGAGATATATATTACATATTATCTTATCAACAAGTCATCTCCCTTCAGGATGGTGTTAGCAACAGAAGGAATTCTCAGGGGGATTTATTGGAGTGATGAAGAAAATGGTTGGAAAGAGTTTGGAAAAGCTCCCGTGGATGACTGTGATTACTATGAAAAATGTGGAGCATATGCTAGCTGTAATGTAAACAATGTCCCTCCATGTGATTGCTTGGATGGATTTGTACACAAAACGGCACATATAAATGCTGTTTGTGTGAGGAGAACTTCACTGAGTTGCCATGGAGATGGGTTTTTGAAGTTTTCAGGGTTGAAATTACCAGACACAGAGAGATCCTGGTATGATAGAAATATTAGCCACGAGGATTGTAGGACATTGTGCATGAAGAATTGCTCCTGTACAGCTTATGCAGCCTTGGATATCAGTAAAGGGGCAAGTGGGTGTTTACTCTGGTTTAATGATCTGACTGACATAGAAGAATTCCCTGAAGTTAATCAAGATATATACATAAGGATGGCTAGGACAGAAGTAGGTACGAGATTGTCTCCCAATTGGGAAGTTTTCTTTATTTTGCTTCTTGTTTCTTTCTTTTGTTATCTTCTGTCATTTCTTACCGTTTCCCAACTTCTTCTCTCAGAAGCTATTGAAAGAAAGCAATTACATAAATCAAACATCCGGAAGCAAGAGACTGTAATCATAAGCTGTGTGTTGTCTATTGGAATTTTAATCCTATGCTTAACCTTAATCATTCGTAGACGGTGGAAGACAAGGCAAAAGGGCAGTTAAGTAGTTCTTACTTATAAGTTATGCGTCTTGATTCTTCTATATATTATATTTACTACAAACTTGGGTTGGTTTATCCGCAAATTAGGATAACCTCTATCTGTGAACAAGACGTAAGCTCCCAGTCTGTGCAGGCAAGTTTTATCATGTTACATAACAGATTTTCACTGCCTTCGGTTTCTCTTTCAGTCCTTGAGATTTGTTTAAAATCAGAACCACAATAATTCATTATTCACAAATAAGCAAGCAGAACATTAAAGCATCAAAAGCCTTTAATACAAATCAACAAACTTTACCACATAAACAAAGCGAGGCCTGTTACAGTCAATGGCTGAAAAATAATGTGTGCAATATCCATGTTTGCTTCTATTTTGTTTAGATTTGGGGTGGGGCAGAAAAAGGTAGAAAGAGTGTGGCAGACTGAGCATCTTCTACATTTCAACTTCTTTTTTCTTTACACTCCAATTACTACATTTCAGGAGAAAGAGATGCAAATGTAATAAATGAGCACGAGAAGGAAGATCTGGAGTTACCTACGTTTGATTTGTCAACAATTAGTTCTGTTACCAATAACTTTTCACCTGACAACAAACTAGGGCAAGGTGGTTTTGGATCAGTTTACAAGGTAATGAAATGATAAAATGTCGTCATGAGCCTAGGATGCTCGGTATTAATAAATTTTAATTTGCAGAGTATGTTATAAATTTGACCTCTACGTGATCCAAAAATTGGTTAGAAATGTGAATTTGATGAGACATGTCTTACGTAAATAGTTTGTACGGAAGAAGTTAACTTTTGAGCTAAAGCTTGGTTTATCTGCTGATAGCTTCATTTTAATTCTGTCTGACACATTTACATACTTCCGCTGTGTTGTACTGTTATCAATCAGCTGCTTATCAATCCTCTCTCTTACCCATTTACATTCTAGTTTAGTTTCATATTGCTGAGCTTCTTGAAAAATTTTCAACAATTCTGCATTCTTGCTAAAAATTATTCTATATCGGAATACATCTACTGAATGATGAAATTCAAGTAAATTTACCTCTAACCTATTTTAGGAATTGTGAAGCTTTCTCAATGTATCGTTCGTTATAACTGTCAGGGCATCCTGGATGATGGAAGAGAAATAGCTGTCAAGAGGCTCTCAAAGAATTCGAGACAAGGACTTCAAGAGTTCAAAAATGAAGTTATACATATTGCAAAACTTCAGCACAGGAATTTAGTGAGGCTACTAGGTTACTGCATTCAAGCAGGAGAAAGATTGCTTGTCTATGAATTTATGCCCAACAAAAGCTTGGATTCCTTCATATTTGGTTTGTTTCCAAAGAAACCTTATTCATTATTTAATTCATTTGGAATTATATTCTGTTGAATGGGATATTCTTTGTTTGGAAATTATTGCAATTAAACAGATACATCAAAGAAATCATGCTAGATATGTAAATGAATCTTCTTATGTCCAGTTGTTCATAGCATGGGGACGGGCAATAAATGCTTTTTGCACAGAAGTTTGTTATTCTATTACCTATTGAAACTATTTAAACAGATTTCTCACTAGGTAAAATATGTCTCGTCTGCATTCATACTCTCTGTATCATGGTTCAAACTTTATAATCTTATCTTAAAAAGAGTCCAACTTAGCCAACTTTTGAACCGATGAAAAGAAGAGCATGTTACTAGATTGGCCAAGTCGCTTGGTCATTATCAACGGGATTGCTCGAGGCCTTCTTTATCTTCATCAAGATTCAAGGCACAGAATAGTTCATAGAGACCTCAAAGCTGGGAATGTTTTATTAGATAGTGAAATGAACCCAAAAATCTCAGACTTTGGACTGGCTAGAAGCTTTGGAGGAAATGAAACTGGAGCAAACACAAATCATGTAGTTGGCACCTAGTGAGTGTCTGATTACACCTGTACGGTATGAATATGATGGCATGGCTTTGTTTGAAAATAATTTTTGGTGCACATGATGTGCAGTGGCTATATGCCGCCAGAGTATATAATGGATGGAGCTTATTCAACAAAGTCGGATGTTTTCAGCTTTGGCGTGTTGATATTGGAGATAGTGAGTGGGAAGAGAAATAGAGGATTCTATCATGAAGATAATCTTCTTGGACATGTAGGTGTGAACTTGAATTTTAACCACCATTGATATGCTTCTGCTGCTAACCAAATGGTTTGAAAAATATGCAGGCATGGAGGCTATTTACTGAAGGCAAATGCTGTGAAATAGTTGATGCAACAATAAGAGACTCACTCAATTTATCCGCAGCGCTACGATCAATTCATGTGGGGCTACTTTGTGTGCAACTAAGTCCAGATGACAGGCCAAGCATGTCATCTGTGGTTCTGATGCTGAGCAGTGAATCTGCACTTCCTCAGCCAAAATTGCCTGGATTCTTCTCTAATAGAAATCTGGTTGGGGACAGTTCTTCATCAAGCACTTATATACAATGCTCAAATAATGACATGACAGTTAGCATATTGTCTGCTAGATAGGTTGCATTCCGAACTTAATCTTGGAGCAGTTTAATACGTGTATGTGGATAAGTACCGACTAAAGTAATTGCTTTTCATATGTATGTATTTGTGTGAGATAAGACACAAGTGACTACAATAAATATATATTGCAAATTCAAAACAAAAAAAGAAAAGTGTTCAAAGAGAAGAAAAGTGAAACATGACACTGAAAGGGAAGATATTAAAATGAAGCTCTAACAAATGTGATTCTAGCCATTGAAGGAGAATTTATCAAACTTACCGTATGGAAGAACATGTACTTCCAGTCATTTTTGTAGTGATATAGGCAGATTTGACATCTGCTAACGGTTAATTTTATTTTTTTTTGTTACAAAAAGTTTAGATGAGTTTGGTCTAGGAAGCTCACTAGAGTCGGGGCAGGACGATTAATCATTGTTGACTACTTTATTTAATTCATTTTTGAAATTTGTAATCGTTCTTTCAAGTAAGAATGGATCTTATCATCATAAATTTTTACATTACTTTGTCATGTGTGATGTTTGTTTTTATCTTATAAACTCTTCTACAGTTTTGATAAGGTCTCACCTATTTATGCCTTTGAAGAGAAAAAGAAACTCACTGAGGTCAAGGCAGGACGGTTAATCATTGTTGACTACTTTATTTAATTCATTTTTGAAATTTGCAATCGTTCTTTCAAGTGAGAATGGATCTTATCATCATAAATTTTTTCATTATTTTGTTATGTGTGATGTTTGATTTTATCTTATAAACTCTTCTACAGATTTTGATAAGGTCTCACCTATTTATGCCTTTGAAGAGAAATATGGACAAAATTATCAGATAATAAGGTCATATGAAAATTTAACATTGTATCTATTCTTGTCTTTAACTATTCCGTGACTTGAAATGACATTTTAGTCCTTTGAGATATTTAGTAAATACGTAGTTCTATTGTCTACATTTTACAAAAACTGTTTCATACCATTATTAAAAGATTTACCAAAAAAAAGATACCATTATTAAAAGTGTTACTAATGAGTATTTAAGGATATTGATTAAAATGTATTTAATACATCTGAATTTTGTTAGCATTTTTATTAATTGCTTCTAATTATTTTAAAAATATTAAGTAATTTATGTTTTAATACATTAAATATTTTTTAAATTTTATTTTCTTTTTCTATGAATAATAATTAACTCTCGTCTATTGTTAAGACTGGAGTACTGGATAAAGAGTGAATTAGGAAGACTTTCCATAAAGGTTAACCAGCTAAACTTCAATCAATTGATCCAATCCAACCAACTGACGTTATGACCGTATTTACGTGTCATAATATATAATAGGTTTAGTATATACTAGAAACATCAATCCAACCAATTGACGTTTGTTGTCCACCACCGCTTAATTTGGGCCTTTGGATTGGTCTATTAGTCGGTCATGTTGCCTTGAGTTATAAACTGTTATTCTCACCCCTTTTTCCGCTAAGTTCACCACCTATTTTGCTTTATTTTTTTTTTATGAAAATACTTTTGATAGAAACACTTTTCTATTATGCCCAATACACAATAAAAATGTGTTTTTCATTTTTATTATATTAAAGGGATGTCTCTTTGATACACAATTCTGTCATGTATATACACAACAAAAATATGTTTTCATTATGAAAAGGACAGACACACTCACACACCTCTATAGCACAACAAAAATATATTTTTGCTGTGTATCGTAGAACTATACACAATGAAAATACGTTTTTGTTATGTTATTTTTTCAAAAACAATTAACACAACAAAAACATGTTTTTGTTGTATTATTTTTTCAAAAAAAAAAAAAAAGCACAACAGAAACATGCTTTTGTTGTGTAATTAATTTGCAATATAAGTTACATTTAAAAAAAACTACCTTTTAATATTAAATCAATTGTGATACAAATTAAAATTTTTAATTAAAATTAAATTAATTATGATATAATTTACCCTTTTTTAATATTAATTGAATTAATTATGCTACAAATTACCTTTTTAATTAAAATTAAAGTAATTAGTTACAAGTTACCATTTTTAATAGTAATCGAATTAATAATTATGCAAATTATCCTTTTTAATATTAATCAAATTAATTATAATATAATTTTGAAAAAGGTTTGATACAAGTTATCATTTTTAATAATAATCAAATTAATTATGATGCAAATTTCTTTTTTTAGTAGTATCATAAATTTTATCATAATTAATTCGATTAATATTGAAAAGGATAATTTGCATCATAATTAATTTGATTATTATTAAAAATGGTAACTTGTATCATGTCTTTTTTAAAATTGTATCATAATTAATTCAATTACTATTAAAAAGGGTCATTTGCATTATAATTAATTCAATTACTATTAAAAACAGTAACTTGTATCATAATTAATTCAATTTTAATTAAAAAAATTATATCATAATTAATTCGATTACTATTAAAAAGAATACATTGTATCGTAATTAATTTAATTTCAATTAAAAAAGTAATTAGTGTCATAATTAATTTAATTAATATTAAAAAGGATAAATTATATCATAATTAATTTAGTTTCAATTAAAAGAAGTGATTTGTATCATAATTGGTTTCATATTAAAAGGTAACTTTTTTGAAAAGGTAATTTATATTCTAAATTAATTACATGATGGAATGTGTTTCCGTTATATTAATTTTTGTCAAAAAAAATTAACACAACGAAAACATGTTTTTATTATGTTAAGAGCTCAACGAAAATGTATTTCCGTTATGCGATGGTATGCAACAGAGGGAATTCACCCTCCTTTTAATCTTCATTGCATGCACAGTGCTTCAACTAAGAAAGAAGTTTTCATGTTTCTATGACTAATAACATATTGTTTTTCTTAAATGTGACAGAACCTTTGATATTTGAAGTTTTCTTCTTTGAAGCTTTATCTTGGGAATGTAACATACTAACTTGCCATCAAATAAGTAACATACTGCTTTTTTCTTTTTTTTGTGTTTCATTTGCAGTGTCTTTCCTCTCTAATTGTCTTGTACCATTATTAGTTGTTGATGGAATGATTTGTGATATTTAATGAAATTTGGCTATGATACCTAATTTGCTTGTGATATATTGTTATTAGTTAATTAATTTGATTATATATTGTTATTAGTTAATTAATTAATTTATTTAATTAATTATCCTTCAAATGTATGATATATGATTTATCATAAACTGCAACAATGGGTATTAGTTTGATATCTTTATTATAATTCTTTTGAGTAGACTCAATAATAGTTATTAGATATTAGTGTCTAAGGTTGAGGACAATAAGTTACCCCTAATAGCCAAATATACGAGTATTGTGCCAAATATACTCTTGGCGTAATCTGAAAAGCTTAAATCACCTGCAAAGTCAAATATACGAGTATTTATCCATCGTAAAAGACTTAAACAGGTTGAACACTTGATAAAAGACTTTAAATAGGTTGTGCATGATGCACTCATATAGTTGGTAGTTATTGACTAAGACTTCATCCTTAAATTAGGGATGAAGTAGTCTTGTTAGGACCTACGTGCTACATGAGAAGCAATAACACAATTTGTCAATGAAGGCCCAGTAACAAATACCACCAATTTTGCACCTATAGCAAGACAGGATGGAAACACTCAAACTAATAATACTAAAATGGTAGTTACAACTGAAGTTGCGGGACCTAATTCCACTCCTCTTTTTCCACCAAAAACAAAGAAGAGGAAACCCAATACTAATGGCTCATGCTATACATCAGCTACATGGGAGCACTTTCACAAGATTACCTGAATTTGAAGTCGGAAAACCTACTGCAACTTGTAAATACTATGACAAGAAGTATCATTGTGACCCCAAGATACACGGCACATTTAGTATGCTAAACCATCTTACTTGGGTGGTATATTGTTACCAATGAGCAATAACAAAACCAAACATAATCAAGTCATTGACAATTGGGTGGTAGTTCAAGTCAAATAGCAACTCTTGTTGAAATTCCCACTCAAATGGCTAGAATAAATGCCTTTAGGGCATATTTAAAAGAGGAAAATTCTATTGACAAAAAAAATGAGCTTGAAACATATTTGGCAAAAGTAAGTGTCGATGTAGGTGAAAAATTTGAGTTGCTTTTATAGTAGAAACAAAAATCCTCTTGCTTCCTAATATTGTCAAGTATGGCCAAGGAGCTTTTGCCACTCTTTGTATTGACAATCAAGGTTGTTAAACTTGAGAGTTTACGTAAACTCGTGAAGGATCCATAAACTTGACTCGCAAACCATAAGAGTTTACTTAATATATAAAAATATATTCAAACACCCATAAGTAACATAATAATTCAACATTTCTACCCCATAATTAAGCATAATAGCAAACTATAATAATAAAGTAAGTATGTAACAAAGTTTAGAAGTACATTATTGCTACATAACATCAAACTACACCAAATCATGCATAAATTCATACAAAATATAAGTCTTAAAATGATAGCATTTAAAAAACTAAAAAAGGACTAATGTCTTCAAATCTCCATATCCAATCCTCTAATAACATCATCTCTAAGATCACCATCACCATCACCATCCCATCTCCATCATCATCAAGTTCTTCCTCAGATGAAGAATGCTCATCAGCAACATTGGCATCCAAAACCAAATTATCAAGATCAAAAGCATCCAAAGTTGGATCACTTGAACTTCCTCCAACAAATTCAACATTACTACCATCACCTTCGTCTTAAGGTTGCTCAACTTGAACATTGTCTTCATCAAATTATCACCCTCTTCCGTTATCCATTTATCATCAGATTCAATATTATCAAAAGGAAGAGCAACAATTTTTCTTATTTATCTACTCTTCAACTTCAAGTTTTACATCACATAAACTAAATCATTCATTTTTTTATGCAAGCGGTTTCTTCTCTTTGTATGAACCTAGAAAATAATACATAAAAAACAATTGTATTTGTATGATTACAAATACTGTTCACATGAACAAACACGAAAAAATCTCTTTGTATGAAGCGGAGACGCCATGTGTGAACAATGAACAGAGAACATTGTTCACTCCATCACCTGAATGGAGCTTCATGCCTTCACCTGGATGAAGCTTCACTAGGACAAATCACGAACAAAGAAGTGAAATCGTGAAACGCTGACCAATCATGATCAAGAACAAATCTTGAGGGTTTAAGGGAGAAGAGAAATTGGCAAATCACAATTTGTGAACAAAAAGAATGAAAGGGATGAGCATTGTCTTCTTCAGATCGCGGGAGAATGGCACAAAACGCAAACGAAGAAGAGGAGAAATGAAGTAGGTCATGAGGACTTTGCGAAACACACCTTCATGCCTCAAAACAAGCTTCATTTTCGCTTCTTCTTTTTTTCCCTAACTAACTTGTCGACTTGCCTGCAAACCCGCGATTTTGATTGAGTCCACTTGAGTTCATATAAGCCTACTTAGAAATGATTTTGCTCGCTAATTAAACTAATTACAAGTTGCGGACTCGTAAACTCATTTGATTCTACAAGTTAACTTGCGATTTTGATAACCATGTCGACGGTGGCATCTAAAAGTGCATTCGGCACTGATGGGAGAGTTTTAGACACATTTCGAAACTCTCTCACCCCACAAATGGATAAAGCATTAATTTGTGCCCAAAATTGGTTAAGGCCCTGTTTACTACTATCTAGAGATGTCAATCCAAGTGAAGAACTAGAGAACTTTGAAAATATTGTAATAGGTACCAATTCTTCCTTCACCACTATGTCATTGTTAATTTGTTTGTTTTTATTTGTTAATATATTTCATTTGTTTATTTTCTTATCATGTTCCCAAGAATTTCAAAGGGAACTATAGGATCTTAAGTAGCTAGAGTAGCATTAGGAGTTGGGCTTGCAGATGGTGGAGTTATGTCAATATCATCTCTATCACAGCCAATGACAATTGGCTAAAATTCTATTTAAATATTGTTTGGTATTTGTGTGCTTGTTTTTTGTTTTTTGATATGTGAGTTCAATTTTTACTTGATTACCTATTATTATGCTTTCATTTATAGGTCAGTCTTGACACTTTTACTTATTTTGATGTGCATCCCACTCAATCTATGTAGTGAGCTCATCTTTCAAGGTTTTTTATATAACTATGCTAGTCAATGACAATTTTTTGGTAAGAAAACCTTGGCGTTATTATTTTGTTATTTGCTTGCATTCTGCTTGCTTATAATATTTTTTTTCTTCTTACTTTGTAGAAGTGAACTCAATGGTAATGCTAACTCTTGTGATATTGGAGTAAAGAAAGTGGAGCTTGGCCTTGCATATTTCATTTGTTTTCCTTGTCAAGTATTGAGTTTGATGAAGAACTATGTGCAAATTAGTATTTTAGCTTGGTTCAGTTAAAATTAGGTTTCTTTTGAATTTTTCTTCAAAAATTTCAATGCAAGTTATTTTATGTTTTTTGAAAACATGCATATTGCATGGGTTTCTTTTTATTACACAACTTCTTTCATAACATGCATACTAACCCCTGATAACATCCATTTTTCCTTTTATGTTCTATGGATGCTATAATTTGAGTGTAGAGCCAAAACTCAAACTCTGATAGTTTTGGATGATGTGGGGTCACTCTCTGTGGAAAAGTTTATGTAGAATACCCTATTGCAAGTGCCTTGTAGTCTCCAGATTTAAATTCCTAAGGATGTTAATCAGTGCTTCGTGTGAAGTGGAATTTTTATTGATGAAAGAAGCATTATATTGAAAATATTCCTATTGATGCCATTGTTTTTCCTTTTTTCTTGCTTTTTCGGCCTCCATTCATCTTTGTAGGTGAATTGAAAGAAGTTAATTGGTTGAATTTGGAATTTCTAAAGGTTGAAGTGTTGATCATTAATTTCACATCCAATTGAGTACTTCATACTCCATTGGAAAATATATTTGTTGTCTTCATTTGTTATTTTATTCAATGGTTGAACATTTGCTTAAGTTATTCGGTTCATGCATGCCATCAATAAAGATAAAGTGGTATAGGAATGTACATTGCTGATAAAATCATTCTGCTAATAATTATGTCTTTTTTCCTTTATTTTCTTTGAACTTGTATTCTAGATTTTAATTTTATATATTTTGTCTAGGTGCCAATAAATACTGCACTATGTGTTTGAGTGACTTCCACTTCTCTTTGTTCCAGCTCCTACTTGGAGTCCTTGGGCTGATCAACATACTGTGGAGCAATGGCATTGGGTGATGTTGGGTTGCTGTGCTTTGAGCCCAAGATATAGTAGTATTAGTAATTTGTGATTGACAGATTTGTAATTTTTTTTTTTTTGTAAGGTTAAATTAATCCATAGGTCCTTGAACTCTTTAGGAATTTTTAATTAGGTCCCTAAACTAAAAAAATTGTAATTAAATCATTGATCTTGTAAAAATTTTGTAATTAGGTCCCTAATATTAATTTATGACGATTTAAAACTACCAAAAAATGACAATTTGTGACAGTTTTAAAAATTTTTAGGACTCAATTACAAAAAAAAAATTATAAGATTAAGAACCTAATTACAAAATTTTTTAGTTTGAGGATCTAATTAAAAATTCTTAAAAAGTTCAGGGACCTATGAATTAATTTAACCTTTTTGTAACTAATTGATATATCAGATTTGGAGGAGACATTTGTTAGTAATTAGCAACTAAATACCTATGGTGGATGCCTCAAACTAAAGATTGTTGTTTATTTTTTTTATTTTTAGAATGTTTTCTCAAAATAATTACAGCAATTTAATTAACAAAACTTAATTTTTTTAATCCCTTTTTCCAATTTTGTCCTAAACAAAAAATTTAAATGGGCTCAAATTAGCTTGCCTTGAAAAACATTAAAAAAGTAAAAAAAATTGGGTTAGAATCCATAAAAAAGAATTTTAAAATGGGTAAATTTGATCTAGACTAAAAAATAGATTGCAGCCCAATTTAAGTCCAACTTGTTTTAATCCTCTTGACCCATTTGTAACCCACCCAACCCGAAACCCATCCAACTCGATGATCTATTTGGGCAAAAACAGGTCTATTATACCCAATGGTCATGGTTTGTTGCAATAATTGGGCTTTTTGGGCCTGAACCCACCCGTTGAACACCCCTAGATAGAAGTTAAAAGTTAAAAAAATTAATTAAAATCTTAAAAGATGGTTAAAAGTTGATAACTGATAAACTAGCTAATTAAGTTAAAAACATTTGATTCAATTAACTGTTGAACTAGTTGAAAAGTATAAAATAATATAAAATAACATATTTAATTACTTAGAAGCTGAAATTTTACAATTATATATGTTTAAATAGATATTATTTTTCATATTGTAATTTGTTTTAAATAATTTTTTATCTTAAAATTAGGATAATGATTTTTTAATGTTATTCTTATTTAAAATATTTTTATTAAATGAAATGAGAAAATATAAATAAATTTTATTGTTTTTGAATAATTTTAGATTACAAAAATGATATTTAATGATATTATTGAATCCTCCTCAAGAGCTTAATAATATATTGCTTTCGAAAGAAAGAAATTTTGTGACGATTATTGAGTCTTTTGTGTTGTGCAATGTTTTTTTCATAAAAAAAATTAGAATTTTATTAAATAAATGAATATTTCTTTAAAATTAAAAATATTTATTTTTAAGTAAAATTTCAAATAACATTATTTGAAAAAAGTTAAAATAAACAATACAATTAAAAGGGTAAAAGAAGAATTCTAAAATAATAATAAGGAAAGATGAGAGAAAAAAAATAATAAATTATGTAACGTTTCAAAAAATGGTACAAGTTAATGAAACAAGATACTTTATTAAACAATTTTATTTTAGTTAATTAAATTTTTAAGATACTCAAATAAGGTAGAATTTAGGTTATTTGCCTCGTAAGCACACCCTTAATAAAGTCTTATGCAGGCCTGTAAACTTGATGATATTTATTCACTGTTAACCAAATAAGTGTGCAGGCATGTTCACTATCACAAAAGGGAAATGCTCAGAAATTGTTGATACATCGCTCATACGCTCATAATCATTTAGTTTATCTTAAGTCATAATATGGCTTCTTGTGTGTCTACTAGTGTGCCAAAAAGTCCACAACACAGACAAGCACGTCATCATACGTGGTCATCCATGACGTTGATCGTAGCAAATGGACATTGTCTGAACCAAAATTCTCGGGCTCTCTATTAAAAGATCTCATTGGTGATAGTTGTTTATCAAGTAAACACAAAACTATGGTCGATAAATAATCTCACAATTAGCCAAATGGATCCACTCTAAATGTCAGTTCATAAATGATTCCGTGTTTTTTACAATTAGTTAAGTCAGGTCGGTTTTGATATTTTATGGACTCATGGAAAAACAATAAATTAATAAAATCTTCTTATATATAAACTATTCTAAAATGTAAATATATAAGACATAATTTCATTAAAAATGATATGTTTTATTATATTAAGCAAATAACATAATTTTAACAAATATCAAAAATATGTATCACTTTTTTTCATTCAATTTTCTGCTATACTATCATCTCTCAAAGGAAAAATGTCATTGTCTCATACTAAAGCTTATATATATATATATATATATATATATATGTACTAACTTTTAGTTTTAATTCCTTTATAATTTAAGTTTTGGTTTATGTTTGTTATTTTGTTAAAAAAGTAAATACAAGTCTATGCATTATCATAGGTCCATTACATATTGATATGTCATAGTGAGCTAAAAATTCACTTAACATGGATTTATGAATATAACACATCAGGAAAAAAAAATAACAACTAAGAGAGTGATACTTCTAATCACATGTTACATTTAAATTTGGATATAGAAAAAGAGAAATGAAACAAGATAGTGATTCCAATCGATTTGTGAGTTTATTACATACTTGTCTAGGCTTTTTAATTTTTTAGACCCCTCTCATCCCTAGGCCCTCGGCCATTGTGGCCTTGCCCCTCCAAACTAGGCCCAAGGCCATCCCTAAGCCAAGTCAATACAATAGGAAAAGGTAAAGGGAATTAGGATGGAAAAGTTGTGTACAAATATTAAAAGGAAAGGGGGGAGAATATAAAAGGTAGGAATGACAGAGAGAATTGTACTAGCTAAGGAGAGTGTAGTGTCTCTTGAATACACTTCATAATTTACTTTTCATAATTTACTCTAGTTTCGATCGTCTTTCATTATAAATCCAACCATGGCTATTGATGACATATTGATATCAATAAATTAGAGTATGCTTAATCTAGTTTATATCATAATCCTTTTACAAAGAGTCTCGTTAAGTGTTATGGTTTTCTTACATTCAATAATAGGTTTAGGTTAATTGTTGAATAGTTTTTAGTTTTTTCCATTGCTAATGGTTTTGATAAATCTACAGATTATGTTGATTTAGAGAGCTAATTCATATGACTTTTGGCTCTAGTTTAGAGAAAATTTATGAGAAAATAACCCAATTATATGAAATGTCATGTAGTATGTTTATTGAGTTTTTTTTTTATTAAAAATGGCATGATTTTACTTGGTTATTTGGGTTTGTCAATGTAGGGAACTTGAGCAAAGAAAATGGACAAAGTCAGGATGCTCAGAGAGTCAATTTTCAACTTCTAAGTGCAAGAAAAAAGCAGGTCAGCATTGGTGCCTAGTAGAGGTGACACCTAGCACCAACACACTATTGCAAATTTAAGAAGTTGATGCCCAACGCCAACATGTTTTCAGCTTTTGCAAACTATTTTTTTTATTGTTGGGCCTAATGTACTTTTATGGTCCAGAAAGCCCAAACTCATTATAAAAAGGCTAGAACTATACATTTGAGACTGTTCTTTGACTCATCTAAGGACTAGAAGCGAGGAAAAGCTTAAAGACTTATATCTAGCTTTGAATCTTGAAGAATTAGGGTTTGATTTTCAAGATTCATTGCTTTCTTTCTGTCCTCTTTTTATTTTCTGTGTGTTTAGTTTCTCTGAGTTTCTAAACCCCTTTGGAGTTAGGTTAGGATGAACCGTGATTCGAATCCTTTGTAATTTTTTTCCCTTTTGAACCTTTGGATTATTAATGTAATTTAGTTGTTAATTTTATGCATAATGCTTTTTCTATGTGTGACACCCATTAGAAATTGATGTGTAATTCAAACCTTGTAATTGGAAAATTGGGATTTGAACTGTTCTATTATAGTAACCATATAATTCTAAAACCTAAGTATAAGAAGAGAGCTTGTATGCCTTCTCATTAATTTCTTGCTCTTAAAACTTGTGACCTAGTTTACTCGACTAAGGGATCAAAGTGTGAAATTAGGAACAAAGGGTTTACCGCCTAAGGAATTAGATTTGAATTAATTTAGAGAAATTAAAGGTAAATTGCCTAATAGGAACATGTTTAAAAGAGAAAGGAATTACATTGGGGAAAAATCACTAGGGATTTCGAGGCCTAACCACTTTTGCTCATTGATATTTTAAATATTTCTTAATTGCGGTCTTATTTTATTTAATTCCAAAAACCATAAAAATTTCCAATTTCTTTAATTCTTAAACACGCAAGTAATTGTTTTGTTGAATTAAGATTAATCCATAATCCTTGTGGAGATGATACTTTACGTAATATTATATACCTGTATCACTGGTATACTTGTCATGATCTTAACAAGTTTTTGGCGGCAATGGGGATTATGTATCTAATACCAATCCAACCATTGTTGATTCTTTTTTATTTATTTTAATTTTAATTTAATTTAATTTTATTTATTTCTACTCTTGTTTTAATTTTTTTTTATTTTACTCCTTTACCTCTTATGGTTTCTATTGTTAGTATATGCATAGACATAGCTAGGGTCCTGAAAGGCTAATCTTTGACCCATAGATCGAGAAGACTGCAAAGGGTCTTATAAAAGAAACTAAAGAAAGAAAACAACAGTAAAGGCTTTGAGCTTAGGAGTGCAAAGCTAGTTCCTTTCACACCTTTGAGAGTCTGAGGTAGAGACCTACGAAGCAATGGAAGAAGAGCAACCAAAAGAGCAGCCATAGCCACAGCCTAGGCGCATTCTTGGTGATTTTTGCAATATTAGGGTTTTCATGGACTTGCTGTTATTAATCCTTCTATCAATGTTAACTTCCAAGTAGCACTTCTGAGTTTGTTGCGATAGAACCAATTTGTTTGAGAAAGGATGGAGGATCCCAATACTCACGTCTTTAAGTTATTAGAGATTTATGAGATAGTGAAATTTATGATGTCCCAGAGGAGGCCATCAGACTTAGATTGTTCTCTTTGACTTTGAAGGATGATGCTCAAGAGTGGTTCTAGACTCAACCACAGAGAGTCCTTGCTTCTTGGGACAGGATGATCCCTCAGTTTATTGACCGTTTCTTTCCTCGCCTTTTGTACTTCCAAAGGAGAAATCATATAATCAACTTTTAACAAAAAGAGGGTAAGGACTTGTTTGATGCTTGGAAAAGGTATTGATCTCTTTTTAAAAAATGTCCTAATCATAGTTTTGATGATCTTGAGTAGGTGTACTATTTTCTTGTTGGTCTGAGAGGCCAAACTCGAATGATCCTTGATGCCTCAGTTGCAGCCACCATGAATTCCAAGATTGTTATAGAGGCTATAGAGATCATTGAGTTTATGGCTTCTAATGAGTACAACATCCAATATAATAAAGGCTTGAGCTCAAGGAGAGGAGTATTAGAGCTGGATACAAAAAGTGCCCTACTAGTATAGTAGAAGCTCATGTCAAACCAACTGGAGTCCTACACCAAGCAGTTAAAACTCATGCAAACTAGATACTAAAGATCCCAAGCTGCTCCAGTTTAAGTAGTTCAAAACTTACATTATGTTTTCTGTGGAAGCCCTCATGCTAATAGGGATTGTGTCCTTGAAAAAAGTTATCATGAAGATGTGAATTATATTCAGAATTATGGGAGGCAGTGGTACAACCCTTACTCTAACACATATAACCCTAGGATGAAAGAGCACCCCAATTTTTCATGGAAACAAGATGAGGGTCAACCAAACAAAAGGCCTTGACAGCAGCAGCAAAATAAGAAAAGCCCCTCATTGGAGGAGATGATGAAGCAATTTATGCAGACTACTAATGTCTTCATAAAAATTTGGAGACTCAAGGGGGTCAGCTGGCTAAGCAAATGGTAGAAAAGTCTAGTAGTGCTTTTTTCGGAAACACCATTGATAATCCCAAGGAGTATTGTAATGTTACAGATCTAAGGAGTGGTAGAACTGTTGATTCTACAACTACAAGCTTTGAAGTTAGAGATATTGATGTCTTTAATGAAAAAGCCTCAAAAGAGGAGGAAGAGGCAAAGAAAGAAGTAGGGGACTTTGAAAAGAAAAGGCTAAAATTAGTGGATGAGAACTCTATCCTTAGAAAAAGTAAAAAACAACTTTTGAAAGATGGAGACAAGCCACAGGAAATTCGTTCTTATGTTTAAATGCCATATCCTTCCAAGAAAAAGAATGATAAGGAGGAAGCCTTTGTCAGGTTCCTTGATATTTTTAATAGGCTCTAAATCAACCTTCTTTTTGCAGAAGCTCTTGAGCAAATGTCCACCTATGCTCGCTTCACGAAGGACATCCTTATGAATAAATGACGGTAGAAAGATAGGGAGGTGATGGCTTTAAAAGAATCATGCAGTACTATATTACAAAAGAAGCTACCTCCTAAGCTCAAAGATCTTGAAAGCTTCACTGTTCCCTACACTATAGGGAATGTGACTATTGATAAGGCCCCTTGTGATTTGGGGGCTAGCATTAATCTCATGCCATTACCTATGATAAAGAAGCTTGGTGGATGTGACATTAAACTTGCAAATATGGCTATATAGTTAACTGATAGATCCATCAAACATCCTTATGATATCACGGAGGATGTCCTTGTCAAGGTTGATAAATTCGTCTTCCTTGCTGATTTTGTTATTCTTGATATGGAGGAAGATTTTGAAGTACCTTTGATTCTTGGCGACCATTCTTAGCCATAGGGAGAGCTCTTATTAATGTTCAGAGGGGAAATTAATCTTCAGGTTGAATGAAGACACCATCACCTTTAATGTCTTTAAGGTTATAAAGCACCCTAGTGACATAAGAGGATGCTTTATGATAGAGATAGTGGATGAGATGACTTAGAACTCCTCTAAGCAAGACACGCCTTATGTACCCTTTAAAAGGATGAAAGTGAATTTTATTGAGTATTGTGATGATGAGCTTGAAAGCATCATAGAAAAGTGCCTATTAAATTTAGAGATTTGGATACATGCACATGTTGAGAAGAGCTAGGAGAAAAAAGCAAAGAAAGAGAAGAAGCAGCCAATGGAGGTATCTAAAAATCATTAGGCGACCCTCTAAGAGAAAATCTTCTACCCAGGCCAACAGGTATATTGTTCTAAATCTAAATTTCATTTTTGGTAGGAAAACAAAAGTCCAAATGGTCAGAGCCCTTTGTAGTTAAAGGAATTACAACTAAAGGAACGGTGAAGATGGAAGATCTAATTTCAAAGATGTGTCTCAAAGTTAAAAGAGACAAACTGAAGCCTTATCATGAAGGAAAGATAGAGAAGATAAATGCTCCTTTTATTCTAAAGGAACCTTGAACAACATTGGATCTGTCAGGCTCTGACGTTAAACAAGTGCTACTTAGGAGGCAACACAAGCGTTTTTACCTTTATTGTTTTATTTTTTTTAATTTTAGATATTTTTTCTTCACTCTTTTTCGTTTTCCTTTCTTTTTAGGAATTCACAGACTAAAGGGTGTGGTGATACTTCACATAGTAGCTTCCTTGGGGTCCTTTTGAATGCTCCGTGCTTACTTGAATCAGGGAAGTCCTTCTTACTCTCTTTACTTCTTACCTATTTTGTATAATGTAGTTTAAATTGAATCCTATGCGCTATTGTGATAGTATGTGATTTATCCTCTTTTACTCCTTCTATTTCTTAGATATCATATTTTGGTGTTGCCTGTTAAAAAAAAGTTTGTTTTGTGAAATTACTTGGTTGTCACTTTTCTTTGTATGTCACTCATACTTTGATGATTGTGAACCCTTTGAGTAATACATGATAACACTTGCTAGTTTTTGAAATTGCATGTACCTTGTGGTTTCTTTACTCTCAACCTTTATAAGACTTTGAGCCAAAATAGTACATTTTATTCAGTGTATTTTTTCATTGCATGTTATTTGCTTCAGAACTTAACTTACTTCTTATTGTTGTTGCTTGACCTGTTCACACATATATGATAGAGGCACATTTTTCTTTAAGCTAGGGCCACAATTAGCTACCTTATACACTTATACTTTGCTAAACTCTTTGAGTCTTAATCACATTGTTCTTTATATTAGCTCATTATAAGCCAAAAAGTGAAAAACAATATTGTCCATCTTGATTCGAATTAAGGGGTTGCTTTCTTATAGGATACTTGTGGTTTGATCTTAAGTTTAGGGTTATATATTTGCTTGTGGACAAGCAAATATTTTAAGTTTGGGGTGGGTATATAGAAATTTTTGTTATGTCTGCTTTGTTTTATTTTGTTATGAATATGTTGAAAAAAAAAGAAGAAAGAAGAAGAAGAAAAAAATTAAAAAATTGAAAAAAAAGGAAAAAAGCAAAAGAGATAAAAAAAAAAAAAAGATGTGTTGCTTTTTGTTTTACTGTGTTTCAAATAATGTTGTAAATAAGTGGATATGAGAAATTTGACAGACATGAACATTAATGCCAAAGGATGACTGTGTGACGTGAATATATGATTTTTTTGAAAATTCCTTAATTTTAATTCTGTAGTGATGCATAACATTCTATACTATAATTTGCAGTTTAATCCATGTAGGTTTACATACATTTTAGCTGTTTAAGAATAGTTTTAACTTTAATTTTCTTAGGCCATTTGCTTGGAACTCTTTAAGTGTGTTTTTGGGTTTTATTTGTGAATTTCAAGAGAAAAGTTTAGCATGAATGGATTAGCTTTGGATTAAGGAAGAGCAAGCAAGGAAAGGATCATAAGCATCTATACTTGGAGAAAATGTGTGACAAATTTTAGGAAAGCGCCAGAAGGCACCACAAGGATGACTATGGCAAACACCATACCTGTGGTAAATTTCAGGAAGACACCATAGAAGCTACCAAAGAGCACCAAGGCTGCCTATGGTAAACGCCATGCTTGTGGCACATTTCTAACCAGCTTTTCTTTGTTTTTCTATTTTTTATTGCTTTAGGCTTGGACCCTTATGTAACTTTAGACATAAATAGACTTATTAGGCTTAGGAAAAAGGTTTGAACCTTGCACTCTTTATGGCTTAAAGTGAGAGCTTTGGATTATGATCTTCTTTTCTTTCTCTTAAAGTTTAAATGCTTTTCTTTCTTTCTTGATTGTTTTTTATGACTATGTGTGAGTAGTCATTTTTATTCTAGGATTGGGTGTAGCCCTATGAACATTTAATGAAGTAATTTCTTTTATCTTTGTGTTATTCTTGTTCTATCTTGATTTTTTCTCTATTGATTTTCTTTATGTAAAACAAATTGGCCATATTTTACATAACCTTAGGGATTTGGGGAAGTATCGAAAGGTGAACTTAAATACTAGAACTATAGGGAAGAAACCTAGATCTAAACAACGAAAGTAGATGAAACTTTTGGGGATTAGTTGAATTGACAAAGAGCTCATTAGGTCTACTTAAACACAACCACTATGAAAGTAGGGTGCTAATTTGATTAGACACCTCTCTGTATCTTGAAAGGGAACGGAGGGTACCTTAGGTTAATTCATGCTCAAGAAGAATAAGTAGGAACACGAGGTAAAGGAATTAATTTAGTAAGCATCATAGGGTGAATCTCGACCCTAAAGTTTTCTTTTATTAAATTAATATCAATTTTATTTGCTTGTTTAGTTGAATTTCTAATTCTTTTGATCTCAAACCTACATTCCCAAATTCAATTCTTTTTACTTAATTTATATTAAATTGTGATAATTACAATGCCAAACACACAATTCCTGTGGAAAGAACGATATTTATTACTGTGACGATACCGTACACTTGTGATAGTGTATCACTTAGACTAGATCCAAATATTTTTTCACCTATGTCCCTAACCTCATTACAACTTGTAAAAGACCTCTTAAGTGTGTGCACTTATTTTGTAATGATGATTTTAGAATATTGTTAAGCATATGGTAGGGAAGACATAGGATGATGTCAAGTGTAAATGGAACCCTTCTTTGGTAAGTTGAGTGAAACACTTAATCCTACAAGGAGAGTGATGTAGGCAGAGAGTGTAGGTAGTGAAACTACTATCTTGTGTTGGCTTGTTTTGATTTAGAGGAGAATCATGACCCTTAGGACTAAGTTGAATAAATTTATTTTGTGCAACCATTTTGAAAGCAACATTGACTTGTGAAACACATGAGATTGATTGAGTTGATGCAATAGGACTGACTTCGACCCTTAATATCTAACTATTTGTTACTTGGGGACAACCAAAATTCTAAGTTTGGGGTTGTGATATATCTATAGATTATGTAGATTTAGAAAGTTAATTTAGATTATTTTTTGCTCTAGTTTAGAGAAAATTTATAAGAAAATAACCCAATTAAATGAAATGCCATATAATATGTGTTATTGAGATTTTTCATTAAAAATGGCATGGTTTTACTTGGTTATTTGCTTTTATCAATTTAGGAAACCTGAGAAAAGAAAATGGACAAAGTCAGGATGCTTAAAGAGTCAATTTTCAACTTCTGAGTGCAAGGAAAAAGCAAGTTAGCATTAGCGCCTAGCGAAGGTGGTGCTTAGCGCCAACGTGTTGTTACAGATCTAAGAAGTTGACGCCCAATGCCAAGAAGTTTTTAGCTTTTGTGAACTATTTTTTTTATTGTTAGGCCTGATGTAGTTTTATGGTCTAGAAAGCCCAAACTCATTATAAAAAGGCTAGAACTACACATTGTGATTATTCTTCTACTTATCTAAGGACTGGGAGTTTGAAGATTTATCTCCGGCTTTGGATTTTGAAGAATTAGGATTTGATTCTTAAGATTCATGGCTTTCTTTCTATTTTCTAGTTATTTTCTTTCTATGTTAGTTTCTCTATGAGTTTCTAAACCCCTTTGGGGTTAGGTTAGTATGAACCATGATTGGAATCCTTTGTAATTTGTTTTTGCTTCTGAACCTTTTGATTATTGATGCAATTCAATTGTTAATTTTATGCTTAATGTTTTTTCTATGCGTGACACCCATTAGAAATTAATTTATAATTTAAACCTTGCTATTGAGAAATTGGGGTTTGAAGCGTTCCATTTTAGCAACCATATAATTCTAGAACCTAGGGATAGGGAGAGAGGTTGTACACCTTCCCGTTAATTTCTTGCTTTTAATGCTTGTGATTAAGTTTGCTCGCCTAAGGGATAAGGGTGTGAAATTAGGAATAAAGGTTTACCACTTAAGGAATTAGGGTTGAATTAATTTAGAGAAATTGAAGGTAAATTGCCTAATAGAAACAGGTTTAGAAGGAAAGAAATTACATTGAGGAAAAATCACTAGGGATTCCAAGACCTAACCACTTTAGCTCATTGATATTTTAAATATTTCTTAATTGCAGTCTTACTTTATTTGATTCCAAAAACCATAAAAATTTCCAATCTTTCTTTAATTCTTAAACATGTAAGTAATTGTTTGGTTGAATTGAGATTAATCCATGATCCTTGTGGAGACAATACTTTACTTAGCATTATATTACTTGTACGATTGGCATACTTGCCATGATCTTATGGTTTCTATAGACAATTAGTGCTAGATTGTTACATCATTTGATTGAAGTCAACAAAGCCAATTTGTAGTACCTATGAAAGGAAAAAAAAAAAAAAAGCATATTGAGAGGAGAAGGATGTAGATGATGTTGAGGAGTGATACAGGTTCTTCTCAAAATCCTCCAGGTATTTCTTTTTCACTTTTCTATTATATCATTACTTCTACAATTTAATGTCTTTTAAAATAATAATGCTTGGCTTTATTCACTACTGATGTTCAGTTTCTATCAAATAATGTGGGCTTGTTTATTTTTAAGCACATTAGGATTTTCTTTGTGTTCACAAAAAAGTATTGTGTGAGGTTAAATATTTTGTTGTTTATGCTGACATTGCTTTGCTTTGTCACTACGTATAAATTCTATGCTTAGTTTCATTGGATGCTTATTTGATACTTTGAATAGAAAATTGGCACCTATTGCATAATTGGTTTATTGAATATTTAGATGAAGTGAACCTTTTGGGCAATTTTTATTAACATTGACAGTAGCAAAATTGAATGTCCTTTAAATTCCTTTTACTTTCAACAATCATGTGATTAACACTTGTTTGTGTTTTTTTTTTCCTTCATACTTTGTCTTGATTCTTGCTTACCCATGCATTAAACTTACATATATATATGATTGAAACATTTTCTTTCATTTGCTAGAGTCAAATAAGTCATCCTTACATCATCCATTGCTTAACTCCTTTAAGCCTAATATTACCCTGTTGTTGTGATTGAATTACTTCATTGCAAGCCACAAGATGAAAAATAATTTTGTCCTTTTTCTTTAGGATCAATATATAGATGTACAATTAGATTAGAAGTAGGCCACAAACCAAATTTGGGACTTACTCTTTTAGATGCTTGGAGACAAACATCTGTTTAAGTTTGGGGTGGGGGTAGGCCAATACGTCCTACTTATTCCATAGTGATATATATTTACATCTTATTGTGCAAATTGTTCCAAAAAATGAAAAACTATGAAAAGAAAAAGAGAAAGAATAGAACTAAAAGCTAAAAGAAAAAAAAAGAGCAACAAGAAATAAATGGTCAATATGGAAAAATTAGGCTATCATTATCTAGAAAGACATAAATGTCATGTTGAAGATAGGCATTCACATATAAATCATCATTATGATAAATAGAGCAATTGTTATTATTGAAAATAATGCAAAAACCTCATTGGTCCAACATACAAATTGAAATCATATTAATTTGAAACAAATTTTAGAACATAATAACAACCATATAATATTAGTACTTAGCTAGTGGGCATTATTAAAGAAATTGATCCTAAAGATAAAGCAGCAACATTTACTTCATTCCCTACTTGAAGATTCATTTTTCCTTTCCTCAGCCATCTAATTATTTATCCTTGTAACATATTGTAGATGTTAAAACTATTGCCTATATGTAATAAACATTGAAGAATCAGTGACACTTAAAGAAATCATGAAAACATTTTTCTTAATGTCTCACCTTGTTTCTTGTTTTTCAAAGAATCAAGATAATTTTTAAAGTTTCTCTACTAATCCTTACAAAAGAAACATTTAGCATTAGCTTGGTCAACTTTTTCCTTTTTGTGCCTATATATATGTATGTATGTATGTATACATACATACATACATACATATAGATATATATATATATATATATTCCTTTTCTTCTTTTCTTAGAGGTCTTGCCAATCACCATGACAATTCCTTTATTCTTTTCAAAGGCAACTTAATTTTCATAATCAACAAGTCAAATATATCATGCAAATCACAGTTCATCTTGTTCAAATATTGAAACTCACAATAAATTGTGAGAATTAATCAAGAAGTGATTGTAGAATCAAATCCTAGAAATGCTCCTTTCTAAATTTGCTCCCTAACTTCTCAAGTTATTCAATCAGGTGAATCATCCTCGGAACACAAGGTCCATCTTTAGCATTTGTAATCAATAAGAACCTAAACAAAGCCTTAGATAACTAATATCTAGTTGTCCTACTTTGTCCACCATGCATCTTAAGATGTTTGGTGATTGTAGGAGGGTTTATATCCTCATGTTGTCTTAGATGTTTTGAACTCATGAATGCTAGAATGATGCATTTGATAGAAAAGCATTCTTTTAAGTATTTTCGATAAGCATTGGTCACTTCAACATATCACTTAGATTAGGTGGTGCAGTTTTATGAGGCTTGTCAAGTGTATCAGTAAGCGTTTTATGCATGAGAACAGTTCTTATATTCTAGTACCAATCATCATAATTGGCTCCCACTAATTTTTAGTTTCAAATATGCAACAAAGTGATAAAGAAGACATATTGGATATACAAGCATGTAGTAAAACATAATTATGTCAAAACATATTTTACATATCAAAAAAGGCATAGGCTTCATATAACAATCATAATGGTTTCAATATTTCTATTAATGGGAAAATTTCTTAAAACTATGAACGAACCACTTGGTTATTGAGTCATTTCTGACAAGGATCCCCTCACATTGGGTGATGCCTTCTCTATTATAAGGACCCCTTTTATACACCTTGCATCCTAGTCTTAAAATCAAACTAATAACATCCTAAATATAAATGATAAGAATAATATCTTGATCTTTATCAAAACAACATTATAAAGATTTGAAATTGTAAAATTTAAATTGTTCTGTCAACAATTCCTCCCACATTAAAATTTTCAACTCTCCCTGTCATGGATGTTCGACACAATCATCTTCGTGATTTTTTTCTTGTTCACATCATGTTTTTGCTTTGCAAACTTTGGTGTGCTCCTTGCATTATCTCTTATCTCAATATTCCTCCACTAGTAATGGATGGTTATACTTCTTGTATTTGCATGCCTTAAGCTACAGCCAATGGGACACCGTGCTTGACTTCCACATCACCAAGATGACTTTTAACACAAGGATTTCACACAGATCCACCATCAACTTCATTAAGCTTCAATATTAGTCTGACTGGTCACCAAACCACAAACTTTGATACCATTGTTGGGAAAATAAATCCCTTCCATGCACAACAATTAGGATCAAAGGCTAGAACATACCCAAAACAACACAAATGGAAACAATGAAGGGATTCAAATTTAATAGTTTAGCACCTCTTGTCTACATTCATGAGAACATCTCAAAAATATTTTTCTTTCAAATAAGATTACAAGTTTTCTGAGCAAACTTAAAAAACTTTTTCAATCACAAGTTTTTTGAATAAACTTGAGAAACCCTCTTCGTTAAATGACCCACCTCTAACATTGGGTGGTGCCCTCTCTATTCACAAGAGCACCCTTTTATACACCTTACATCCTATTTTTAAAACTAAACTAATAACATCCTAAATATAAATGGTAAGAATAATATCCTTATCTTTAATTCTGTAAATAACGTTCTAAAAATTTGAAATTGAAAATTTGAATTATTCTCTTAATAGCCAACAAAATCCCGTGTTCAACCATTTTCTGATGACCCACACAGAGTTTCACACAAGTTAGAAATGGATCACTCAACCTTGTGCCTCGGGCACAACCAGCGTTGTAGGCCCATGACGCTACACTTTCTCTGATGACCCACACAGAGTTTCACACAAGTTAGAAATGGATCCCTCGACCTTGTGCCACGGGCACAACCAGCGTTGTGGGCCCATGACGCTACACTTAAACCATTGAATGGTATACCAAGTCACCATTTGCTAACCTGGATTTTAACTACCTTATCTTGCAAGCAAATGATCGTTGACCTAAGCCAGAGTATAGATCAAGATAGTTTCATCGTAATGGCCACGAGCTATTCAGTCTTTCTTAACGTTACTAATCACTGTTAATTAAAAGAATTGACTTGCATTTGATTCAGTCTTACATTAATGAATTTAGACATGAAGATAGACGGACCACCCTTCAGCCATCATAAGCATGCACTAGCCAGCTTCTCTCCCCGTGCTCGATATTTCTGTATGTCACTTTTGTCGAGTTGAATCAGGGTATGCCCACTTAAGGATAAAACTATCCCAAGCTTATTTTTCTATTCACAAATAGAGGTTTGTCATCAAAAATCATTTTTTAATCACATTAGAATGCATTACCGCGGCAGCTCACTGCCAATATTTGTATGCTCTCACAAAATTATAGCCATCAAATTATACAGTAACTGAGTCCCCGCATGAGTGTCTTTGTGCTGTTTATTAATAGCAATTACAAACTATAAATAATCCGTAACCACAGCAAAATTTATTAATTGAAAGAAAAAATGATGAAGCCCAACTCCTTTTGTGCATTCACAGGTGCTATTGACACTGCCAGTGTTAGAGGACTGGCACTGCTAAGACCACTAGATTGGGAGAATCAGCTCATGCAGATGGAGTCCTTCAGATTTTGTGCTTCAGTTTGTTGATATTTTAACGCTGTAATTTGAAACAATAGATTACAGGAACATATATATTGAAGAAGAATAAACAGCCGGATGGAAGGCTTTACCTTGCTTCTGTTCTGCCTTGTCATGCTGAATAATGTAGCGGCCACCACTGCCAGAGATACTATTAATACATTGCAGTTTATCAATGATGGTGAGATCATAGTTTCAGCTGGAGAAATCTTTGCATTGGGATTCTTCAGTCCAGGCAAATCCAAGAACCGGTATGTGGGAATTTGGTACAATAAGATCCCAACACAGACTGTAGTATGGGTTGCCAACAGAGATAGCCCTCTTACTGACTCATCAGGAGTTCTGAAGCTCAAAGAAACTGGAGTTCTAGTCCTTCTCAACCATAACAAGAGTGTCATCTGGTCTTCTAACTCATCAAGGTCAGCACAGTATCCGGTTGCAAAGCTTTTGGATTCTGGAAATTTCATTGTGCAGGATGTAAACAACAATAATGACCCAAAAGATTTACTGTGGCAAAGTTTTGATTATCCAGTGGACACAATCTTGCGAGGACAGAAGTTTGGAAGAAATCTAAAGACGGGCCTGAATCGATACCTGTCATCATGGAATAGCTCTGATGATCCATCTCATGGTCAATATAATTATCAAATTGATACATGTGGATATCCACAATTTGTTATGAGAGAAGGCACTGTCAAAAGATTTCGATTTGGATCATGGAATGGTATTCAGTTTAGTGGGGCACCTCAGGTGACGAAAAACAATACAATGGGAGTAGGTAATTTTGTCTCTACTGAGGAAGAGAAATATTATATATATGATATTTTCAACAAGTCAACTCCCTTTACGCTGGTGCTAGCAGCAGATGGATTTTTCAAGGCAAATTACTGGAGTAATGAAGAAAACGATTGGAGAGTTTACAAGAGTTCCTCTGGATGACTGTGATTTCTATGATAAATGTGGAGCATATGCTAGCTGCAATATAAACAATTTCCCTTCATGTAATTGCTTGGATGGATTTGTGCACAAAACGGCAGATATACATAGTGCTTGTGTGAGGAGAACTTCACTGAATTGTCATGGAGATGGATTTTTGAAGTTTTCAGGGTTGAAATTACCAGACACAGAGAGATCCTGGTTTGATAGAAATATTAGCCTTGAGGATTGTAGGATATTGTGCATGAAGAATTGCTCCTGTACAGCTTATGCAGCCTTGGATGTCAGTAAAGGACCAACCGGGTGTTTACTCTGGTTTAATGATCTGATTGACATAAAAGAATTCACCGAAGTCGATCAAGATATATACGTAAGGATGGCTGGGACAGAAGTTGGTAAGAGATTGTCTCCCAAATACGCTGTTTTCTTTCTTTTGCTTCTTGTTTCTTTCTTTTGTTATCTTTTGTCATTTCATACTGTTTCCCAACTTCTCTTTCTATCAGAAGCTATTGAAAGAAAGCAATTACATAAACCCAACATTCGGAAGCAAGAGACTGTTATCATAAGCTGTGTGTTGTCTATTGGAATTTTAATCCTATGCTTAACCTTCATCATTTGTAGACAGTGGAAGACACGGCAAAATTATGGTTAAGTAATTCTTATAAGTTTAAATTATAGGCCTTGATACTTCTATATATTATATTTTCTGCAAACTTGAGCTGTTTAATCCACAAATTTGCATCACCTCTATCTGTTATCAAGATCTAAGCTCTCAGTTAGAGCAGGCATGCTTAATCTTGTCACATAACAGATTTTCGCTGTCATGGGTTTCTCTTTCTCTCCTTGAGATTTGTTTAAAATCTCAACAATAATAATTCATTATTCACAAATAAACAAGTAGATCATTAAAGCTTCAAAAGCCTTTAATACAAATCAATAATGTTTATCACATAAACAAAGTGAGTCCCGTTTTAGCTGAAAAATACTGCGTGCAATCCATGTTTGCTTCTATTCTGTTTTAGATTTGGGGTGGGGCAGATAAAAGTAGAAAGAGTGTGGAAACTGAGCATGTTCTACATTTTAACTTCTTTTTTCTTTACACTCCAATTACTACATTTCAGGAAACATGAAAGGCAATCTAGAAAGAGATGCAGATGTAATAAATGAGCACGAAAAGAAAGATCTAGAGTTACCTATGTTTGATTTGTCTACAATTAGTTCAGCGACCAATAACTTTTCACCTGACAACAAACTAGGGCAAGGTGGTTTTGGATCAGTTTATAAGGTAATGAAATGATAAAATGTTGTCATGGGCCTAGAATGCTCAGCATTAATAAATTTTAATTTACACACTATATAATAAATCTGACCTATATATGATCCAAAAATGGTTAGAAATGTGAATTTGATGAGACAGGTCTGTGCCAAATAGTTTGTACGGAAGAAATTAACTTTTGAGCGAAAGCTTAGTATATCTGCTGATAGCTGTAGTTTAATTCTGCCTGACACATTTGCATACTTCCTCTGTGTTTTACTGTTATCAATCAGCTGCATATCAATCCTCTGTCTTACACATTTACATTCTAGTTTAATTTCACATTGCTGAGCTTCTAGAAAAAATTTTCAACAACTCTGCATTCTTGCTAAAAATTATTCAACATTGGAATACATCTACTGAATGATGAAATTCAAGTAAATTTACCTCTAACCTATTTTAGTAATTGTGAAGCTTTTCAATGCATCATTCGTTATAACTGTCAGGGCATCCTGGATGATAGAAGAGAAATAGCTGTCAAGAGGCTCTCAAAGAATTCGAGCCATGGACTTCAGGAGTTCAAAAATGAAGTTATGCATATTGCAAAACTTCAGCACAGGAATTTAGTGAGGCTACTGGGGAACTGCATTCAAGCAGGAGAAAGATTGCTTATTTATGAATTTATGCCCAACAACAGCTTGGATTCATTCATATTTGGTAAGTTTCCAAAGAAACCTTATTCATTGTTTAATTCATTTCGAATTATATTCTCATTTGTTGAATAAGATATTCTTTGTTTGAAAATTATTGCAATTAAACAGATACATCAAAGAAATCATGCTAGAATGTATATGAATTTTAATATATCCAGTTATTCATGGCATGAGGAAGGGCAATAAATGCTTTTGCACTAGAGTTTGTTATTCTATTACCTAGAGAAACCGTTTAAACAGATTTCCCACTTGGTAAAATATGGCTAGTTTGGATTCAAACCCTCTGTATCATGGGTTCAGACTTTGGAATCTTATTTAAAAAGGAGTCCAACTTGGCCACATTTTGAACAGATGAAAAGAAGAGGATGTTACTGGATTTGCCAAGGCGCTTGCTCATTATCAATGGAATTGCTCGGGGTCTTCTTTATCTTCATCAAGATTCAAGGCATAGAATAGTTCATAGAGATCTCAAAGCTGGGAATGTTTTGTTAGATAGTGAAATGAACCCAAAAATCTCGGACTTTGGACTGGCTAGAAGCTTTGGAGGAAATGAAACTGGAGCAAACACAAATCATGTAGTTGGCACCTAGTAAGTGTCTGATTACACATATATGGTATGAATATGATGGCTTGGCTTTGTTTGAAAATCATTTTTTGTGCATGTGATGTGCAGTGGCTATATGCCGCCAGAGTATATTATGGATGGAGCTTATTCAACAAAGTCGGATGTTTTCAGCTTTGGGGTGTTGATATTGGAGATAGTGAGTGGGAAGAGAAATAGAGGCTTCTGTCATGAAGATAATCTTCTGGGGCATGTAGGTTTGAACTTGAATTTTAACCACCTTTGATATGTTTCTGCAGCTAACCTAATGGTGTGAAAAATATGCAGGCATGGAGGCTATTTACTGAAGGCAAATGCTGTGAAATAGTTGATTCAACAATAAGAGACTCACTCAATTTATCTGCAGCACTAAGATCAATTCATTTGGGACTACTGTGTGTGCAACTACGTCCAGACGACAGGCCAAACATGTCATCTGTGGTTCTGATGCTGAGCAGTGAATCTGCACTGCCTCAGCCAAAATTGCCTGGATTCTTGACAAATAGAAATCTGGTTGGGGAAACTTCTTCATCAAGCAGTCATAAACAATGCTCAAATAATGAGATGACAGTTACCATAATGTCTGCTAGATAGGTTGCATTTCAAACTTAATACTGGAGCAGTTTAATACGTGCATGTAGGTAAGTACAGACTAAAGCAATTGGTTTTCATATGTATGTATTTCTGTGTGAGATTAGATACAAGTTATTACAATAAATAAATATTTCAAATTTAAAAACGGAAAGAAATTCAAAGAGAAGAAAAGTGAAACATGACACTGAAAGGGAGGATATTAAAATGAAGCACTAATAAACCTGATTCTGGCCATTGAAGGAGAACATTTCACATGACTTTGTCATGTGAAATGTTTGTGACTTTGTGTTTATCTTGTAAATTTTTTTACAGATTTTGATAAGGTCTCGACTACTTATGCCTATGAAGAAAAATATGGACAAAATTGTCAGATAACAAGATCATACGAAAATTTTTAACATTGTGTCTATTCTTGTCTTTAATTTAACTATTCCATGACTTGAAATGACATTTTAGTCCTTTGTGATATTTTTGTAAATAATAAATATGGTTCTTTTGTCTACATGTAAAAACTGTGTTACTAACGAGTATGATATTTATGGATATTGATTAAAAATTATATAATATTTCTTAAATTTTTTACCAGTTTTATTAACTACTACTGATTATTTAAAAAATATTAAATAATTTATGTTTTAGTTTAATAAATATTTTTTAAAATTTCATTTTCTTTTTCCTATGAATACTAATTAGCACTTTATATTGTTAAGTCTGGAGTACTGGATAAAGAGTGAATTAGGAAGACTTTCCATATATGTTTAACTAGCTAAACCATTTAAATCAAGATCCAATCGATCCAACTGACATTATGAAAGTAATTTACATGTCATGATATACAATATTAAAAACTTCGGAGAAAGTTAAAAAAAAAATATTGAATATTTTATTGTCGATAATTCCAACTAACTATGATGGTTAATTCAACAAAATTTTAATTAAATTTATTTGATCCAAGTTGTTTGATTGACAATTCAATTGAGTCTATAAAATCTCTCTCTATATATAAATTAGAATAACTATTTTGAATGATAGCGTTTTTAGCTGTCATTCTTCAACGAAAGTGTTTTTAAGAATTTTTCTTAACTTTTTGTCTCTTTCAATCTATTATTTTCAATATCTTTTAGTTTTAAATTAAATTTTAATATTTTTTAAAAAAATTATTAATAATTAAAAATAATATTGCATCACAATATAAAGTATTTATCATAAATCTAAAATATAATTTATATATTTAAAATATTTATTTATTACAAATTTTAATTATAATACACTTTTTATATATTTAAAAGTATTTATTTATTATAAATTTTAGTTATATAAAATAAATATTTATTCTGTATAATCCATAAACTAAAATACTAGTAATCCAATAGTGTTCAATTCACTATTGGTTATTGCTGGTCAAACTGTCCGATTCGCCCTGTTAACAAAAGTAGTATTTCAACTGACTCACTGTTCCTAGCTTCATAAACAGATATTTATTCTCGCACTTATAGAAGAGGGCTCTATTGTTAAATTTTGTACATCTACTCCTATACTGTATTATTAAATATGGGTGTTTTTAAGAGTTATTCTTAAATAATAGTGTTTTTAAGAGTTATTTTTGCTCTCATTAACTCACACATGTCTTATCATAATCTATATATTAAACATTTAGTTATTGTTTTACTTTTTATTTCTTTCAAATATATTTCTTAATTTTAATTTCAAATTTAATTTGAATTAATAACTAGCCCAAAAAAAAAAAATCTTTCTCAACTGTCTTACACTACTTTTCTATATCCATATACTTGATTTTCTTAGCTACTTATATCTATTAATCTACTCTTTTCATCTTTATTTTTAAATTAAATTTTAATAATTTACTAAAAATTATCAATAATTAAAAATAATCTTATATCACATTATAATTTATTGACTTAAATATATTTTTAATCCCTCAAATTTGAGGTAAGTTTATTTTTGGTCCTCTAAATTTAAAATTAATTTTTTTAGTCCCTCTAATTTGAAAAAAGCTTATTTTAGTCCTCCAGGACTACCTACAGCTCATTGACAAGGAAGATTGAGTCAAATGAACAACATTAGTTGAGTTTGGTATGATGGTTTTACTAACAAGGACATTAGTAGGTGGGTTTTGTGTGATAGATTTAGTAACTACTTTCGGACAGAAGACTAAAACATGCTTTTTTCAAATTAGAAGGACTAAAATAATTAATTTTAAATTTAAGAGACCAAAAACAAACTTACTACAAATTTGTGAGACTAAAAACATATTTAAGTCTAAATTATTTATCATAAATCTAAAATATAGTTTATATATTTAAAAATATTTATGTATTACAATTTTTAATTATAATATAATTTATATATTCAAAAATATTTATTTATTAAAAAATTTAGTTATATAAAATAAATATTTTATCATGTGCATTATACAGGTTAAAATATTAAAGGAAACTATTTTTTTTTTCACCTGGAAGGCCTTCAAGAAACTGAAAGTTTTGAGGGTCCTGCTACTCCCACCCAATTTTTTGCTTTTTTTCACCCCATATATTGTTCATTATTTTTTTTTTCCAAAAATACCTTTGACAGAAACACGTTTTCATTGTACAAAATATACAACAGAAACGTATTTTTGTTGTATTAAGGGGACACATTTCCGTTGTATGTGGAACAACCCCTTAACACAACAGAAACGCGTTTCCATTATACATTTTGTACTGTTAATTTTTTTGAAAAAATTAATTAAAATATTAATTATGATATAATTTACCATTTTTAATTGAAATCAAATTAATTACAATACAATTTACCCTTTTTAATAGTAATCAAATTAATTATGATATAATTTTAAAAAATATACAATACAAGTTGTCATTTTTAATAATAATTGAATTAACTATGATGTAATTTTAAAAAATATACAATACAAGCTATCATAATTAATTTAATTTATTAAAAATGGTAACTTGTATCTTATATTTTTTAAAAAGACATCATAATTAATTTAATTACTATTAAAAAGGATAATTTACATCATAATTATTTCAATTATTATTAAAATGGTAACTAGTATTGTATATATTCTAAAATTGTATCATAATTAATTTATTACTATTAAAAAGGATAAATTATATCGTAATTAATTTGATTTCAATTAAAAATGGTAATATGTATCATAATTAATATGATTAATATTAAAAAATTAAATTATATCATAATTAATATTTTAATTAATTTTTTCAAAAAACTTAATTCAACAAAAATACGTTTTTATTATGTATCGAAGTTATACAACAAAAACGTGTTTCTGTTGAGTTGAGAAATTGAGGGTGGGAAGAAGAGAGAGAGAGTAACAAGAAAATGAGGGTAAAATAGAAATTAATTATATTTTTGTAAAAGTAAAGGGTGAAGATAACCAAAAAAAAAAAAAACAGTGGAAATAGCAGCCGCCAAGTTTGATGTTACAATGTTTGCCTTGTTTCATATACACCACCCCTTAATTTGGGCTTTTGGATTGGGCACTAGTTGGTCAGGTGGCGTTGAGTTTCCCTGTTAATCATCCAGTCATAGAACCAGGCCTAAAAGGCTATCCAGACTGTCACTACAGTACAAAATTTATATCTTATTGTGAACAAAATCCAACATCTTTAGGTTTAGCCCTTGGTGTGCTACAAGCCTAGAAAGCTAGTATTAGACTCAGATAGACTAAGTAAATAATTTAATTAAACATTTCCTATCTTCATATCTAGATATAAGATCCTTTTAAATAATTCATAAAAATTAAGAAAGTTGATTAATTTAGTTAATAATATTAAATTTGTTAATAATTTATATTATTTTTCTAAAATTATCTTTAAAATTATTGAAACTCATCATTTCACTTTTTCTACACAATTAATTTTCACTTAATTAATTAGTGTACGAAGTAGTTGTTGTGTTGTTTTGTCTCATTAATTTGTCGCTAATCATCTTCTTCAATTCTCACAAGAGAAAGTTGAACAAGTTTATTATATTAATTTACAACTTTTATTATTTATCGACTAAAAAAATTGTAAAGTATTAAGGATATTTTAATAAAAAATAATTAATGCAAGAGACAATATAGAAGAGATCTTATAAAAAAAGACAAACAATGTTCTCAAGAGGTTTCTATATAAAAGGACAAAGATAGTATTCAATAAGTGTTTATCATATAAGCGTCTATGTATAAGTTATTTTTATAATCAAAGAGCTAGAAAATAATCTTAAACTATGTTATCACCAAGCACATGGATCAACTGGCATGACATTATTCTAGTTTAACAAATGGTTTTGAGTTTGGGCCCTAGGTATGTAATTGTGTTAAATACTCAGAAGGAAAGTGTGCCGCTTATAGTGATCTTACACGGCTTAAGTAAGACTACCTCCCATGGAGGATATGTGCAGTCTCTACCGAAAAAAAAAAAAAAAGAAAGCTTAAACTATTTTCATATATGTTGTAAGCTATTTTCATTACCTATTCTAATGAACATATTAAAAAAAGTTGAAAACAACTTATAAATAGATCATAAACTCTCATGATGACTTATACAAGTGCTTATGTCATAAGACAAGTTTAAACAAGTTGTAAATAAGCTCTTCTGAACCCTAGGTTAAAAGTCAAAAGTAAGTTTTTTTTTTTGGTTTTTGGAAAAAACCATAGGTATCCTTCATTGGAGGTAATTTTATTCGAGTTTGGTAGGAGCACTATGGGTAGCAAAGTTCTTCCTTCAAAATATTTAATGCAACTATATATTCAAGACTCAAACTTGAGACTACTGGTTAAGCTAAAATAACCTCATGCCAGTTGATTCACACGTTCAGTGCTAAGTCAAAAGTAAGTTGAAAGGTTAAAAAATTAATCAAAATCTTAAAGTTGATTGAAAGTTGAAAATTGATAAGCTTGCTAATGAAATTAAAAGTTATTGATAAAATTAATTATTGAACTAGTTGAGAAGTATAAAATGACATAAAATAACATATTTAATTACTTGACTATAACTTGAAATTTGGCAATTATATATTTTTAAATAATTATTATTTTCATATTATAATTTATTTCAAATAATTTATCATTTAAAAATTAAGATGATAATTTTTTTAATGTTATCCGTGTTTTTAAATACTCTTATTAAATGAAATGAGATAATACAAATAAATTTATATTATAGTTTTAATAATTTTATATTACAAAAATTAATGGTTAATGATCTTGTTGAATCCACCTCAAGAGCTTAGATAGAAGGGTGTTTGCGGATCGGTTTTGAGGGGCTTTGAGCCAAAAAGTTATCTGATTCAAACATTAAAAGAACATGTAGTTTTTTTTGGTTTGGACGACTTTTACAGAAAATATGATCCGATCCAATCCAATAAATGTGGTTTGGATTGGTTGTTTCGCTTTTTACCAACCATCTTTACCGATTTTTTAATTTCTTATTTGATGGATGCATTTATATGTTACAGTCATAAAATCACCTATGTTTCTATTTTCTAAATCTATACATAAGAAAAATAATATATGTAAAGAGAAAACTAAAGAAACTAGCAAATACATCAACTCATCAAATGTAGCAACTAACAAATACATCAACTGTTCAAGTAAACAATCAGCTAGTAAAACAAAAAAGAAAAAATAGCAACAGGGTGTAGCAACCAACAAGTCAAAAAAAACCAGCAACCAATATAGAGATATGTTGTTAATTTAATGATATTCTAGTTATTTATTTCTTGTACCATATTCCATATTTTATTGTATAATTCAAACTAGAAGCGTGAATTGAGATGAGCCGGGCAGGTTAATGAGATTGCCTTGCATGACGGATAGCATACATATAATTGGTACCTATAATATATAATTAAAACTGAAAGTCAAGAAAGCAAAAAATAAAACTGAAACAAAAACAAACAGACGAAACGAAGAAAAGAAAGTCAAAGAAGAAGATGAAAGAGACTTGAACTCATCACAACATCAATTTACTACTTATATTTTGGTTTGGTTTTGTTCAAGAGCCATCAACTCAAAACCGAATCGAACCGATTGGTTATACTATAAAACAATTCAATTCAAAATAAATCAATTTGCTTTGATTTTCAGTTATTGGGATTGGTTTTCAGATTATTATTTTTTTCTTTTATCAGTTTAGATTTGAACACCCCTACTTAGATATGTTGCTTTCAAAAGCAATAAATGGTGTTACAATTAATTATTGGGTCTTTTCTTATCTGCAATATTTTTTCATAAAAAAATTATAATTTAATAAAATAAACTAATATTTCTTTAAAATTAAAAATATTCATTTTCAATGAAATTTCAAACAACATTATTTGAAAAAAAAGTTATAATTTAAATTTTTTAACAATAAAGATCAAATATTTTATTTAAAAAGTTTAAATAAGCAATACAATAAAAGAGTAAAAGAAGAATTCTAAAATGATAACAAGGAAAAAACGAGGGAAAAAATAATAAATTCTGTAGCATTTAAAAACAATGATACAAGTTAATGAAATAAGTTATTTTACTAAACAGCTCTATTTTAGTCAATTAAAATTTTTAAGCAACTAAAATAAGGTAGAATTTAGGTTATCTGCCTCGTAAGCTTTTGTCTGTCCTTGATATTTATTCAATGTTAACCAATAAGTAGCTATATATTCAGGCATTTATACTATCACAAAAACAAATGCTCAGAAATTGTTGATGCACCCCTCATATATTCATCTGTTAAATGGTGCATGAAAATCATTATGCTAGTGATACTTTGAGAGAGAAAGAAAAGAAGTGTATGTATAATAAGTGATATAATATGATAGAAGGATATAAATAAAGAAAAATAATAAATTTTAGAGAAAATAAGCTATGTACTGACAATATAAAATAGTTTTATACTGTTATCCAATCACAAACTACTGTGTAAGATAAGTTTGTTGACTTTTACAATAACTACCTTAAAAGTCATACTAGTGGTAGTTTTTGATTGATTAACAGTGTAAATATTTTTACACTGACAGTACATAGTCATTAAACACTAAATATTAATGAAATAAATGTGATATTGAAGTGTCCACATATAATTATCCTATTCATTTATTATGTTTGATTCACAGAGGAAAATGAAAGAAATAAATGTAGGGAAAAAAAATGAAAGAAAAGAAAGAGATTAAAAAAGTAAGATAATTTTTTAGTTATTGGGTACGAGAGAAAGCGGAACCAGAGAAAAGTATTAGCTTTCTCTTCTTCTGTTTGATTGAGTAGAAAATAAAAAGAAAGAAAAAAATATTTATAAAATGACATAAATACTTTTAAACAAGAATGAAATGTAATAAAAAAATAAAATGTAAAATATTCTCTCAATAATACAAAAAAAAACCATGTCAAGAGACAATATAAATTAAAAGAATAATAATAGATTAAAAAATTATTTTACCATTTAAAATAAAATAAAACAAAATTAGCAGTTTACAACTCAAGAGTATTTTTGTTTTTTTAATCCAAATTCATACACTTCTCTCCTTTTCTTTCTAAATTGGAATGAAACAAATTTTGGCATGGTACTTATCAAAAAAACTTTCTTTCTTTTCTTATTTATGTGCCAACCAAACAGGAAAAAATACTTTCTCTTTTTTTTTTTGTCATTCTTTTCCTTCTATTGCAATAAAACATTAGTTTATCGGAATTTGGCTTCTTGTGTCCACTATGTGCGGAGAAAAGTCCACAACACAGGACAAGCATGTCATCGTTCGTATTCGTGATGTCTGAGCTAAAATTCTCCGGTTCTTTGCTAAGAGAGATCTGGTTGGTAATAGTCTTTATCAACTAAACATAAAACTATGGTCAATGAATAATTTCAAAATTAGCCAAATGGATCTACAGTAAATGTCATTTTAGAGTTGATTTTATGTTTTTCGCAATTGGCTAAGTCATACGCGGCAGGAAAAAAATAATGGAGTGTTTGGACTTTGGATGGTAAAATTTGAAAGACGAATTCAATTTTTAAGTAAAATTAAAATATCATTCATTAAAATGATTTGTTTAAATATCAAATCCAAAAAAAAATTGGAAAGATGAAAATTTATAGGGGATATTTTTTTTCAAACAAAATGAAGAAATTTCAAATAACATATAAAATACCGACATTATGTTGGTCCAAGTGGAATTGGCTTTGAATTCCTTAAGTAATGTTTCGAATTTGAGTATTATGAATGAAAAAAAAATGTGGTTGAAAAGAAAGACTCTATTAAAGATAGTTAGCCAAGTTTTCTAACAGAGATTAGGTATCAGCAAAGTTGATAGATACTTTACACTAATAACATAATAACTAAAAAAAAACTTTTATTTATTATATATTATAAAAGAAAGTTTTGTTAGATGACATCACTATATTCATTCTTTTTTCACCTAAATTTCACCAATTTTTTTGAAATTTTTAATTCATAAGAACATAATATTATTTTTATTTATAGTAATTAAGGTAATAACTAATAAGTATATATTTGATTAAATTAATCAATTAAATACATAAAAAATACAATGAGTATATATTCTAATTATACATAAAAATACATAATTATAGTAATTAAGGTGATTATAACAAATATATGTTCTGATTAAATTATTCAATTAAATACATAAAAAATACAATGAGTATATATTTTTTTTGGGTATACAATGGTGACAATAAGGTTATAACTTATGACCTTGTGCATATTATCCCAACCCCTCACCATTAAGCGGACCCTAGTGGGTTAACAAGTATATATTATGATTATATATAAAATAGTAATTATTGTAATTAAGGTGATTATAATGAGTATATATTCTAATTGAATCAATCAATTAAATAATGAATTCTTATATGAATTTTGATTTTTTATAATACAATAATCGATTTATTAAATTTTATATAATTTTTTATAATTACAATAATATGATTTATAATAATGGTAATGCTCTTTATAAGTACGGTAATGTTCTTTATAATTACGGTAATTATGGTAATTGATTAATTTAAATTAATTGATAATACTAACAAATATATATTTTGATCCAAACTCAAATTTATAACAGATTCAAATAAAGAAATCATGCAAGATTTATCTTTATTTCATAATTTCATAGTTCATTTCATAATACAATATATAATTGGTGATTTCAAAAATATCTCTATGTATACGTGTGGGTGGATAACAATTTCACATTATCCACTTTTTCATCTCTCATTTGTGCAGACTCTTTCTTCTCTATCACACTTTCTTTTCTCCTATATCTCTTTTTTTTTTTATTGATCATAATTTTTCTTCTTTCATTATCTCTTCAAATTGACTTTTAGAATTTTTTTTATTATGAAATTGACTTCCTTGCTTTCTCTATGTTTTGATTTGTCTTTTTTTTTTTCTACAAATTAGTTTCTTTTGTTTGAATTAGTTCTTTTTATTGGTAATCTTATATTCATTCAATTGTAATTTTTTATATTTATTTTTTTTACGTTATTTGTAATGGAGTACATCATTGTTGGTTGATATACATCTATAGATATGTGACTCTTTTTGTGTATCATAGATAATTTCAAAGGTATTCATAAAAAGATATTGTTAAAATCTCTCAGATTTTTAGTTACTTTCTAATTATTATTTATATCTTATTAATGTCTGTCTCTTAAAATTTTTGACACTTCAACTTTTTCTCATCTTATAAATTTTTTCTCAACTTTTTCTAATTATTAATTATACATTGTTAATGTTTATATTTCTTAATTCCTTGGTAATGCAAGAATTAAATGTTGTGACAAAGGTATGTATCGTTCAGACATTCATATGAGAAAAAAATAAATAAAAACACATATTGCTTTATTTTCAATTTTTCTTTACAATTGAAGAAGTCTCAATGATGTTTCAAGGATCTGTTGAAGGCAAGTGTCATGTGTAATGAAAAGATAAAATCCTACACTAAAAAATGGGAGACAAGTGTCATGGGTAATGAACTAAACCTCATTACAATCAACGTGAATTTAAATATTATTGATTGTTGTAATGTACAACAAATGTTTTATTATTTGTAATGAATTTTAATAATACAAGTTCATGTTTTAATTTTATTTTTTAAATCATTCTTGACAAATTTAAAAGATATCCATTTTTTACAAAAAAAAATGTTTTAATACAAATTTAAAACATATAAATAACAAATTATTATAATTAAAACATCAAAATTTAATCCCATGAGAGAATTGATTGCAAGTACTATTTTTGCTCCTTATTGATTATTTGGGCATTGAAAGAGAAAAGATAAATCTAATAATAAAAGGATGAAAAAAAAGAAACATGAATTATAATTTTATTAATATTTTTTTAAAATCACTTAATATTTTTTCTCGATACATTACAAGGAGATGAAATATTAAATAAATAATTAGTGACATAATATAAAAACCACATCTTATGATTTGAGTCTATATGTATATATAATGTATAGTTCTTGATTATTAATTGATGGTTGTGATGTTATAACATTATCATAGCATGATATTTAAGAATTATTATTGATGCATGAGGTTTGAGAAATCAATTTATAGTCATTAGGATGACATATTTCATTATGTTTGAGCTGGTCATTACCTTTTGGAAAAGAATGACAGTACACCTTCTATTCTAAGAATAGGATAAAGGAAACACCATCTAGGGTGAGATATTAGATTATTGGAAATGTCTACATCTAAAATGAGATATGAGATATCTCCATCTAGGATAGGGAAAGCAGTGGGACATTATTGTATAAATATGAGCTTATAGACCTTAATGAATATGGAATTCATACTAATTTTGGGAAGCAAAGAGTCAAGTTAAGTGATTCTAGAAATCACAAAGTCGTATATAAAAGAAGTTTACTTTTTAGAGTATGTAGACTTGACATGATTAAATGATTTGATATGTGAATGCTTGAACTACAAAAATATTCATTTTTGTTACATATATGATGTGAATAATGTATGCTCGATCTAAAGGATTTAATGTGTACATTTAGCGGGTACCATGGTTGAGATTTTTGGGTTATCGCATTGACTGAGAACAATATAGTTTACAAACACTTTTTAGAACTTGTTTCATTCACTAGGATTATATCTCATTAAAAGTGTTGTTTTCAAATTATAAGGACAATGTCACCAAGACTGAGGAAGTTTGAAGAGTTAGTATTTTTCTTTAGTTTTAATTTTAGCTTGGTTAGTATTTTTGCAAATAAAGAGTTGTTTGACTATATTTTAAATTATGATTTATTATGGGTTGTTACAGTTTTTTTTATATAAATATTTAAAGGAAAAAGGGAGGAAAATATAGAAGATAAGAAAGGTAGAGAGAATTTTAAGCAGGGGAAGTCTAGTGTTTCTTAAATACACTTCATAATTTGCTTCAATTTCAATCTTTGTCTTTCATTATAAATCCACATGTGTATTGATAACATTGATATCAATAAATTAGCTAAGTATGCTTGTCTAATATGACTTATTTTCACTTTTGATCCCTTAGATATCAGCAATTATACGATTTTAGTCTCCTAAGTTCTAATTGCACAAATTAGTTCCTCTAGGTATTGCAATTATACAATTTTTGTCCTTCCATTAGTGTTTTGTTAAATATTTAATAGATTTTGTTGATGTGACATTGGATGATGATATGTCGACGACGTGGCAATTGACATATTGCTTGACAAATTTACTAATGTGACTTAATTATACTTTTGGTCTCTCAAATATCACAGTTGTGCAATTTTGGTCTCTCAAGTTTCAATTTTAATATTATTAGTATATATGAGGAATGCTAGCAACACTCTCTATCTAACATTCTCTCAACTATTGACTGAAATTTATTGAAAATCATAAATTTTGGTGGGTCTCACTTCTCATTTAATGAGTCTCTCTCCTAATTTAGAAGTAGGATCCACCAAATTTTTGATTTTCAATAAATTTTAACCAATAGTTAAGAGAATGTTAGAAAGAAAGTGATTGATAGATTGTTGTTAACATTCTTTATATATTTATTAATTTATTAGGAGAAAACTTAGATACAATATCTTAGGTACCGTTAGTGCTGTTCTCCAATCAGAAGTAGAGTTTCACCTTGATAATGTGCGAAGTTCTTTAATGCAAATATTTATTATGCAGATTATCGATGTAAAACTCTACTTCTGATTGGAGAACACTAATAGTACCTAGAGTACTGTATGTAAGTTTTGTCCAATTTATTATTTGTAGTATATATTATTAATTTATTATTAGTAGTATATATTTATTAATATGTTATTATTTTTATTTTTAATATTATTAGTATATATAATATTGTTTATTTAGTAGTAGTAAATAAATGCACAAAAGATAAGATAGTATCAAATGTTTTGATCAATTTATTTTTTTTCTTATTATTTTTTTGTTTTTATAGATATGTTTATAAATTATTGATAAATATAAATTAATAGATATATACTAATAATAATAAAATTAATACTGAATAAATATAAATTAATAAACATAAATTAATAAATTTAAATTATTGTATACTTATTGGATATTAATAATATTAATAAATATATATACTAATAAGATTTACTACTAGTAATAAATTAATAATATATACTACTAATAACAAATTAATTATTATATATCGCTACTACTACTAATAATAAAAAATTAAAAAATATATATTAATAATATGCAAATTAATATTAATAAATATTAATTAGTTTAAATTTTATAATGTCTTTCGTATTAATATTAATTTATATTTATTAGTATTAATTTATGAATATATTTATTAATATTAGCTTTAATATTATTAGTATATATTATTAATTTAATATTTAAAATTTACACAATTGTGATACTTGAGAGACAAAAAGTACAATTAAGCCATATTAACAATTGTGTTAAACAACATGTTAGCTATCATGTCATTATTTAGTGCCACATCAGCAAACTCTGCTACATATTTAATGGAAGAATGACAGAAAAACCAAAATCGCATAATTGTAATTCTTAAAAAACCCAATTCGTGCAAATGAAGCCTAAGGAATTAAAATTGCACAATTACAATATTTTACGGACCAAAATTCAATTAAGCCATCTAGATTATATCATAATCTTTTTACAAAGAGACTTATGTTAGTGTTGGTGGTGGTGTATAATTTTCGTTAAGTGTTATGCTAGTTTCGAATAGGTACTTTGGGAACCTTTTGACAAGTTGTCTAAAAAACAAAAACACTTTCTCAAAGATTCTCAAAGATGATGATCGAAATATAATAGTCAAATTATGCAGATTGACAAGACACAACAGATAACTAAGTCTTATTTAGAAAGAGTTCGACGAAGGTCCTATATTTCAATGAAGAAGGAAAAAACCAATTATTTGTCACATATAGACTACACCAGTTGTCCTAGTTTTAGGAAGTCTTATTCCACGTGTTCATACCATTGACTTTGTGACTATCTGAAAAGAATTGTTGTATGTAGGAATATTATATACGGTCAAAAGGATTCAAAATTAATCATTTTCTAAAACTCTGCATACCAGTATACTAGCTCCAATATGTCATTTTTGTCAATATCAACAAAAATGACTACCGAGTGTATGTTCTCCCACTACTTAATAGAATTTCATTTGCTTTCTACCTCTTATTTTGATTCTCCCTTTATTTCTAGTATCATTTACTATTCTTCACCTTTAGAGGATTCGATTCTAACTCTAAGTCTCAAATTTTTATTTAGAATTAAGCAGTAATATTTTTAATAGTCACTCAAATAATTCACTCATGCTTGGTGGGATACATTATGGTAAGTGTCAACTGTGCATATTGTCAAAGAAATGGTGAATTGATTTCCATGGCAAATAATAGAAAAAGAAATTCTAGACTTGGGAATACATCAGTGGCATAATAACTCTGATGTTAATAACCCAAATCCTAGGGAAAATACTCAGGTTTCAAATGCCAATGTTGATAAAATGGAATCCGGGACATTACCACAACCAAAAATTCCAGCGGTAATTCAAATTATATATGTCCATTCCCCCCACCAAGTTAGTAAATAGTGCACAATATTGGTTCTAATCCAATAACTTCTCTACGCAAACTATGCCTTATGGCATGCCTGCAATATATATATATATATATATATATATAACCAAATTATTTCCCAACCTTTACCCCCCAATGTTTGGGAAATCCCCAACTAATCCATTATAATCTTGTCACCTCAATGGTTTCCCCTCGAGCCCCATTTAGTGTTATTAATGATATGAGTGGCAAAACAATCTATTTATCCATCATCCAGTCCATAAGTAAATCTATTCAATCTATCCATTACAAATAATAATAATAATAATAATGGATTGGATCCAATCCATCTATTTAATTTTATGGATGGTTAATGATCCATCTACTATTTTTTTTCAAAATCCATTGGATTACATTAAATAAATAAAAAATAATGATTCTAATTTTCTTTCAAATCCACATAAATTTCAATTTGATGGAAGGTTAATTATTTTTTTTCTTGTTTAATTTGTTGTTGACAAAATAGTGGAACTGAATTGAAAATGTAATAATATGTTTTAATGAGCTGATGATATGTAGATTCTAAATTTCATTTCCCTTTTGGTTTTGTTCCATTAATGGAACTCCAGGTTCACAGATCTGTGAGGTGTGGGAACAACTTAGTGAGTGACTCGCGTCACCAACACAGCACAGGCTTTATTTCTTTTCCCTTTTTGTGCTTTAGACCCTAACACATTTTACAAATCCCTGAACCAACAATGTTCAAAGTAACAAAGCCTCAACCTCTTTAATTTATGTTAAAGAATAATTGTAATTTCCAAACTACACCATAATGAACAACCTTCTTGTGTTGTGGCTTCCATGGTTCTAAATTGTGGTTCACAACCTCAATTGCGCCCGTAATGTAAAGGTTTTTTGACTCCCCTCAACTGTATCATGACTGCAATTGCAATTGCATCAACTGTATTTTCCAGCATTTTCCACAATGTCAAGGATCGTGACGAAATTGCAACCGCGACCACAACCACAATTTCGAACCTTTGTGGCTTCTAATGAGATTTGCATATGTTTGCTATTTTTAGGCCAAGAAAAAGCTATAAACAAACATAAGCAGAAGCTAAAAGGGTTTGGCGCAAATCGGTGACCTATCTTCGAAATTTGCTACTTTAGCTTGAAAACAAATTGCAAATAAGAGAAGGAGGAGAGAGAGAAGAAAGAAGGGGGGAGAATATTTTACAAATAAAAATTATTTAAATTTTAATATATATTATTTTTGTGGATGGATTGAATATCCATATCTTAAAAAACTGTTAATGGATGGATTGGATTGGATTTTATTAGATGGATCATAGATAGATTGAATTTTTTAAATGAATTGTCAATGGATCAAAATGGATCATTTTTATCCAATCCATTATAATATGATTAAGAATTTATTCAATCCATCCGTTTGCAATGCCTAATTAATGGTAATGGTTTGGAAGCTTCTTAATTATGTGCTTTGGGGATTAATCAACCCTAAGTGCTTGCACAGTTGTCGTAATCGAACCTCCTATTGATGGTGGAAATTTGTTTCAAAAATTGAAGTGTGATTCTTGAAGAGATGATTCTCCATAGTGACTCTTAGTCAAACAAATATTTTTTGTATTTGTGGGACTTAAAATCAATTACCAGTTGAGTTATTTTTATTCAAACCAACAATGCTACATTTTCAACTAGAATGTATGAGACAAGTTAAAATCCCAATTCTACTATGATCAAGATTCTAATTAGTGTGCAAGGCATTCGATTTGATTCGTAAAAATCTAAATTGGAATCTAACTTTAACTTTGCTAATTTGGACAAGTATAAATACTTGCTAATAAGGCATTGAGCTAAATAATTGAATATACGAATTTAACCAAAGTAATGAAGATTAATAAAAGTCTAGATGCATGAAATGCAAAAAGTAAAAGCCTTTAGAAAATCTCGAAAAGTAAAGTTTGCAGAAACTTAAATGACTTTAAAGTAAATGTTGCAAGAAATTAAAGTGCAATTGAAAATAAAGTGCAAAGAAAGTAAATGGTTGAAATGTAGATGAAAAGTGATTAAAAGCTTTGAAAAATAAATACTGCAAGAAATTAATGTGCAGAAAGGTAAAGAATTTTCATTACTGCATGGAGGACTTCTTACATATGTTAAAAGTGGCTTTTTACATTAGTTGTACGTCCGTTATAGATTCAGGGGATATAAAATGTGACTTCTTTTTACATCGAATATTGTATCAATGTAAAAAGTACTTTTTACATCAGTTATGTTTACAACCAATGTAGAAAGTAAAAGGGACGCGTAAGAGTAATCATATTCTCTATAGCCTCCTATAACTTTGATGTGCAAGGTTCACACTTTAGGCGAAGTGCGAGAATCAACGACAGTACTAAGACCTCAAAAATGCATGGTCATGGTGAAAATGGTGAAATGAATTAGAGATAAGGTACAGATGTGTGCCCCTGTTTCAAATTTTGCATTCAACCATGACGCTTACAGAGAATGGTTTGCTCCAAGCTACAATGAAAACAAAAGGTTGTAGTGTATGAGAACCCTTTCACTATTTATTCAAATAGCCACATAAAACAAACTAACAAAAATAACACACAAAAAGACATGAAGGGTTAAAAATTGAAACATAAAGGCTTTGGAAAAATTCAACCCTAGGCACCGAAAAGAAACTTGCAATTTCAACCTTAACAATGAATAATGAGTGAGAAATAAGTTGGAGAGACAACATGCCTTGCACAGGTGTCGAGGTTCATCATGAGCAACGTTGGAGTTGTCATCGAAATAAAGTGAGGGAGATGGGTTCGACACTTGAACAAGAAAAGAGATTAGGAGATGGGTTTGTCAAATTCGAGGAAGCACCAACAATGGCGGCAAAGGCATTTTCAAGAGTTTTGAACTCGCAAACACCTAATGGCAAAGGCGGAAGTGCTTTTTTAACAAACTTTTTAAATTGGTTGTAAAAATAATCAATGTAAAAAATACTTTCTACATTGGTTAAAATTTTAACCAATGTAGAAAGTACTTTTTACATTGGTTATTTTACAACCAATGTAAAAAGGTTTCACTTAGTTACAAAAATGCTACCGAGTTTTCTTTTACATTAGTTATTAAGCAACAGATATAAAAACGCATTATAAAATCCAATTTTTTTACTAGTGTTTCAAAGGTAAAATGCTAAAATGATAAATCAAAAACAAGTAAATTACAATGAATGTAAAAGTGTGGATAATGAAAATTGCTTGAAAATGTAAATCAAATTTTAGAAACAATGCTAAAAGTTAAATGCTTGAAATTTAAAGAAGAATGGAAGAAGAAATGCGAAAGAATTAAAGTACATAGAGTGTAAATGGAAAGTGATTAAATTTGCAAGAAATGTAAGGTAAAAGCAGATAAATCAAAATATAAAAGACAATTGGCAAGAATGTAAAGAATTGCATTAAGAAAGGGTGAGAACATACACATCACCTGATGAACCAATAGCCATTTCGTTTGGCATGTTAGGTGTTACAAAGGTATAGTGCAGTGTTTCAAACAAAAAAAATGACTACATTGACTTCTTATTTATAGATTTTTTGCCTTAACAATCAAAAAATAAGATCTATACATGTGTACAATTGCCTAGGATCGATTATCTAGGATTGTACCATCTGTTTAAATTCGTGCTTCTTTAATAACCACTTGTAACTGTCGAATGACGTGTAATTCTCACATGTTTTGACTTTAAATCTTCAACTTTTTCAGTACTCCAACACTTAGCAATTTTCTTCTACTTCTTTTGGACATTTGAACTTCATCTTCTTACTCAAATTCTTCTTAATATCTTTTGCATCCCAATTTCTTCAACACCTAAACACTCAAACCTTGCATTTTATTAAGTCTGATTCTTGACATAATCGAAAAGCCTTCGATTCCAACAATTAGAAAATTTTCTAAACAACACCTACACCTCTCATGGCACCAACACCAAAATGGTACTTCTAGACCTGTCTTATAACGTCAAAATCCATTAGGCAAGCTACAAAACAAAAGGAGAAAAAATACAAGTTAGTGAAATCTAGTCTAGGTAAAAAGGTCAGCATACAACAAAACAAATATTTAGCACTAAATGTGTGACTTAAGGGCCATTATCATCAATTAAATTGTGATAGGGAATCAACATATCTACAAACTGCTCAGCCCTCACAGCAATGCTCTCTATGAATGAATTCATCACTTAGATAAATTACTACTTGTTGGGATTTATATAAATTAGCAAATTTGATAAACAAAGTTAGAAACCAAATTGATTTGACACCTATATTTAGATGAAATTGAATGAAGCCTAATCTCAAAGCTTTTCTCATTTGAATCAACTTATACTTCTTGTGCTCTTGTTTTTAAAAGAAAAGTTCAAAAACAAATCCTCATTACCCCCTTTAAGTTTTAATTGTTATTTTCCCTCAATAAATCAATCAAATCCCTTTTTTATGGTTCTTATTAAAATTGTCTTTGTGAATTGTGAATTGACCTTCGATCCTATGAATGATACTTAGACTTACCATTTTAAATTATTACTTACAACAATCTAGTACACTTATTATGGAATTGTCAAGTTTTTGGTATTGTTGTCAGGGATCAATTTATTGATTCCAATAATATTGAATGCAACCTCTAGTGCAAACCATTTTGCTTGTTTATATTAGGACTTATTCTTGTTTAAGGTATTAGGATTTTTATTTTTAAATATTCACATTTTCTCTTCTTAGGATTTGTTTGCAATTATTTTATTAGATCTTCTACTTGTTTTTATCATATCTCCTTCCTTCTTATTAGTTTATGAGTAGAATTATAAATTTTTTGTTTAACCCGAAGATAGAAAAGATAAGGAGAAATAGAAACAAGTCCAACCAAAGAAAGAAAGCAAAAAATGAAGGTAGACCTTTAGTCATTTGAACTAGTTTTTGAACTACCAAAAGTAGAGATGGATGTCAACAATGGAGATAGTGTGGCAGTGCTGTTAACAATAGAAATAATGGTGGTGCTATCAACAATGGAGATAATGGATGTCAATAATCGAGTTGTAGCTTTTCCATGAGGTCAACCATCAATGTACGTCAACCGCTATTCAACCACATTGCGGGCAATGCCATTGAAAAGGAACCTTAGGGTCTTGCACCTTGGGCTCTTGTCCACAACCTAGGCATGCCTCACCATTAGCACTATAATATTGGCACCAAATTTAGAATTATGATCAGAAAAGCTTGAAGCATTAAAAACCCAAAACCCAAACTCAACCCTAAAGAGTATAAGCTGTTAGAATTTGTTGAGGAGTCCAAGCCATAGCTTTGAAGAAGATCCTTCATGTACGGACTGGTTGGTAGGTGCATGGAGCGCTCTGGCTAGTATGGTTTCTTCTATGTGTTAGACACACTGCCCCCCTAAGGGTGCCTCATTTGTTACAACTGCTCTCATGGCAATAGCAACACATTGTGATGGTCGCCACGATGATGGAGGGCCAGAGAGCTCTTCAAGCGATCTATCATTCTCCTTACCATCAGCCTTCACTTCTCTAATGAACACCATCAAAACACTTCCAAAAATCCCTGAAAAAAGAAAATGGAGGAGGCTTAATAGGATGGAAGAAATAGTTGGAAAAAAAAATGGAAAGAAGAGTCTAACAAGAAAACACAACTTTGCAAAATTAGTGCCAGAAAAGATCACTAACACAAGGAGTAGTGTTAGGACTCAAAAAGAGAAAAGGCAGGTAGGGAAAATTCAAAAAGAAGGAAACAAAACACTATTTATAAGGCAATGCAACGAATTAAATGTCGGCCCGACATCAAGGTGAAAATGGTAAAAAAACCCTGCGATATGAGGGCATAATGGGCCAAAGATCAACTCACGCAAGCAAGGCCATATACATATCCTTAGGGCATCTCCAACAAAGAAACTCACGTGAGTTTTTATACTACAATTTTTTTAATAATATTTCAAACTTTGCTATAATGTCATATCATTTTTCCTATTTTAAGTAACTCAATCATTTTTTTTTCCAATAAAAAAACTCACTAAAGTTTCTTAACAAACTTCACTATATATCTCATTCTTTTATATTTTATTATTCATCTTAATTTTAATTTAATATATTTAAATGTCAATTATTAAATAATAAACAAATATATACTATATTTTAATTAAATAAAAAAATTTACTCTGAAATTTAAAATACATAAAAAATAATGTAAATTAAAATTAATAATAACTTTTAAAATAAAAAAAAACATAAAATCATTTTTAATCTTTTTATGAAAGAGATGCAGTGGTTTATATGAAAGAGGTACACCCTCTATTTTTATAATGATTCCATGCAACAGTCATTTCAGAGACTGAAATCACAGGCAACATTATATTCACTATATCAATTTAATATATTTCCATGTATTCATATGGCCCACTTTTTGGTGAGAGGAACGGTTGCTGGGAGAAGCAATTGCATGCTAAAATGGCCCCACAAAATTTGTCTCCAATGATACAAAATACATACATGGATGGCTAGCTACCTACTGTTCTTGTCAGGGGAGAAACTCCCATTGGAGTCACCGTCAGTGTGCCCAATCAACGACGGTAATCGGTAGAGAGCAAAGAAATAAAGACAAAAGAAAAGAAGAGGTGACAAAAGAAGAGAAGAAAAATAAGTGAAAAATAAAATGGAAGTTAAAGTTGTTTTGTTGAAGAGAAAGAAAAGAAAAATAGAGAGAAGTTAACTTTTTAGCTTATTTTATTATTATTATTATTATTTATTTTTATTATTAATATCATTTTTATTTTTTATTATTGTTTTTATTAATAATAATAATAATAATATTAATAATAATAATAATAATATATTATTATTATTATTATATAAGACAGGGGGATATTCGAGAGAGGGGAGGGGGGGTTTAGATATTCGATTAAGAGGAAGGTAGATAATTGATTATGGGAGAAGGGATAATCAATTAGGAGAAAAGGATAATCGATTATGTTGCAAAAATAATCAATTATTGGAAGTGAAAATTGTTTTTTAGTATTATTGATAATCGATTATCAACAAAATAATCGATTATTTTTGTAAACAACGCTTATTTCTACTCATTTCTTCTCATTTTTGCGAAGAAGTTTTCAGATGTAGGTCCCACACATTTTACAAATATTTTTTCGACATTTCGACGCTACCAAACCAGAGAAGTTCGTACACTTCTCTTCTCTTCTGCGCACTTCCCTTCTTTTCTTCACCACCTCTGCACTACCAAACACAATGTTAATACTTTCGGGACAACAACCACACATGGAAGCACCTATTGCAATTTTGAATTTTGAAATAATGAATATTAATGCCTAATAGGTAGAGGCAAGGCCATTTGGTGACAAGGGAGCCCCAAAACCCCCTTCCCAAACTTTTTAAAAATTATACATAATATAATTAGAAAAAAAAATCGCAATTATATCCTTAAATGTGAAACTTATAGTAAATAGCATGATAGTTTATATTGAAAGAGAGAATGATACAAGTTTTAGTTTTAGTTCTGGTTCAATTATTCATGATTTCAAGTCATTCAAAGAGCACATAGTAGTACTTTAAGATAATTTCTAATCATTTACTTTAACATTATTTCTTTAATCAACTATATATTTACATTATAACTTAAATTTTTTATATATAATACGATATTACATTTTTTATTTGTACATTAAATCTTATTTTGGTTTCCCCAAAATTTTGGTTCAAGTTTTGCTACCGTCAAAGGAGACAACTTTCCAAGTCACTTTAACAACTTACCTGGCTATGGATGATGAATAAGCTTTTTAATGCAACAAGTCGACCCCATCTCACATATTTCTTCTATTTCAAAATTTTGGATGTTTAAGATTTTTACATATAGATTAAGAAATGTTTAATTTAAATGAATTTAGACTAAATTATCTCATTTATTATTTTACAATTTCCTATACTATTTTCAACTACTTCATTTATACTCCTATAAAACAATTTCCTATACTATTTTCTACTATTCCAATTTATTACTCCTATCTGAAACATGTCTCTCCATATTCTTAATTTCCATTTGCCATCAATTTTGATTCCCACCAAATGATTTAAATCATTTAAATAATATTTTTTATCCAACCATACTCAATTTGCATTTGTCACTCCTATCCAAAACACGTCTCTCCATATTCTTAACTTCATTTTGTCACCAATTTTGGTTTCCACCAAATGATTTAAATCATTTAAATAATTTTGATATCCAACTATACTAAATTTTCAATGCAAATTCTACTAAGAATTAACATTAATGTTCCACTACAACTACCTTGTAAAAATTAAAGTTATTACCCCACTAAAAAATACTGTCTTAATTATTCAACTACACATAAGGTTATAATTAAAAAAAAATTGCACAAATATATATTGAAATTTTAAAACCTCCAAAATTTTGAAACAAAAATAAAAAGCTTAAACACCCAAAGTTTTGAAATGGCGGGAGTATAAGATAGTGACACCTCGACAACACTTTAGCTTAGCAAGTTGTGGGACGGGAGAACTGTTTTGGACTAGGCCTAACAGCTCGGTGAGTAGGTTTGGTCCATACTAACGAACCCTTAAATTAGATGTGACCCTGGATTTGATTGAGAAAGAACTACAATCCATAAATACTCCTTAATCCTGACCATGACACTTTAAGGTGTGTTTGAAAATCCATTTGCATCAGTGTAAACTGAAATTTCCGCTTTCTAAAGCATAAAAATAGAAACAAGAATTTATCTTTTTTCTGTTGAACGACATTGCAGTTTGTAACTGCAAATCAAATATACACTTAGTTGGGTAATGCAAGAATCCAAGAACATTCCATTCCACTTCATAAGGAGCCCCATCACCTGGGAAATATAAAAGGCACCATCAGCCATGTCCCACACTGACTAGAACAACCTGAGGTGTACCCCAACCATTGATTCTATTTAGGAATGACAGCCATCCAATAGCTCAATGACCCCTACATAGGAACCCAGCCAATGCTTAGGGTGCTGTTCAACTCGAATAGATGTCTATCTCATCCTGGGTTTCCACCCAACTTGCGATATAAATAGCAGCATTTCTCTCACACAAAAGTATCCACTCAATCTCCGATCCATATTATCTCCACCTCAAATTTCTACTGACTTGATGAGACTCCCCCTGTTGGCCAGCAAAATCCCGTGTTGACCCACCTAGAGTTTCACACATGTTAATTAGAAATGGATCAGTCAACCTTGGTCCTCGGGCACAACACGACCAGCCTTGCGGGCCAATGACGCTACACTTGAACTATTAAATGTTATACGAAGTCAGAATTTGCAAATCTGGAATTCAATTACCTTATCTTGCAATTGCAAGCAAATGATCGTTGATCTCTAGGTCAAAGTATAGATCAAGATAATTGACTTGCATTGCATATGACTTAGTCTTATGTTATTGAATCTAGATATGAAGATATACATACTATAGTTAATAATCTTGGTTCATGTAGGTACGCGGTTTCATCACTTTCTAAGTTATTATTACAAGACCTCCTTTTAGGAGAACCCAGAATGTAGTACGCGGTAAATTTGGTATGCAGGGTTATTAAGAGAATTATGTAACTATGATACATACCACTCTTCAGCTCATCATAAGCATGCATAAGTTAGCTTCTTTTCCTCCCCGTCCTGATATTTCAGTATGTCACTTTTGTCGAATTGAATCAAGGTATGCCCACTTAAGGATAAAGCTCTTAGTTTTCTATTCACAAATAGAGGTTTGTCCATTTATTAACAACATTAGAATGCACTACCGCGGCAGATCACTGCCAATGTGTTGTATGTTCTCACAAAGTTATAAGTTATAACCATCAAATTATAGAGTAACTGTGTCCCTGCATGAGTTTCTTTGTTCTGTTGATTAATAGCAAGTACAAACTATAGATTATCTGTAACTACTGCAAACCTTATTAATTATGAAGAAAAATGATGCTATTGACACTGCTAGTGCTTCTTTTGCGCATACAATATATTGGCAGTGATCTCCTTTTGACACTGCTAGTGCTGAAGATCTCCTTTTGTGCACTCACAGGTGCTATTGGTACTGCTAGTGCTAGAGGACTACTAAGACCACAAGATTGGGAGAATCAGCTCATGCAGATGGAGTGCTTTAGATTTTGTGCGTCAGTTTGTTGATATTTTAACACTCTTTTAAAACAAGCGAATACAGGAACATATATAATAAAGAAGAATAAACAACTAGATGGCAGGCTTTACCTTGCTTCTGTTCTGCCTTGTCATGCTGAATAATATAGCGGCCACCACTGTCAGAGATACTATTAATACATTGCAGTTTATCAATGATGATGAGGTCATAGTTTCAGCTGGAGAAATCTTTGCACTGGGATTCTTCAGTCCAGGCAAATCCAAGAACCGGTATGTGGGAATTTGGTACAATAAGATCCCAACACAGACTGTAGTATGGGTTGCCAACAGAGATAGCCCTCTTACTGACTCATCAGGAGTTCTGAAGCTCAAAGAAACTGGAGTTCTAGTCCTTCTCAACCATAACAAGAGTGTCATCTGGTCTTCTAACTCATCAAGGTCAGCACAGTATCCGGTTGCAAAGCTTTTGGATTCTGGAAATTTCATTGTGCAGGATGGAAACAACAATAATGACACAAAAGATTTACTGTGGCAAAGTTTTGACTATCCAGTGGACACAATCTTGCCAGGACAGAAATTTGGAAGAAATCTAATTATGGGTCTGAATCGATACCAGTCATCATGGAATAGCTCTGATGATCCATCTCAAGGTAAATATAGTTATCAAATTGATACTGTTGGATATGCACAATATGTTTTGAGAGAAGGCACTGCCAAAAGATTTCGATTTGGATCATGGAATGGAATTCAGTTTAGTGGGGCACCTCAGGTGAAACAAAATAGTGTATTTGGACTTATT